>PKML01009519.1:67210-172741 GCA_002933935.1 Eutrema yunnanense | reverse complement strand
AAAAAAAAATTCAAAGACTAGAATCCAAATCAAATTGTTCGTAAATCCAAATCATCAATAAAAATCAAGACTAAAAAAAACCTAGAAAATAGATGAAAATAAGAAAATTCAGATTCTTATCATCATCATTAGCCACGATTGTTCGTCTCCTCATGTTGCTTATGAATCTCTGATCAACAAAATTAACAACAAATAAAGAAAAACAAGAAAGCTATATATAATTAATAAATCTAAACTAAACCAAAAAAACAAGAATGGATAAATGATAAATCTAAACCAAACCAAAAAAATATAAAGCTATATAAAATTAATCTAAAATATAAAAACCAAAAAAATCATTCGGTTTTACGGTTTTAAACCAAACCAAACCGAAACCGAACTCTTAACAAGAATGAAAACCAAATGGGTTTTTAGGTTACACCATAACTAAACCATATGATTTATTTCGGTTACGGTTTTTTTGCCCACCATATGATTTATTACGGTTACGATTTACTAAAAACTCAATCATTTTTCGTCCACATTACATTCGAATCTTCTTCGATTGGCGAAACAGAAAAAGAATACGGACGCGTGTCGTTACAAAAATAAAAACCAGATATTGCGATGATTGGGATTGGAAATTGATTTGTAGATATTCCAAATAAGAAGAGATAAAAACTTTTTAGCAAAAAAAAAAACAATATATAAAGAAAGGAATCTGCTTCACAAGTCTGAGAATCTCATTAGACACTTTGTAGTCTAGTCATGAAATCCACATGAGTTTTCTCATCACTATATATATATATGCTCAATCCAATACGTGGCGCAAACACAGTGGCACCTAATTTTATATGCTTATTTATATTTCCATTTTGTTTATCATTAATCTTATGGTTAGTATAATTGACTAGAGTGTGTTTGTTCTGAATCGTGTCGCTTTTTCTGCATTAACCAACCGTATTTAATAACCAGTGATCATTCAAGATTTCATTTTTACAATAGCAAGGATAAGTAAGAAACTAAACATAATGATAAAATAAGTTGTTCAGTTTGAAATAAAAATTATTTTAAGAAATTGAAGAAACTTACATATATAATGATAAATTGATAACGTAAGGGCCCATCCGCAAAGATTCTATCTAGTTGACGACAAAGAAAAAAGTAACAACCAAAAATTTTGTCTGCATGGAATCTAACACGTCGATGATTTGATTGGAGCTTAACATATATCACTTTTAGGCTTTTAGCCAAACTCAAACAGTATAAAAAAAAAATGTGGTTTCTTCGTGTCGTTACATATAAAAAGTAAATACCAGTTTAAAATATCTTGGAGAAATTTGGGTCCAAAAAGACCAAAACTATATATGTTTTTTTTCCCCGTCTAAATCTATATATGTTTTTTTCTTCTATTAACATAGAATTTGACTTGAAAAACACAACAACATCTCCTCCACGCCACAAGCAATTTTCAAATTATTTGATCGATTGATTCGTGACGTGATTCTAGCAAAAAATGAAACGGAAAAACTACAATGATCTAATACAAATTTGGCTAACCTACAACTAAACTATCAATTCTACTCGGTTACTACTTTTATGTTTTCCTCTTTTATCTTTTTTTTTTTGGGCAAAGAATAGGTTCTCTCATTTAAGTTCTTTTCGTAAAACATCCTCTCGTCACTTCATTACAACCCTCTCATTACTTAATGAATTTCAAATGCACATAACAAAAAGAAACGTGTTTCATAATTTCAATACAAAACCGGATCATAAGTAACTGAACCACCGAATAAGCAAATATGATAACTGAACCATTTTTACGGTAAAGCATAGAAAATGTCACATGATGTTCTAATATGGGTCTCGACCAAATTATGCCTAATAAAAAAAAAATAGGAAAGTAAAATTCAGGGACACATCGAATTTTTATACGTTGAGATTCTCTAGGGAATCAATAGTTGCTTGATGATTTGCCAAATGTTGTTTGATAACTCGTAGTGAATTATTTAAAGAAAGGTGGCAATGTGATTCTTTCCTCCTCGCAAATATATGTCCTTTGGAAGAAAAAAATGGTCATAAATAGTTTAAAATTGAAACTAATTCCATATTAAATCACGTTATTGTATCATTTTACATATATGATATATCTCATAAAAAAATATTTTAAATTGGATAATAACTTATTTTCATAATATGCAATTCACATTACAAATCGCCATTGATCTCCAAAACCACTACATATATAATGAGCTTCTTTTTTTTTTTTTGAAAGATATATATGTTTTCTGTAGTAGCAGTTTTTAGTTTATACAAGCAGCGAACGAAATGCCTAAACCTTTTAGTATTCAATTAAGTATATGTCACAAGCATGAACTCTATTTAACATTTGGTTCAAGAAAACCTAATGTTTTTTTTTTTGTGTGTGAGCATTTCCTTATATAATTAATAATTTGCTGGAAAAAAAATAATAATTTGCATTTATTTATTATTAAAAAAAATGGGATAGGGGACAGAGAGGTAGTGGAATTGAGGTGATATTTTCTTGAGAAGATCCGATAATATTAGAACATAGATTTTCCATTGTTAAATAGAGTTCATGCTTGTGACATATACTTAACGACACTTAAAATGAAAATGAAACGGAGGGAGTAATAAGGATTTTTAATAATAGAACTTCATGCGTCTACTTTTTACAAGCTAAATGTAATATTTTTTCATTTCGTTTACAAAATTTGTGTATCCGTACATTTTGCATTGCATCGAGAGCTGTGAGTCTACTAGTCTCATAAAAAAACTCAAAGCATTCTTCTAAAGTATAGAAGAGGGTAAAGGGTTTCTTCGAATGGGACGAGATGACTTGTTGAGATATGATGAGTTCCATTCTCCACCTTCTTGTGCATAATAATCCATTGGGTAGTCTCCATCGAGTACACCATCATCGTCATCTTCCACCTTTTCATTCCTACACGCACAGCTTGCTTCTTTGTCCTCTTTGCAGCAGCCAGATGGAGAATCTACTACTCTGCTCGAAGAACCATTCTCCCACCAACCGCGGATGAACCCTAGCGCAATCTCAGCCTCGAAAGTTGTCAGGAGCGGCTTAAGAAAGGCCTCACCCCAATCAATCGAAAGTCTCGGGCATGCTATTTGGACCCAAGCGTCCACCGAGTCTTGGAACAATGCCACTCTCGTGGGGCTAAGCTCCGACATTAAGACAACGGTGCTATCTATCCCTTTCTCACTCATCTTCTTCTCCAGCCTCTCGAGAATCTTTGGGTTTCCTTGCCTTCCCAATGTCCCCAACACGATCCCCCATGTTTTTGCACACCTGGCCCGTGCAATTGCTCTCCTTCTCGTCTCCCTCATTCCCTTGTGATCATACTCTTCCAAAAACAGCTTGCCAAGATATGGATCGTACCTAAATGCCTTGATTTTCGGATTGGCGATCATGAATGCTTCGAGATGAAATCTCCCGTCAGCTACAAACACCAGCACTGCGTCTTTATGATCATCAACCCTCGAAATCTTGGGTGCTGTGCATCCCAGGACTTCGCCGGCCGACAGAGGCTTTGACTGAGGGATCAAAACATTGAACCCTTGCTTCTCTAACTCTGGTTTCACGGCTCTGATCGCCGAAGTAAACTGAATGGTGCCAGCGAGGATTACGTTCTTGGCATCGGTCGAGAGGTTAAGATGGATGGTGTTCAACAGGCATTTGACATCGATCTGGATCTCGACGAAGACATAGAGGCAAGGGATTTTGGTAGAGTCAATAGGGACAAGGCAACTGTGTCCGTAGTGAATGAGCAGGTCAGCACCAAGAGCACAGGCCGAGAAATCATCGACACAGCAAGCTCCGTAAGTGACATCACCGAGGACAAAGCAGTGAGACGCTCCCGCGAAAGACGTGAAGATGTCAGAGAGCGTGAGGGCATACATAAGAAGGCCCTCGGGAAGCTGGAGAGCGATGCGTTTCGCGTTTGATGATTTGATCCGCCAGACGCATTTGTGGACCTCGAACTGGTAAATCGATGGCAAGAGGGAGATTGCAGCGTTAAGCGATGCATCGCCGAGGATCGATTCAGGGATTTGGTTCTTGACGAAACGTTTTGGAGGCTGCTTTGGTTTGCTGCTCTTGCCATTGCTTGGATCAGAAAGCTCCATACTTTTCCCTGATTCAATCGCAAACAAAATTAGGGTCTTTTTTATTTCATAAATTTCCACGCTAAAATTATGGAATCCTTCTACGAATCGATCCAACAATTTGGTGTTTCAATCTGTATGTGTATACTTTGGAAAATGAAGAAAACTTACGTCGAGAAACGAATCCAGACAAAGAACGTGAGATTGCTCTGAGGATCGAATCGATTGGTTGCGAGGGATTTTGAGAAAGAGAGAAGAGAAGGCGGCGCAGAGCCCAGGAAGAAGAAAGATAGATTAGGGTCCCAAAACCTAATCTATTACTATTATTTTTATAAAATCGTATTATCCGGTTAATAAAAACAACTTTGGTCAGCAATTGCCGGATTAAACGTTTTTCCTTCTTCTTCTTGTCTGGATCTCATTCTCGCCGGATTATTAATCTACTTGTTATTATATTTTTGTGGAAAAATTAAATTTATTAATCAACAACAGTATTTACAAGAAAAATGAAAAGAACATAAACTTTTTTAAAAAGAAAACTTACCTAAATCAACGGTTGGATAAGGATTTTCCTATTTCTAAAGGAGTAAAAGACAAATTCACAAGAATTAGCGCCATCGTTGGTGAAGCAAATGACAATCGGAAACAGCCTTGGAGCTAGTACTGACTATGTACTTTCGGATGGTTCTATCAATAACACAGACAATATATAGTGGATAGGGTCTCGCATTACACTCTTTCTAAATGTGGTAACTAACGCCGTAGTTTGAAAAGCCATCTTACTCAATATTAATTATGTCTAATTGACTCAATGCATGTAGGTGCGAATAAATAGTGGCCGGCTAGTTTGCTGTGAGGTTGTTTCCAGAAACTCTTACACAATCAAACCATATAAGCATAAGGGCATGCTAAGAAAAGGTAGCCCTTGGTTTCATCGCGTTCCCAACATGTATCATGCCCCCATTTACGCATCTTATTGCATTAACAAAAACCGTTTTTTGTTAATGCAAAACTACGTGATAAATGAGAATCGATATATTTTATGAGTGAGCGGATTTTATTTCAAGTCTTTGTCGTTATTATTATATAATCGTTTCCATAATAAAATTTAAGGAGTATGTCATTGAGTTTGGAGATTTACATAAGTTGAGAGTTTTTTTTTTTTTGATTAGACTCAAAAGTAATCTCAAACTCTTAACGGATCCAAACTAATCTATTTATAATGTCTCATTTGACTAAGAGTTAGTTTGATAATTGTACATCCGGAGAGACTCGATCTCTAGTCTAGACCAACATAATCAATTATTTCCGGATGGGAACCACATAAATTATCGATCATAAAAAATCTGCTTGCTTTGTGATATATACTCGACGACAATTGGGTCCACGTTACATGATCCGCGCCCACCAAACGGGAGATTCCAGATGCATCATTACAAATTTCAATCTCATCATTAATAATCAATATCTACGTCTTTTCCTTGAAGAAGTATTGTAATTTTAAAACCGATAATAAAATCATATATATATATATAATAAATATAAAAAGAAAGAGAGAAAAAGGGAAAGTTTGAGAAAAAGGGAAACTAAAAAGGAGCGTTTATTATTATTAATTGACAAAATGTTACAGAAGAAGTCAAGATTGATGAAACATCTTGAAACAGACACGTGCTCATTGCTTAAAGCTCTAATCCTCTACTTCGCCAACATATCTACACACAAAATCTAAGCCGTTTCTTTAATCACAGACTCTCTGATTATAGCGTCTCAGCCACGGCGTCTCCTCCTTCTCCACTCCTCCGTCGCCGGCTTTATCCGCTGCGACAGTAACCGTTTTCACCTGAACTCCCTCGCTTCTCGTCCGCTTCAGCCCAATCGGAACACCGAACAGCCTCGGGCTTGCTTCTTCCCCAACCTCCGTCTCACCTGAAAACTGTTTCGCCGGTAAAACCTCCACCGGTTTCATCGCTTCGTGGCTGCTACTACCTCCCGGAGAATAGCTCCGATCGGGAAGAGATCCGGCGTAGTTGGACATGAGGCTAAAGATGTTATCGCAGAGAGATTTCATCTGAGTGAGCTCACGATTAAGCTGGATGTTCTGATTCCGTAGCTTCTCGTTCTCCTCCAATAGCTCAACTGATAAACCACCGTTTCCGGTTTGACAAAACCACGACGACGGAGACATCGCCTGATCTTCCCCTGAATTAGACGGAGACACAACCGTCTGGATCACGTCCGGCGGCGGAGCAAGTACAGCTGCTTGAGGCGTTAATTTCCGGCGCTGGATCTCGCGGAGAAGACGTCTCTCTCTTCTCCGGAAAAAATCATTGGAGAACTCCCACCGATCCGGCACAACTTTCTTGAATCCCTGCGGAAATGAACAAAGGATTATATAGATCCGGAGCCGAATAAGATCAACACAAAAGAAATTAAAGCACGTACGTACGTAAGTGTTGAGCTGACGGACGAAACTGGAGAAATTGTTGTGTTTGAAGTGCTTAGGAAGCAAATCCTTAGCGAAATCAGTCGGATTCCAGACGACGAAGGAGGAACCATCTTCGTTCCAGGAGATAACATCGTCGATGGAAGGATCCTCGACGAGGTTAAAAGTCTTGTTGAGAAACGGCGTCGGAACAGATCTTTGAGAATATTCGCCGGTAACCAACGCGTCGCCGTTATCGCTCGCCATTAGATTCAATCGAAGAAGCAAAAACGAAGAAAGAAAGAAAGAAGAATAGTAGTAAAACGAGAGGAATGCTAATAATAATTTAATAAAACAAGGAAACCCCCAACATCGAGAGAAAACTGCGTAATGTTTTTGAGATTTCACGAAACTTCGTCTGCATGCATATTCCAAGTGGTGGGCCCCGCGCAGTTACTTTATCCTATACTAGCAAGTTTATTTGGCAAGGAAATTGTAGAGATTTCTGCCGCCTCATGTGTCAATCGGTATCAGACTCAGCATGATATGTGTCGATGGTGTAGAATAACAAAGGCAAGAGAACAGGAGAAACACTTTAACTCTTACCACTTTTTATCAAATCGTAAAATTACAAAATTGGATGCAGAGCCGGTCTTGAGATTTGTAAATTTGACAATTTGTTTTTTTTTTAATGTATTTCTTTTATATGTATTCGTGTAAATTACAATTTTGCCATTTTCGTAGCTTTTTCGTGTACCGTCTATTATCGTAATACTAAAAAAATTCTAGAAACATGAATAAAGTAATTTTACATGCAAAAATCCCAAACATATTTGACTTAAGACAAAAGAAAACCGAAGTGAGAGATGTTGAAACATAAGAACAATTAGAGAAACAAAGCTTGCCGACGATGATGTCTGATGGAGTGGAAAACGTCGCAGAAGCATAAAAGGAATTAAGTTAATTAGGTTTGTTTTTTAAATGATTAGTATTTGTTTTTGTCATATTTTAATTAATCCTAATTCACTTTATTTCCTTTTTTATAAACAAATTTTAATTAAAAACATAAAAACACGTGAAGTGCTTGAAAGGAGTTGGAACCCATGTTCGTGATTTAAGAACTCAGCAATTTAACCCAAAAAAAAAAAAAAAAAAGAACTCAGCATACAAAACTATATGCACTAACTAATATTTTGTTAAATTGGCCCCTAAATATGTTTAACTTTACCGGCTTCGAATCACATGCTACATGGGTTTGTGCTCAGGACCGGGTTTGAACTGAAGATTTCAGAAGCATCAAAACAAAACATCCCAAAACCAATCGAGAATTTTGGTTTAAGCGACCAAGACACTATAGCATTAAAAGAAATACGGTTGTTGATTGTTTAATGCAGAAAAGTTGAAAAATCAACACGATATTTGTCGAGTTGGAAGCCCATGAAACTATTTAACAGGATCGCCGACAGTTTACTAACAAATCGTCATGGTGATTCTCGAGTTCGTTACAACAGAGTAAAAACGAAGAAGAGATCTAACAAACTTCGAGTATTTATGAAATGGGGGTTATTGGTTATTACATTTTAATAGAAAACCTAATGAATCAATTGATTTTAAAATCACAGAAGTCGATTTCAAAATTAAATAATTGAATTTCAAAATCAAATAAATTGATTATTGTCAATCAACCAAATAGATTTACAAAAAATTTAGTATTATAAGAAAAAAAAAATTTGTTCTTTTTCTTTCACTAGTCATATAGTATTCTCCTAAAATATAGAATATGTCCACATATTTATTGCAATTATTGCTCTCAATTGATTGACAAGTTCTCTTTCTTGGTCATGAGTTCCAAGAATTTCTTCATCATTGTTATTAACTTCTTCAAGATCTTTTTCTTCTTCTTCATCAGAATTTGTTTCTTCAGGAAAAGTATATGTTCGACATTACTTTCGAAGAAAGTTATGTAAACCAGCACATGCAAGTACGATTTATGTATGTATCTTATAAGAAAAATGAGGAGCATACTCAAAAATTAGGAATCGAGATTTGAAAATACCAAAGATTCTTTCAACGTGATTCACCAATTAAGGATGAAAGATGTGTTCCTTAGCATGTCTTATGGGAAGCTATCAAAAACATGTTCGTTACGATACGGTTAAAGCGTTATGATTGGATTAAGCGTAACATCATTAGGTGGTGAATTTATTATTATATATTGTTGGATTGATTATTTTATGTGTTCGATTAGACTATGAGTTTTTATAATGAAATTGGCTTTTTCTATCTATCTTTTTTATCATTTCAAAAATCTATTTTAAGTTTAGCGATTGTGCAGAATAATTACAATCTTTGTTTGTACATTAGCAGACACTGATTACCTGAAACCTGAGAGATCTCATGATCTCATGAACAGTGTTTTGAACCTTCACTTAGAAACTAGCTAGCCTCGTGTCCAGCATGTAGTAGATGTTATGTAACCACTTAGAAACTAGCTTTGTAACATGTAATACCTTAATGTTACGTGTAGTTATTTATTGTTTCTTCTTCTACACATTAATTGATAAATGTCTTTTTATTTTTAATTCTATGTAATAGTTTTATCTTGAAAAAAAAATACCAAATCCAATCAAATAACTAGGTTTCAGTTAATATTTGCTCATTTGTATTTTATTCTTAAAAACACTTGTAAATTCATTCAAATCTAAATTAAAATCAAATCCTTATGAAAATCCTTACAATTGATTTAAAATCATTGAACCAATAACACAAGATTTGAATATAAATTTCAAAATTATAGAACCAATAACATTACTCTAATTCAGTCCCCGGTTTAGATTTAGTGAACCAAAGCCAAACGAATTCATCATCAATTGATGAAACACAGAGCAGCATTCAACGTATAAATAAATCCAATAAAAACCACACCAAAAGTCAGGAACACAATAAGTAGAGCAGAAGATGCAGATCGAGTACTAATTAAAAAAGGGTAAAATCTTAAAAACTTATGTACATTGGGATTGATATATAAACAATAAGACTTAAAAGAGAGAAAAAAACACATAGCAAGATCCGATAACCAGCCTCCATCTACAACTCCACACCATCATTTCTACTTATAAAAGAGCCTTTCATATTCTACCATATAATACCTGTAACCTTTTTTGTTTACTTTTACTTTATAATATATATATATTGATTATTATTAGATATAATAGGTGGTGGAAGATGCTAATAATCTAAGTGGCCAACAAAATACTTCAAAAATTGCATTTTTTTTTATAATATCATATCGTAAAAACCCCCTTATATTCCCATTTTGCTCTCTAGGCTCCACCATCAAACTCTCCTGATTTGGGTTCTCTTCCCCTGCGTTACAATAAATACCAATTCCTGCGTTACAATAAATACCAATTATCATTTGTATGTAATGATATAAACTTGGTTCTGTGTCTACTTGTGTGTCTCGTGGTCTGTCCTGATATTAATTAGTTCAGAAGCATAAATATACATACCTCGGGCTTGTGGCAAAAGGGTGATGATTTTCCTCTTTAAGAGTTCCCGGCGCTGGACAATGAAGGATTCGATGCACACTTGCCGTCCTTTGCATCTGATCCTTCCCCAACGACTGCTTCTTCCTCGCTCCTACAGCTTAGAGTTCCCGGGTTCATCTTCCTGACTTCCTCTTTCGTGTATATGAAGATTTTACGAACCATGCAACAAAACTCCCTGCGAAGATCATTGACACAATGTTATGTTAAAAAAAACACTGACAAGGATATAAAATTGAGGTAGTAGAGATGGAGAAACTGCAAAATCTTACGGCCAAGGATCGTCTCCAACAAGCATCATATCATTCTCATCATCAGTGTAAACTATCAGCCAATCCTTCTTAGGAGCCATCAACTCTCCATTGAACTCAAACAACCTATCCAATTCAGCGATTAACTCCTCGTAGTTCTGGAACTTTGAGAGATCCACTGACCTGCCAAGTGCAATGCCCTGCTTGTGAACCTTTAAAAAACAGAGAACCAATGCGTAGTGTGTTAGTCAAAAATTGCTTCAAGGGTTCTCACAAGCTCATACTATGTGTGTAATAATAGCAAAATTTTCACCTTTGTGCAACTCCTACTTGAGTTTGTTTTAGTATGAGCGTCCTTCGGATGGGGATGATTAGTCTGGAATGGTCTTCCCTGTTCACGATGATCGTTTGTTGATTTTGACCCTTTTGACTGATCTGAAAGATCCTGAACCTTTGGAGATGCTATCTGCGTAAGGCCTGCAGCATCATTTAAGTTGTTTCTCTGCGCCATAGTTGAATCTGTTCCATTCGTGTTGTTGACCAGAGGAATGCCAAAAAGCCTGCAATTCCCGTCTCTTGACTTTGTCGTCTCCTCTTGTACTATCGCAGGTCGTTTCGTTGCATGCTCCCTAGCCTGAGCATTAACCACTTCCTCAAAATAATTCAAAGCACGTGGACGTATTGGCCAGTTACCACCAGTATTCTCAGTCGTCAGACCATGAAGCACCGGATATTCGCCATATTTGACATTGCCTCGCCCTTGAATAGAGGCATCAGATGGTGCAGGGACCTTAGGAGATTCATGTAACTTCAGGGAAAGACCAGAGTGCATCATCTGCCACTGGTTAGCAAAATAATCAAATTTTCCATCCTGATCACTTATGATTTTCTTCGCAGGCACAGAAGGTGATGATGAATGGTCGTAAAAAGGTATCCGATGACCGTGGGATGGATCTATGTTAGCCCCAAAGCCAGAAAGCAAATCCGTGTAAGTAGGTTCATGCCTGCCTGAGGACATCCAGTTCTCATATCTTCTAGAAGCCGAAACCACATCAACCTTATCATCATCCGCGGAGGACTGCCACACAACAGAATTCTCAGGAACATCGCACTCTACACTCTCAGTATGTTTCGTTCTCAAGGTCGAGTATTCTTGAACTTGCAAGACCCTTGACAGTCCACTTGCCGGTAAAGGGTCCATGTTTGCTTTAGTTGAGCCTGTTTTGTGGACAATGAATTAGTCTCCCACTTTTAAATGAGTTTAAATTAGTTAGACACGATAATAAAGCCAGACGCAGTGCAATGGAAGGGAGAGACTTTACCTTCTCTTGGGAGCATGGAAGAGTCAGGAGATGAAGGAGCTACACTCGATCTGGGCCTCTTAGGCCTAGGCATGGGAACAGGACTCAGAGCAGGAGGAGCAAGAGCAGGCTCTATCTTCCACGGAGATACTCTATCAGGTCGAGGAATACTAGAAGTCTCATCCCATCTCACCTAAATAGAAAGGAACATTTATCATTCATTCACTATAACAATAGTGTTGAACAGATGTTTAAAAAAAAACAATAATCTAGGAACTAGTGATATACCTTGAGGGATCTCCACTTTGATTTTGCCCATCTCGTGGGGTCAGAGTCTTCTATCCCGACGATTGTGCCAGTAAACCTAACATAAATCAATACAATCTGTGAGCTTTGAAAGCTTAAGTATTCGAGAATAGTGATACATTGTACCCAAAAACTGTGTATTGACTATCGGAAAAGGAGTCCTTTTTACCTCTGCTCAGGAGCCTCTTCGCCTTCAAATCTCATTTTAAATCTCATGCCTATTGAGTAATTATTCTTCACAGACTCCATATACTGATCAAACGGAACAATAAACTCAGATGGACTTGTCCTGCCGCAAACAAACATATGAACATTTAGTAAACTAACACTGCCAGGCATCAAGACAAAAACAGTAACAAGCTCAAAACTAAAAGCTGTTTTGTGTGCTAAACCCAAAACAAACCTTGGTTTGTAGTAGACTGTAAACATAGTTCCTGTTGAAATGGCGTGCCATGCAGTGGCCAATACTCCAAGATGCATGCTGTGGCTCGATATAACAGAAGATGGCACATTTCCCTGTTGTCGCATAGCACGCCTTACACCCACACGTAATTCTCCATTTTCACCCCTACAGAAGAATTAGATAATTCACATCAAAGAAACACATTGATACAGCACAAGAATATCATGAACATAAAAATCCACAAACCTTAAAAATATAAATGCATCGCCTGCAACCAGCCGTTTAGAGCTAACAAACACGCTCCATCCACTCTGAAGCAAATGCCTTCGTGGTTGACCTGGTATAACATCATCACAAACATCAACGATCACATGAGTTTGATGAAATAAAGACTCAAGGAACAGAAATTGAAAAAGATATTAATAAATATGACTCGTACACATTCCTATACCTCGGAAAATATGTCTGAAACGCCATTCGTTTGCATGAAGATCTTTTGCAACCAACTCCTGAGTAGGAGGCTGACGTGACATATCCTGAGAAAAGATACAAAGGATGAATTAAAGGCAATCTTGGAGCAAAATTTAGGAAGATAGGTCAATAGATATTAGAAGCTAAATAAGAAGAAATTGAAACACCAACCAGAGGTGGGAGACATTCATCCGCATGCCGCCTAAGAACAGAAAACCCACCATGAGTACTTGTGTCCGATGCAGTCAAGGTTTTGCAGAAGGAGTGCACCTGGAACCTAGGGGGCGGAGGAGGAGGCGCCTCTTTCTCAATTGCATTCTCGTCTTGCTGTAAGAAATTGAAATCAGGTCCCTGAAGAATGAGATCATCCTATACTCCGCTCAAACCAATAGAATTAGAAAACACAAACTTACATGAGGCTCGGGAAGAAGAGTAATCTGCGCATATACTTCGTCGGTGTCTGCCTCTGCCTGTAAAATCATAGACAATTCTATCGTCAGCGGACACTTGAAGACTCAGAAACCAAACTTTTCCAATAAAGTGAGAGAAGCCTACCTTAAGATCTACATTAATGACTCGACAAAGGAGCTTCGATGGAAGATCATAGAGAGGCATCTGCTGTTCTGCCGCCTGGTTTGTAGATGCCTCCACCTTATCAGCAATAAAATGACAAAAAAATTATACTCTGGAAACTGGAAAATGTCATAAGAAAAGATCTCGGCAAATCGGAATCCAAGACGGAAAATAAAATAAAAACTTAGAGATGAAATCTCACCTGCTCGATGTGTCCCTGAGGGAAATAGAAGACTCGGTCATCTTGTCGAGGGACCGTCACAAGCGGACCAGCACAAGCGTGCCACAGCTCTCTGTAGAGAGCAGTCTCAGGGTCGACTATGTAAAAGAAGAGGAAGAACAAAAGTAGAAATAAAGAAGAATTAGATCAACTCAGTCTGTAACCAAAACCAACCAAAGAAAAGTCAGAAACGGAGACTTACCAGCACGCTCAGCGGCGACAGATCGGTTGAAATTACTTTTTTGCCCCTCTCCGACAACGGAGACATGTCTAGTACCCTTTGGGTCACTGTAACCGGCGGAGGAAAAGTTTTCTCCTCCACGATTTCCTTTCACTGAAATCTCCGAACTCGCCATACCTCGGTAATCTCAAAGCTCAGATCTGTTTCATCTGGTATCAAAGAAGCCTCTAAGCAGACGAAATCAACAAGAAAATCTCCAAATCCACCTCTTCTCTTTCAAAAACCTCTCCAAAAAAAACTCAAAGCTCGCCTCGGTACTGCACTTGCTTCCTTTCGTTTTCTCTATCTCCGTCGCAGACACAATCACCACTGGTTTAGCTCTTTTACATTACCCGATACAGTTACCAGAGAGATAAACCCTAGAATCATACGAGAAACCACCAATTTCACCTCAAATTTTGCTCGATTTCGAGATACAACAACTCCGTATCCTCTCTCGCCTTCCTCTTTCACTACTCGCTTATGGCTTTACCGGAGTCACAGACGCTTGTACATCGACGACAACCCCCCTTTTTTCTCTGCTTCTTCTCTCTACTTTCTCTCTCTCTTTCTCTTTCTCTTTCTCTTTCTCTTTCTCTTTCTTCGTCCTTCCTATCTTTGTTTTCTGGGTCTGAGGCGACCAAAGGCTTAACCAGAGTAGTCAAAACTCCGCTTCAATCATTTCAACCGCGGTGAACTTCTAACCATACCAAAAACCGGCACTCACCGGTTACCATTCCCCTTTCACACAGGCTATTTCCGGTTGTAACCATTTCCGGGGGACCAGGGTCTGCGACCTCACAAAGCGAAAGACAAGTGACGAAATTATTTTCTTTCCTCCATTTATTTTTTTTAATAATACAGTCCTTTCCTAAAAATATATTATTGTCCTCGCATTTTCTTAATTAAAACTAAATTTCTTCTGTAAGAGGGAAATAAAATAAAATAGTAAAACACTAGTATAAGTTTAAGTAATCTTGAAGTTGTTGAAAAAAGATTATTACCAATATTAAAAAAAAACGGAGATGTAAGTTCAGAAATCATAGTTGAAAATTAACCATCTGTTAAAAGGGAAAAGAAGAAAAAAAAGCATTAAACCACCGGTAAATTTGTGGAGAGAAAAATAAAAGTGATAATTAATGTGTAGATGGGTTTGACAATTAAAAAAATTAATGTGTAGATGGGTAAGTAATACAGATTAGCAAGTAATAAAGGCTGCTTTACTTTTTTAGATGGGACTAACGGCGTCAACACGTCGTGAGCACACGTCGTGTATTGATTGGTTAATAAAAGATAACGGTGTTTGTGGAAAGAGAGCGTCAATGGGAAAGGTGTTGTGTTTTTATCGGGAAGTGGCTTTGTCGTGCTGTGAACAGGCAGGTCTGGGTGGACGTGTAGAGAGAAGAGAGAATGGGTTTTTTTTTTTTGAACTAGCTACGTGGCACCAAAAATAGTGCATTTTAGCATTATCTAGATATTTCGGCTGTCATTTTCCAAACTCTTTTGGCTATCGTGCGCTTTCGGGAATTTTCGTCTCGTGAATCTCTCGTACTTTATTTACCCTGTTTTTCTTTTTATGGAAAAACAAAGACGTTTTATTATTGGTTTTTTTTCCTTGATTAAATTACAACTCTGGCAATACAAAAACAAAAATACGTCGAATATAATCTGAACCGGAAGAACTATGGCAATTACAACTCCGATGATTTTTTTTTTTTACGAGAACATTTATATAATATCATTTCTATATAAAATTTAGTTTTATTGTGATTTTACCATTATTTGAAAGTTTGAAATTAGTTTCTCCACAAAATTAAAGTTCTAAATCAGTTTGTCCATAGATATCAGTTTTATCAGTTTGATGTCGGTTTTGAGTAGTTTGTAACTTAAACCTTAAATTACACTTCTTTACCCCTAAAACGAAGCTGATTTAGAGACCCACACAACATTAAATCTAACCCATAAACCCGTGTTCCCTTCAAACCTTGAAAACTTCCAAATCAATTGTTTGAAATCTAAGAACCCTAAAATCGATAGTTCTGAAATATGATTATAAAATTATTCTGGTTTATGATCCCTAAATGTCTCTGAATTTTTTCGTTTCCTTCTTTCCATGGCGCTTCATAGGTCTTGATTTTTATGCAAAATAAGTTAGAATTTCTCTCGCTGGAAAACAATTCGTCTGAATCTCTTCATTGATTTTGAATGAAGCTCCATACCCTTGTGTATACCATCACTAATTTTGATTTCAAATTTTGAAAAAAGTAAACAAAAGGATAAAATAGACTTTACACTGAGGTAAAGTTACTCAATAGCAACAAATGTTTATATGTGTTATATGAGTTTAGAAAAATACCTTTAAATGTATAGTGTTTTTTTGGTTTTAATATACTCATGTTACTTCTCTTTTTTTTTTCTTTTTTTTGTGGGTCGAGCACTCATGCTATTTCTCTTTGAAATCGTCTTTACGATAGAAAATATTTATTTTGATAGTTTAGTAAGTAAAACTAAAATGTAATCTAAAAATATATATTTTGTGCACTTTTTCGGTGTCAAAACGTGATAGCCACTACAAAAAAAAAATATGTTATATCACTTAAATATTATCATAAACTTAAATGATATTATTTTAATTTACTTATTAATAATAAATGATACAGCATATGTGATTTAACAATAATTATAATAATTGTTCATAATTATGATAATTGATGCTGTTATATTGAATAATTTGACATCTACTATAAAGTATAAACTATCTCCCTTTCATTTGGAATTGACCAAAAGAAACAAATATATATATATATCAGAACGCCGGGAAAAAAAAGAAAAGATAATCCAAGGGAATTAGAAAACAGTGTTTTCATTGAAAACAAAACACAGTGTTCAGCGTTAACACGTTACACGCGATATGTAGAGGAGACGAGATGATTGATAAAGAGCGCAACGGACGAGAAATTGGGAGAGAAAATTCACGTGTTGGTAACGCACTTGCCATAGGCGTGGGACCCAAGAGCATTTGTGTGTGGTCTAAAAGCAACCATTAGTAGGAATCTTTGTCCGTTAAAAAGAAAAACCCATTTCTTTTCTTTCTTCTTTCTTTTATTAAAATCCGTTTCTTACCATAAAGGGCATAAATCAAGTATGTGGAGTCTTTAAACGTAATATCACCATTTTTTTATATATAAAAAGGGTAGAAAAGTCCATCCATCACCATACAAATATTTATTTTGGTGTCCTCAAGGCCTACGAAATTTATATCAATTTAATAATCAAACAACACGAAAAGTAGACACAGCTTTTGCAAAGCATGTGATTCAGCTCGTTGATAATTTGATTTTTTTTTTTTTTTATATCACAAACATACTAATAAGCATCCAAAGACACAACACGTCGGACTCGAGTTGAACTCGAATAGTAACACAGAGACCGCCTAAACACAAACTGCTAGGCTACATATTCTGATTTGATAATTTGATTTATATGTTTCATTCTTACCACTTATTCATATCTGATTGATCAATTTTATCTTTTGGATGTCCTTGTCTAACTTAATATTATCGGGTTGGAAAAAATTGAAATATACATATTTTTAAAAAAATTATTAGATAGACTTTTAAAATGCCATACTTGGCTTAGTATTTTACAAAAATACCATTTAAAAGAAAAGAAAAAAAAAGAAATAATATCATATTCATATGTACATTATTCTGCAACCATTAGAGCATCTCCATTGGAGATCCAATGATTGGGTCTTCCGTTTTTTTTTTTTTTTTTTTAAATTATTTTTTATGTCGCGACGAATCACGTCGCGATATGTCATCACTTTTTGAGAGAGACATATGTCTCGAATGCTGATGGTCTTACAATTTACAAAACGAGTTTGGATCATTTTATGAATAGTTTAGAAGCTAGTACACATCTCTTCTATCATCAACCTTATTTGAAATCTGTAACAAACAAAAAATAGCTGTCAACCTTATACAAATTTCCAATATCTTTTACCGAAAACAAAATATGTATTTTTTTTTATTCGGACTTATAAATAGTGATAAATAGTGATAGACCTATAATTGAAACTAACAGAACACTATTAAATACAGAGGTTGGCAAAAGAAAATAGACCAAAGAGCACACTGGCATCAAATTTGGTTAAAAAGACCAAGAAAATATTTAAATTCGATGTTAAAAAGAAAACAAATAATTTTAAAAATCGCTGAAGTTGATATATTATCAAATATAACAACGGTCGAGATATGTGTAGTAGTACGAGTCATGCTCACACACGTGAATGTCCCCTTTATTGTCAATTTCTAATACTAATAGCTAGAGTAAATCTATATAAGCAATTTATATTTTATTTAATTCTTGATGATCGGTCGGTCCATGATGCAAAATGGAGAAATAGGGTTGATGGAAAACGAGCAAAATGTGTTCTATTTTTGTTGTTGTCTTTGTTATGGTTACGGAATCTTGTTTGGTATCCATAAATATTTCAAACCATATTCGTCAATTATCGAAATTACAAGACATAAAATTGATGAGTATTTTCCTATGCAGTAGAAGGATATCATGTGACATTTAACTGTAGAAGGTAAACCCAATGCAGGAAAAAACAATTTTTTGGATAATTCTTTATTTTTTTTTGGCAAAAAAGGAAAGTAATCATTCCCTAACACTGTTAATGTGTCATTACTAACCCATGATAAGATGCTTTCGGGTTAACTAATCTTTATACAATAGTATATATATTTTTAAATAGAATGGGGTTGAATTACATAGTAAAAGGTTAACTAACCTTTATACAATAGTATATATATATTTTAAATAGAGTGGGGTTGAATTACATAGTAAAAGGAAGAGAGTATATAGTATTTTTTCTGTTCTAATATAAATAATATTTAAGATTTTTATACACAGATTATTTATTATAAACATCATTTATATTTATTTAATTTTTATTTTTTTCATATTAAAAACAATATTTATTATTTATTTAAACATAATTTAACCAATAAAAAATAATATGTATGATATAAATAGTCAAAAATAATAAAAAATTATTTAATTTTGTATTGAAATTTGAAAACATCAATTATTTGAGAACATAAAAACCCTTAAAACATCCTTATTTAAAAACGATGGAAGTATTGTAATACTACAAAATAATTTAATTAACTTACAATAATTTAATTAATTTAAAATAATTTTAAAATTTTAATTAATTAATTTACGATGGGAGTACAAAATAATTTAATTAATGGTGGACTGTGTTATGTTGTACATACTTTATTTTATTTTAGAAAATAAACGTGAAGTGATTACACGTGGGACCTACACGTGTCGCCAGATTAAGGAGCACTAATTCAAGAAATGGGTCACGCCTTCATGCTTCCTTTCTCCTAATCTCTCCCATCTTTGAACCCTAACCTACAGACCAACCCATACTTTCCCTTGTTATTATTAAATAATAATATCTCTTAATTAATTAATTAATTAATTTCTTAAACTATCATTATTTTTTTTTTCCATAAACTGGAATATATCTTTATTTTGATTGGAAGATGATTAAAATTTCAGCTGTTACATGTTATGAAACAAATAATTGAACTTTTAATTAAACTTATTCAGGGAACATCAAAACTAAAATCTAAAACTCAGGTTGTTTGGATTAATGAAAACAAATTTGTGGTCAAGTCTTTGATATGGAGTAATATTGATCGCAACATACCACGTCATATCGCATTTTCTCTTCTCCAACGATTGAGACACACGCGCTCGCGGACACGAGATCCGGATTCCAAGCGAATTTATTCAATCCGATTTGTAAAAAGAGGTCTGATTATTACTAGGAGTGGACATTTCAACTTATTTTAAAGTTCGGTTCGGTTGATTCGGGTTGAATAAAACTCTAGCCGAATTCAACCGAAAAAATTTGGTTTGGTTTGGTTTTAGTTCGGTTTGTTTTAGTTCGGTTCTTGTAATTTTGTTTGTTTTCAGTTCGGTTATTAAAAAATCAACTTATAAAACCAAAATTCCTAACGAAACGTAAACAAAACAAACCCATAAAAAAACTATTCTCTAAAATTTTAAAACCAAACTAAATTATTTCACTAAATCAAAATGAAAAAATTCATGGATTCGTCTCTCACATACCACACCATAAAAATAACTTTTTAAGTTTTCTCGTTTTTAATATAATACTTAGCTAATAGGATTATAGAATATATTTTAATTATGTTAAAAAAGTAAAAGAAAAAATGGAAGTTGAAAAAAAAAAAACGTGGGTTTCGAAACTTTATTCTAAGGACATCTCCAACAAGCCTTCAAATATTCAAATTTGGAGGTTTTTGACATTCCAACAAGCCCTCAAATCCTCAAAACTACTTTTTATTTTTTATTTGGTCCCTATTATTATGTGTTTCACAAATAATTGTACTAAATTTAATTTATAATAACCTAATTACACAAAATAAAATAAAATAGGAGAAATATTACAAAACAATAAAAACAAAAAAAAATACATTACAAATACAAAGTTTAAACAAAGTAAAAATACATTAAACAAACTTAACACAAAATAAAACAAAATAAAAATAATTGTAAAATTTGTGTTTATGTGTGTTTTCTTATTATATATGTAATTTATATTATCATGTAACTTTATTATGTAATTGATCTGCTCAATTTAATACCCTAACAGTACTAAAGCAGTTGTTGTAGTCTAGCTAGGGGTCGAACACAAGAACTCACAGAAACACACAANATAACTTTTATCAATATGAAAGACTATATTGCAAATTAATAAACTTTTAAGAATTTTTATGAGGATTCATTGTTAGAGTAAGTCACCCTCAAATCCTCAAAATTTTATCCCCTCAAAATGAGGATAGCTATTGGAGATGCCATAAAGGATTTAGGTAAAAAACAGAAGATTCTACCATATATGTTTATATTTATAATATTATTAATTAACAAAAATATATTAGTTTATCAGTTCGGTTCGGTTTTAAACCGAACCAAACCGAACCGTTCAGATTGAATTTTTTTTTAACCTATTAAACTATATATAAAATATAATTTGATTTGAATCGGTTTAAATTTGGTTGGTTCGGTTTGGTTCGAATTTTATGCACACCACTAAGATCTTCTCCAATGTATTACTCTATTTTTTACTATAAAATAGAGTTAGGTTTTGCTCTAATGTATTACTCTATTTTTCACTCTAAAAATGAATATTCTATGGTATATTTTATTTCTATTTTATTATAAATATCATTTATTTGTAAGAAATTACAATTTAACCCCACTTATTTTTTTTCTTTCAAAAACTTCCATAAATTATGATTTTATTTAAGTTAAACATTTATTACATAAGAAAAATTACATTACATCATATAAAAATAATAAAACATATATGACTTTGGTTTAAACATCACAATTACTGTATATAATGAACAAAAGGAGCAATACCTTAACAATTTTTTCACTTTCAATGCATGCAATCTAAGCTACCAAGCATTCCTGGAAAACCTTGTTTTTCACCAATGTAAAGAAGCCTGAAAATGTCATTTGGTGTTGGTGACCGTAAGTATTGCATCAAACAATGTGAAAATAGGCGTCCAAGTGAAAATAGGCGTCCAAGTGAAAATAGGCGTCCAAGTGGTGCTTCAAATGAAGATATTGTAAGTATTAATATATAATTTATTAACTTACTTCATTTGTTTCAATAATTATTATTTTTCAATGATATGCAGTTTAATCAAGCTAAGTTAATGCTAAGGGAAAATCCAAAGCAGGATGGAAATTTGAGCATGTTTGGAATATTGTTAAGAACTTCGAAAAATTTAAAGATGGTGTTGACTCTGCTAAACGCATATCAATCCCATGTGGTAACGAGTATACATCTTTAGAGTCCGAAAATTCTGCCCTTGATTCTCCTACGCAAACATCTCCAGGTTTATTTTTATTTTCTCTAAACTTAGAAGACAACGACGGGATTATTGGCGGATCTCCCTCACCACGACCAAGTGGAATAAAAAAATCCAAAATGAAAAGAAAACTTGTTGATCAAACAACCACAATTATCAATACTTTAGAAGAAGGAAATAAACGATTTTTGGAGGAATTACATAAGACAAACGCACAAAGAGAATATCATTTGGAGATTCAAAATAAAAATTATGCTTTGAAAGAGTTAAAGGAGGAAAACAAAATTTTATTTTGTGACTTAAATTCCATACAAGATCCAAGCATTCGTGCATATATCCAGGCTGAACAAGCACGAATTTTACAAAAGCGGGGTGATCAACAACAAGCTAGTCCTCCATCTACTTCGTTTGGACAATATTTTAACGATCTTGGTAGATCCGGAAGCAACTTACCGAAATATTATTAAGTCAATAGTCTTTTGTATTAAAATTATTTTATGTTGCTTATATTTTTTTTGACGTAAATGTTGCTTACTTTATTTTCGGTATTTGTTATGTTGTTTATGTTTAATTTTTCTATGCTTGTTATGTTGTTTATCTTTAGTTTCAATATTTTTTTTTGTATTTCTGTATTTTAAGAAAATTATTGCTGTATTAAAAATGTTGATTTTAAAATTTATAAAAATATATATATATAATAATCTGGTGGTGATAATTATTTTCTGTAATTTAAGTTTTAATATTTTTTTAGTGCAAAAAAAATTGTCAAATTGTGATATTGGAGAAAAAATTACTCTACAAATTATCTCAAATAATATGAACACATCACAATATATGGTTTTATGTGATTTAATTTACAAAAATATTATAATAAAATAATTTAAATGTAAAATTGATTTTCTTGTATTTAAATGTTATAATTATTATTTGTTTCAGTTATAATTACAAAGATATAAAAATTAAAGGACCATTATATAAATAAAAAAGTTCAACTCTAAAATAGAATGAGAAATAGAGCTACTCTAAAAATAGAGTGAGAAATAGAGTTACTCTACAAATAGAATAAAAAATCGAGTTACTCTAAAAATAGAGTAAAAAATAGAGTTACTCTATTTTATAGTGGGAAATAAAGTGGAGTTATAGAGGATTTTACTCTAAAATAGAGTTTAAAGTGAGAAATATAATAGGGTTGGAGGTGCCCTAATTACTACGACGGTGAGTAGTCTGGTCTGTTACAAAATGGCTCGAGCCATTATATTCAAACGGGTTTATTTCGGGTTGGAGGGAGTAACGCTGGAGTGACTTGCCGGTTATCCGGGAAACGAATGGACATACGCCACGTGGTGAGCAGTCCCCTATCCAACGCACGTGGGTCTCGCAGGTAAAAGCCAGAATGAATTACTCGTTTTTTTGTTTTTAATATGAATTTTATTTTTTAAAGTTTGTTCCTATCGGTTCGGTTACGTCTAGTCACGCACGTTGCGTGACAGTCGTTTTGGTGAAGAAACGGGCTAGGCTAAACTACAGATGATTACGTCATATCTAATATTGTTTTTTCTTTTTCTTTTTTTCATTCGTGTGTTATATAAAAATTTGCTTTATTTTACTAATTATATTATTATCGAGTCATTTTTATTAATGACTTTTCTATCTTTCTCGCAGGAAAAAGAGAGAATCATACATATCTTAAAGCTGAAAAAAAAAAAAATAACACAAACTTTAAAACGGTCCAGCCGTATAAAGCACCCTACCTACCTGCATCTTTAATCACATGTATTATCGTTTGCAACAAATCCCAATTAGTTTAATTGTTTTTAAAAAAACATTTTTATAAGGAAAATAACCTAAAATTGTAGTAGTACAATTTTTTTTTTACTATTTTCAAATTTAGGGATTTACTATTTTTTATTTAGGAATTAGTTTTTTACTATTAAAAAATATTTTAAATGATTTTAATATTAAATTTGTGTTTTTATAGTTAATTTTAACTAGTGGTGCTAAGTTTGTAATCTAAATTTAAAAGTGTGCAATTTTGGACAATTACCCCTTTTCAATTATGTTAAATAAATATAATGATTTACATATTTATGTTTTGATTAGCAATCCATGTGAAAGCATAGTGTTATCTTTTGTAAATTTATTTGATACTTGTAAATTACCGCACATTTTTGTAACAGATAAATCAATGAATTATGCGATCTAAACATAATAATACCAATCCATTTTACTATTATAGATAATTTTCTAGAAATACAATAACATTAAACTCAGAAATTTCCATACAAATACAAACAAACCCCATTAATACACACACAAATAAGAATTGTAGCCGCCAATGTACGTCAAATGGACTTAAAATAATAGGATCGATTGAAATATAGATTATCTTATAGTGTTAAATTAATCGCATGGATCCACCATAGAAGACAACTTCCCTAACAAGTCAATTAGAGATAACATACTTGATTATCTCTAAGTATGATCAATCAACATTTTGGAATAAACAAATCGAGCATATGGCAAGTGTCGGGACAGCATAAAAAAACGTATGCGTTGGACATTTTGGACCGCCTTACTTTTATGATTTTACATATAGACAATTTTAAACGATTAATTAAATTTACGGTTTTAAATTCTATATATCGAAGTTTTAGCTATGAAAGCTGGAATGATTTTCAAAATTATTTTGCCATTTAGTTAAAATTTTAGCTATTTGATGTTTTATTAATTGTTCTTTGTTTCATTTAACCGGACTTTATGAATTTGCCCACGTGTCGAGCCTCCTGTCCTCGTGCTTTGGTTAGTCTAATTAAGAATAGTTTCTTTATTATAAAGAAAAATTGTATTTGATCGGGTCAAATTATACAGAAAATACGACAACAAATAATTTTCTTAATTATCTGTAACAATCTTAAATACGGACTCTCCCCCACCGACAGTGCTTCATTGTTGTCGGCTTATGGTATTAAAATCGTCGCTAGAAAGAAACTTGAACTTGAGTTCGAATTAAAAATACAAACAAATATATATTTTTTCTGTCTACAAATGTTAATGTAAATTTTGCTAAATGAAAAAAAAAATCCTATATTATTAGTATTTCTTTTGGTTAGACAGGGTAGGTAATCTTTTTGCATAATATAACTGTTCGCTAATCGAATTTGGAAAACTTCTCTTTCTCGATCAAGATATACTATTTCAGTATAAACATCACTTTAATAAACTAAATACTTTTAATCGTTTTCTTTGACCGCCATAGAACACAAATTATTATTTTATCTTATCAATCAACTTAATTATTAAAATGGAATACACTAATTTTTGGAGCCAACTTATGTGGATAGATCATAAACATATTATAAAGAGTATTGTTTTATGTTTTTGATGCTTAATTTTGACCCAAAATCCAGTATTAATTTTATTATTTAAATATATTAATTAAAGAGAACACAATTATTTAATATATTAATAAAGGATAATATTAAATTTTTAATATTTTTCTAATATTTATGAAATGTGTTAAAATAATATTTTTGTGAAACAAAGGGAATAATAAATTAATTATATTTAATGACGATGACTCCGTCTAATCTGATTTTAGTCGTGCTTGATTAAGCTGTTTTCTTTAGTCACTGCTTCCTTGCTTCCAACACAATAATTCAATTAATTTTCTTGCGCAAAGCTTAATTATCAACTTGGATAAGTGTAACATTTAATAATAATTTATCTATATAGTATAAATTCCCTACTTTAGCCACTATGTTTATTTCAAGCTGGTTTTTGGTGATTAAAATTTTTAACTTGGATTCGCATCCAAACTAGACCATACAGTTACTATGATTACTTGACGACGTTATCATATTTAAAGGTTTAGAGCGCAAGTTTCATCGATAACCCATGGTTAATAAACATTAAACTTACCCAATCATAGTTACTGGTTTTAATGACTAAAGAGGTTGTTTAATGTGTCATTTGATCAAAATTTGAGTGTAATAATGATTAAAAATAAATATTAAACTCAAAATCCTAAACCCTAAAATATACTTATTTGATTAGCTTTGCATATTTTGAATTTATACATATGTTTAGATCTTTTTCACGACTCACGATTATCCCTTTATAAAATTTATGTTATTATAACACCGACGAGATTAAACCCACGATTCCTTCTTACCCCTCACGGATTTATACCCAAAAAAAAAAAAACATATAGATTACATGTAAAATATACACCAACATGTTGTGGAATTAAATAGAACACACGTTATAAACAAAGGATTTAATATTAGTTTATGTTTACCCATACCCGTCGACTTTTCTAATTTTGTTTGGCTCATGTCAAAACAAAATAAGAAAGATATTTTGGTCAAACCATGCATTTCACACACTATGTATTTGGGTAAACATTCATGCACCATTTGAAATTCCCACTCTACTCTAGTGGGGATCTTCATCATATCTCTCCCATAACCTCTCCATACGAATTTTCTCGAGACCTACACAATATTATTTAATTCGATGTCTCTCGATAAATTTCAACATAGCATTTCGTTTAAAATAAATAAATAATTTAATCTTTTATAAAAATCGTAAATCACGTGGAAAATCTAGGAAATGCAAAACAAACCTACCAATTATATAAGTATGTGATACGCGGACGTGATAAATAATTTTCTAAAATGTTTTTATTATTTAATGTTATTTTATGTTCTCGTAGTTTATTGAATTATCTTTGTCAGCTTAGGATATANTTTTTTTAAATTTATGATCATCTATGTGCTTGTTTAGTGAATGGTACACAATTTTACCTGTTTTTTTTTCGATTGTCAATTTTATGCAATTAGTTGGGATTTTAAAGGGAAGATATTAACATTTTAAAGTTTTTGTTGCATATTTTTTGTTTTTTCTTTTGTTTCATGTAAAGCCTAATTGTTGAAACCCATATAAAATGTGTTCCTAATTTATTTGATATTAACGAATTTAAGAATTTGAGCTATTTTATTTTATTTTAATTATAATTGAATTTTAAGATAATTTTATGTTATTTTTTTAAAAAAATATGTTGGATGTTTAGGTGGACGCTGATGTGGCGGAATGTGAATTGAGAAAATATATTGTTACCCGGTTATTTATATTTACCTTCTCGGGTATAATTACACAGTTTATGTTAAACATATGACGCAAAGTGGACATGTTTCTGTTGAAACACTCATCTTCCTACTATCGCATTCTTCATTTGAAATATATTCAGAAATAAAAATTAGAACTACAATGGGTGAAGACACAAATCATATGTCTCGTATTTTGTTTGTAAGTAAAGGATGTTGATTAAAGTGTGGAAAGATGATACATGTTTTCTTTAATTTACAAAATAAAATATTAAAATTTTAAACAATAAGAATTTTTAGCTAAAGCATTTATAAAAATTTCTTAAAATAATTTAAATTGAAATAATAAGTCACTAAGTTAGCTGCTACGACACTCCAATTCTTGGTAACTAAGCACTTTCTTGGATAAGCGAGGCAACCATAAAATTCCATGCCTTGACATCAAACATAAAAGGCTTGCACCCACTGAAGAATATAAAATCGTTTGTTCCGTTGATGTTGCGGTAGATTTGGCGGTTGGCATGACTGTAGAGAGTGTCCTAGTAGTCGTCGAATGAGCATTAATAGTAAACGGAGTGATCAGATTGTGATCGAAACGCTCCAGTCTTGTGCTTCGCTGGTCCGACAGTGTTTATGATTATGATATTTTTTATTATGAAATATTTGTCTTGAATTGCTATATATAGGAATAACTTGATTTTACTTTTTATAAATAGAAATTTTGGTTTCATATTCTCTTATATCTTTAAAAAATATTTGTCGTTTATATAATTTTAATTATAAAGTATGAAATTAACCACAAAACATATTAAGTTTTACTTTATAGTATATACTTTATCACATATATCAATGAAAATTAACTTTTGATAAATTAAAAAAATAATATAGTGGATATCAATAGATTTTATTTTTTGTTAAAACTAAATTATGTAATTATTATTTATGTTTTTTGTTTTATACATGTATAGATAAATTTATTCAGTAATTATCTTAGTTATATATTTAAAACCAATTAAAATATGCTATGTAGACGCTGAGGTGGCGAAAGGAGAATAGAGAAAACCTTTCTTTATATATATAGATTTTAAAGGTTGTTAATGTTACGTGCCCCTAAGAAAGCCCAAATAATAGTGGGCCTTATGATTATATTTTTAATATTTTTTTTGTTTGATTGTATCTCGATATAGTCATCTTCTCCGACGACGTTGTTGCTCTCCGGTATCGGATATGATGGGCTCAACGCTGTTCAGGAAGAGATGTTTGGTTACGAGAGGGAATTGTTTACTTCTCCGATCGTTTTCCGTTCACATTGGGAAAATTTCCGATGCATCAGCTGAGATAGCGGGAATTCTCAACAAGGGGAAGTGGCGTGACGCTTTAGTATCTTCGAATCTCTCGGTGGAGATAAATCCAGACGTTGTTCTCTCCGTTTTAAGATCCAAACGCGTCGATGATCCCGTCAGACTTTTGAGTTTCTTCAATTGGGTCGATTCTCAAAAGGTTACGGAGCAGAAATTGGATTCGTTTTCGTTTCTCGCTTTGGGTTTGTGTGATTTCGGTAGTTTTGGGCAAGCTCATAGTGTCGTAATCCGAATGATTGAGAGGAGGTGGCCTGTAGCTGAGGTTTGGAGTTCGGTTGTGAGATGTTCGCGAGAGTTTGCGGGAAAGAGTGATGAAGGAGTTGTATATGGGATCTTGATTGATGGGTATATTGAGAAAGGGTTTCTAGATGAAGCTGTTTTTGTTATTTCTAGCAGTATGAATCTGAGTTTGGTTCCTGATTTTGCAAGATGTAATCATCTGTTGGATGCGTTTTTGAAGACGAATCGGCTGGATTTGTTTTGGGATGTGTATAATGGGATGGTTGAGAGGAATGTAGTATTTGATGTTCACACTTATGAAAAGTTGATTGTTGCACATTGCAGAGCTGGGAATGTTCAGATGGCAAAAGATGTTCTTCTCAAAACCCAAGAAAAATTCGGTACGGTGACTGATACTGTGTATAGTTTGGTAGTTGAAGCTTTGTGTAAAAAGGGAGATCTGGATGAAGCATTTGAGCTGAAGAAGTCGATGATTTGCAAAGGATTGGTGCCATCGAAGCAATCATACAATGTTTTTATTGATGGGTTGTGTAAGCGAAAGAGACTAGAAGATGCTAAATCGTTGCTGGTAGAGATGAATAGTTTTGGTTTGTTTCCTGATAATTTTGCTTATAGTATACTGATTGAGGGTTTACTGAAGGGCAGAGATGCAGAGGCTGCGAAAGGACTAGTCCATGAGATGGTTTCTCATGGAATTAACATTGATCCTAAGATGTATGATTCTTTTATTGGCATGATGTCAAAGGATGGGGCGATGGAGAAGGCAAATGCTCTCTTTGATGGGATGATCGCATCCGGAGTGGTACCAGGTGCTCGGGCTTATGCTAGTTTGATCGAGGGATACTTTCGAGAAAAGAATGTACGTAAGGGTTTTGAGTTACTTGTTGAAATGAAAAAGAGGAACATTGTCATCTCTCCATATACTTATGGTACAGCGGTAAAAGGCATGTGTTGTTCTGGGGATCTTGATGGAGCTTATGACATTGTGAAGGAAATGGGTGCAAGCGGTTGCAGACCCAACGTGGTTATATATACAACATTGATCAAAACCTTTCTCCAGAAAAGTAGGTTTGGAGATGCGGTGAGGGTGTTAAAAGAAATGAAGGAACAAGGAATCGCACCAGACACTTTTTGCTACAATTCCCTTATAATTGGCCTTTCAAAGGCCAAACTAATGGACGAAGCAAGGTCTTATCTGGTCGAAATGGTAGAGAACAGATTAAAGCCTGATGCTTTCACCTATGGGGCTTTTATCAGTGGATATATAGAGGCAGGGGAATTCGCATCTGCAGATAAGTATGTGAAAGAGATGCTGGAATGTGGTGTGATTCCAAATAAGGTCTTTTGCACGGGTCTGATCAACGAGTATTGCAAAAAGGGGAAAGTAATAGAGGCGTGTTCAGCATTCAGATCAATGGTTGAACAAGGGATTCCGGGGGATGCTAAGACATACACTGTTCTTATGAATGGTCTTGTTAAAAACGGTAAAGTAAATGATGCGAAGGAGATTTTCCAGGAAATGCGTGGAAAGGGTATTACACCTGATGTATTCTCCTATGGTACACTCATTGATGGGTTTTCTAAGTTGGGAAACATGGAAACGGCTTCTTGTATTTTTGATGAGATGGTTCAAGAAGGTGTGACTCCTAATGTCATCATATACAACATGTTGCTCGGTGGCTTCTGCAGGTCTGGTGAAATCGAAAGAGCTAAGGAATTTTTTAATGGAATGTCAGGAAAAGGTTTTCCCCCTAATGCAGTGACTTACTGTACAATCATAGATGGATGTTGCAAATCTGGGGATCTAGCGGAGGCTTTTCGGTTAGTTGACGAGATGAAACTAAATGGATTAGTTCCTGATAGTTTTGTGTACACAACACTTGTGGATGGGTGTTGCAGATGGAACGATGTGGAAAGAGCTATCACCATCTTTAAGACAAACGAGAAGGGTTGTGGTTCTACTACCGCCCCCTTCAATGCTTTGATCAACTGGGTTTTCAAGTTTGGTAAAACAGAACAAAAGTCAAATTTGATAAATTTGCTGATAGATGGGTCGCTTGATAGGCATGGCAAGCCCAATGATGTAACATACAACATTATGATAGATTATATGTGCAAGGAAGGAAATTTGGAAGCTGGAAAAGCGCTTTTGCAGGACATGAAGAAGGCAAACCTGATGCCTACTGTTGTAACTTACACATCTCTTCTAAACGGGTATGATCAAATGGGTAGAAGATCTGAAATGTTTGCTATATTCGACGAGGCTATTGCCTCAGGAATTGAACCAGACAACATAATGTACAGTGTTATCATTGGTGCTTTCGTGAAAGAAGGGATGACGACAAAAGCACTTATGTTCGTGGATCAGATGTTTGCCAAGAACGCTGTTGTGGACGGGTGTAAGCTAAGTGATTCAACTTGCCGGGCTCTACTCTCTGGTTTTGCTAAAGTGGGAGAAATGGAGGCAGCTGAGAAGGTTATGGAGAATATGATTCGACTCAAATATATTCCCGATTCTTCGAGTGTTATTGAGTTAATTAAAGAGGGTTGCATTTCCTCAAACCAAAGGATGGAAGCGGATGCTGCTCCATAGATTAAAGACGGAAAGCCAAAAGCAGATAGACTTCCTTCTTTTTCTTTATGGCTAAATAGGAGACGGCTGGTTTTACTTCTGGTTTACTGCAAATTTCTTGGCCGACTTGACAATTGCTGAAGGGTTGCAATTGTGCCATAAGGTAACATTGATCCTGACCTGATCTATTATTCTATAAAAGCTTCGTCCTCTCACTTCTTGATGCTCTTAAACTGGGTATCACCAGACGAATCTACTCGGTCTCCATCTTCTGATTGTCAAACTATTTTTGTGTGACCAGATATAGGTCTTACCTAAACCTAAGGCAAGCTGGTTGGGCATGATATGTAATTGTTTATCTGTTCAGTTACCATTAGGAATTTGCAGTTGCTGTTCCTGGAAGAGCTTGTGTCTGCTCAGAAACCCTTCTGGACCAATTCATTTGCTTCAGAACGGATTTATCTTCACCTAGTCATGTTGGATCTCATTGGTTTACTTCTCAGTAGTTTCCATCATGATGATGAAACTCGGAAGTTGACGACACATATGAGCTGTTTTAACTGCAATTTCCTTGATTTTTAAGAGCAGAGATAGCAGATTTATAGCAAATGAACCCTCCTGATCATGTCTAGCATCAGTAAATCTGCATTAGATTTGATGTTACAATGAAGTCATTAGCATTGCCATTACTGTATTTTTTTGGGGGTTATTAAGGATTGATGGTCATACTGATGAACAAAGAACATTCTATAAACACAGGATCTAATCCTAATTCCAGGAACAGAGTCTCATAATAATGTACATTATATAATGTTCTTTATCAAAATATGATAATACAGAAGAATCAAATGAACAAAAAAATGGATTAAGGATTTGATTCGTCATAATGATGAATGAAAATCTGTCTGCTGATTCAAAGCAGGTTCTCTAATGGGCAAAACCACAAATTCTGCCTGAAAACACAAAGCTGAACAGAAGAACACAAAGTGCCTTTGTCTTTTCAATACACAAACAACAAAAAAGGATTTCATAGTGAAACCACAACAGAAGGCTTTATCTTACAGAACATACAACCCCATAAAAAGACCATATGTACACCAGAGTATAAACCAGTATATCAACCTAACAAGCACCAAAGAAAATCTATATGTATTCTCTACGTTCTTCATGAACAAATCGCCGATTATAGGGCAAAAAAAAGTATATGAAACGAACTAAAAGGCAGAAAAAGGCGAAAAGAGTTCAGTAGAGCAACACTCTTCTAGTGCTATACCATCCTGCTCTCTGTGTGATAAGCAAATGAAATGGTTATTTTTGATTCATCAGTGTTATCATCTTTTGGAGTCTGTTAATAAAGCAATCAGTTCGCTGTCATTGAGGTCCGTCTCTGAAGCATATTTGACCGGTATGTTACTGTCTTTATCTACAACATTTGGATCTCCTCCCCTGTGATTGAATCATTGCATCAGAATTATATAACTGTCCAATTCAACTTCCACGATTGATAAGACCAGTATGTTACTGTCTAATTACCTCATAAGTAGCAACCTTGCAATTGCATATCTCCTGCTGATGATACAATGATGAAGTGGAGTCCGACCTTTTGAATCTGTTGCATTTATTTTTGCGCCATACTGAAGCAATAGTTCCACCATACCGATATCCGCAGATAGACAAGCAAGGTGAAGCAAAGAGCAGTCGTTTGAAGTTTCTTCTCTGACCATACTTTCCCCGTCCCCTCTCGAGTTAGAATATCCCTCTGGATTCTCTTGAAATTCCTCTTCAATGCTCTTGAATTTGGCTTCAAGGGTTTCCTCCTTCGCTTCCAGTTGCATCATCTTTGCTAAGGGCAAAGAGACGGTGTACGATGCTTGTCCACGCAGAGCATTCACATCTGCTTCAGAGCAGACAATGTGTCTGTAAACTGATTTCTTGTCGTTGGCACGGACATTCTCCCATATCTCTTGGAAAACTGCCTGGAAATGCTGACTGTCTATTGCTTTGTGGACAAAAATCCTCTCTGAGTACTGTAATTAGCCATTGAAATTAGCAATGGACAGACATGAGATCTTCAAACACTTTGCTTATTATCTCACAGACTGATATAATACCTTTGCGTGGATAAACAACTCTTTCACAGAAATGGGATCATTGAAACCAGGCTTCCTTGCAAGAAACTTTCTTGGTCGATCTGACTTAGGAGTGCTAACAAACAGAAATTTTTTTAAGACTGTGTAAATACATGTAAGTAGTAGTTTCGTCTTCTCACAAATACAACTGATGAGTCACTTACCCCGAAGACCTACTAGCACTTGAGGATCTACTCTCTGAGTTCAACATTTCCTCCCACACTGAGTTTACATATACGTTACCTAACGATTGGAATAAGGTCAAGACCGATGGTTCCCATACTTTAACATCAAGAGTGAGCGATCTGACCTGCACGACAAGGTTTAATACTTTATACCAATTCTATAGAGCTACTATAAAAATGGGAAAATTCAAGACTACCTCCTTGTGAGAAGACTGGGAGATTGAAAATGTTTGATTTTAATGGCTTACCTTTGAAATGTGAACACCAAGGTTACGATGTATACCAGAACATTCAATACATATGAGGACACCAAGATTCAAAGAGGCCCAATCGGGTTCAGGAGCCCCACAATCTGCACATTTCTCATTCCCCAATACTCTTGTCAAGACATCAATTGGCTTTTCAGTCTTTGCCATATCATGTTGCTGCAAGCACCCTGAGAACCTCGAACGGTTTCCTCCTGTCATGGGATTGTCAAGTGTGAATTCTCCACTTTCTGCCTGCTCGATGTCATATGGATCTGCTAAAGAACCGGAATCACTTGCAGAGAAAGTGTCACCTCCGTCCACTGTAGAAAGACGCTGATGCAGTTGCAAGTGATGATATTTTTAGTGAAAACCGATAATGGGTCACCCAAGAAAGAATCATCTGTAATAATGGCATATGAAATCCTACCATGATTGCTCTTTCAGGTGTCTGGAAACTCAGCAAAGAAGCAATTACTCCAGTTATCTTCTCGATCCAGTCCATCTGATCCTGTGCATTCTCTGCCTACATCAATAACAATTTAAGAAATTCTGGTCAGTCGGAGGGGATGGAAGAGAAAACCTTATGTAAAAGTGTACTGAGTCTTCCATAGGTGACGAAATTAATGATCATTTTACTTTAAAGTTATGTTCTCGCTAATATACCTGCAATGTATAAACTTTTGTTGGCGATATAATTCGAAAGCAGAATCTTAGATCGGTCTGATCTGCATCAACTTTGATTGTTGAGGTCAGCAGATTCACAGTGTGACGTGCAACTGGTTTTTCATCGTGCACACCACCGTGATAATGAGAAGACAGCCACCGACTTAGCAGCCCAGGACTGTTTTCTGAAGTCATATTCCTATGAACAACAGACCGGCTTCCATTTCCCTGATACATAGAGCTTCAAAGATTCAGTATAGATATGATATATCACAAATGTTATCGATATGTTTTCTCAAGTAAGGATCAAAAACACAATTGTTTTTAGTTTTGCAACTTACTGAAGACCAATTCCATGGCTTGCGGTAATAATATAGCATCCCACGGCTATCAAGGATAAAAAATCTTCTTTTCCAGTCACCTCTCAAGTTTGAGGAACGTTTAGACAGATACCCTTGTCTTATGGTCTGAACCTGGAGGACAGTAACGTCAACAGATATTTATTAAACAAAACAGTATCAAGATAAGAAAGCAGTTTGATAAGTATGCCTCAGTACAAAAGATATTTCGATACCTTTCCTTTTGCAGCAGATTGCATGACAGCCTCTATGACTTTCTGCGAGTTTCTTGAGTTATGTCTCATGCCATCTCCTGTTGGAGAATCATTTGAGTTTCTAGTTTCTCGATCAACTTGCCTTTGGTACTCTTGCATCCTTTCATTAAGTGATGCCATCTCATAGTTTGCACATTCTCTAGACTGGTGTGCATAAGCCAACACCTGCCATACAATTTCAATTAAATACAGATATTCCATGTACTATCGCTTGGATAAGAAAGGCTCCATTTGATGTATTAAATCAACAGACAAAAGAATCTTGCTACCAGAAGTCTTGTATTATCAAACCTGATTGATAAAAGGCTCCATTTGATGTAGTAGTTCATATCCCTGAAAGAAGGAATCACTTGTGAGAAAACGAATCAAGTGGTTCATGTCAGGAAACAGGAAAAGAGACTATTGTATGATAGGTTTCCCTGTAAAACCAAGCTGGCTGGTTTCAGGGAAAGAAAGTTATTTGTGTTCTTGCTTCTAAAAATTGTTTTTTAAGAAAAATCTTGCCTGTTTGAAGAAACGAAGATGAGCATCCATTGTCCCGCTTACTGCTTCCAAAAACTCAAATCTTTTTTTAGCTTCTGCATTAGAGAGTGCACTAACCTGGCCAGGAAGAAGTAAGCAAACATTATGTACGGTTATATAAGAGAATACCTTGGAAATTCTGGTAGCATTAGAATACAAAGTGGTTACCAGATGAAACCGGGCTTGCTCGAATGTCGTTCTTGCGTTATGTAGGTCCTGAAATGTCTCTCTACCAAGATTAGTTTTTCCAGAAAAAAACTGTGAAGGTTATCTGTAACTAGTTGGTACCTGAGACATTTAAAACGTAATAATATTTTTACATACCTCTTCAATTGTGGCAGCCACATCCAATCGTGTACTCTTCCTTAACGAAAGATATTTCTCTCGTGCCTGTTTCATTCAGATGCACATAAATGAAGATATAATTTTTCAAACAGGAAACCCCATTAATTTACCCATCAATTGACAAGTCATTCAACGAACCTGATCGTATATAATGGAAGCTTTGTCAAACCGTTTACGTGCTTCCTGTGTGACAGAAATTAAAGATGGATATAATTCCTGAGCAATTCAGAGAAAATGATGAACATAGAATGCAAGAATTTGAAAGGATTAATCAGAGTAAATTTTCCAAAATCTTTTGCGCGACTACAAATATACCTTAACTTCTTGGACATCAACATTCACAAATTGAAGTAAGCGGTCGTTCAGCATGTGTTCTACCTGAAAAGTGTTGGCAAAGCATCATAGGTTAGTTATGCACTTCTTCAACAAAAATAACCAAGCATAAGAAAGGCGAAAGAAAGCATACTACATCTAATAATGATTTTCAAGGCAGATAAACTAAAGGAAATCAGTTCAACCAAGTACAGAGATGTTGCAGGCCATCCCTTGTACAAAGGCATTGGATTTTAGTACCTGGGAACGAAGAACTTCCTTGTATGTCCCAATTTCTCGTAGAGCAATTGTGAATTTTGTCATTACAGGACCTGAGAAAACAAACATATTTGCTTGAGATAAATGAATGTGCATGAAAGAAGAAATGCAGAAAAAAAGGGAGTTACCTCCAAAAGCAACACAGATGGGATCATTATGGCCTCCTCCGAAGGATTCAAGTGCATTTACAAAGCCAATATCTGCATCATACCCTTCTCCGAGTCCGTCCCTAATAATAAAAAACACAAAGAAAAATCAGAATACAGAATATTTCATAAACAGGTGAATAAAGAGTTAAGAGCTTTACGTGTATTTTCTGCATCCTTTATAGAACCTTAAGCATCGCATTCGCAGCGACTCCGCACTCTCTTCCATACATTGCATCTGTTGCACCACAAAAAGTTTGCAGAGCCAAAGGTTTAGTCTATCACTAGACTTTGGTGCAGATTGTATCGAAGGACTTACAGGTCAAACCACAAAGAAAATGAGCAATCTAAAGTGAAGAGAAAAAGATCAAATTATTAATTCCAAGTCAACTCCTAGATTTTGACATCTAGACAAAGCACAATACAAGCAACAAGCAATGCGAATGTCATACACAAATCATAATCATTGAAGTTTGGCTTAACCATCTGTCTTGTTGTTAATCGGATTGAAATTGATGAAAGATTTACAATTGCTTCCTCCAGATTTCCACAATGTATCCGAAACTACAGGCCATTGTTCAATCTTTGATCATAGAATGGCACGAGAGATTATACAAAACACATCTCTCTCTCTCTCTCTTGAGAAACAGAAGGGATGAATAGAAACAGAGACGATCGAAACGCTGTAGAGAAATTAAAATTCAAAATGAAAAACCTGTTGCCGAAACATGGGAGAATCATCGAGCTTAGCGAAATGCATTTTTCACCGGGAAAAGCAAGAGACCCAGAACGATCCTCCTTCTCCTTCTCCTCCTCCGTCTTCTTCGTCGTCCTCCACTTGGAAAAATAGGAAATCCCGATTACCGGAGACGCGGACAGAGCTAATTACGGTGTTTTTTTTTTCCCACCCAAAAAAAAAAAAAGACTAAAAAAAAGTTTTGTTTTGTTTTATCTTTTTTTTGGGAAAATCAAAAGCCTTTTTGGGGATTAGGGTTGGTTGAGAAGTGGGAAAATGGGCGGAAAATAAGGGGAAAGATCGTGCGATGGAGAAAAAAAAAACACTCTACTCTTTTTGTTGTGGTGATCGTGTAACAAAACCTTCCATGCCTGTCATTTTTATAATAATAATTAACAAATTATTATTCCCTCCAATTTTCTACGAATAATAATTTATCCTTTATATTTCAACAATTATAGAGAATAAATAACTTAAAAAGTTCATTAAATGAAGGAAATTTGAGTTAATTAATTGTGGAAGATTACATGCATCATAGAAGAATTTGTAAACTGAGAATAGAAGAAATTAATTAAGAGGAAATCCAAAGTACAAGTTGACTTTAAAATTGAAAATTCCGAGAGGAGAACATCCCTCACTAAACGTGTGAGAAACTAAAAAAATACTCTCTACTAATTTTCCCCATCAACATCAAGCTCATAAATACATTTTGTTTTCCAAGACTCGGGTACAACATCCTAACCGGTTATAGATAATTAACCGAATCGGCCTTTTAATCTTTATCCAGTGCACAACGAATGTGACGTTTTGAATTTTCCCGGCGAATGTGTGACGTCTTTGATTAGTTGATTATATAACAAAAAAAAACAAAAAATGTCTATATTTCCAAAATTTCAAATGTCACTAAAGGAAGAGCAAAATGTAATTCTCGGGTCTAAAATCGACAAAATATAACTTTAAATTTTAAAATAAAAATCTCATGCATTTGGCGAAGCTAAAGAGCAACAAGAAATTTCAATGTCTGGTAAACAAAAGGGAAACTGAATCAGGAGATTCTTTTAACCTGGGAGAGAGGTTGAAAGCTTCAGCCAAATAAACGGCTAATGAATCCTTTACGGTCTTTCTTCATCCTGTTTTCTATAGCCGGGAACTTGACGCAGTTGTAGGCAAGGTCTATAACGATTGGATTACGCGGTATTGATTCGAATGCGGGTGGAAACCGTTCAATCTTTGGGACGGTTTTCGTGTTTGAATCGCCAACCGCAGATTCATACACATCCAGTTTCTCTAACAGGTATTTCTCCACCTGGTTTAACATATATGATATAAGAAGCCGAAAACCATTAGAGTGCAACTTGATTATGAGACACTGCAACATTATAACTCAAGAAATCCGCAAACACAGACCAAGAAACTTCTGGCAAAAAAAAAATTGAAGTTTAATCACTCAGGAGGATGTGCCAATATAAACAGAAATTACTCGACCGGGACACATAAGTTTCAGACTCCAAGAGTATTTGGATGTTAGAAGAAACAAACTAGATAGAACGTTAGATTTTTATACCATCAGCCACTAATCAAGAAGGCATGAACCGGGAAACAGGAGGTAAAATAGTGAGATTGTACCTTAGTGGCTGTATCGTTTAGTGATATAGTTGAGATTTTCCTTGACAAATTCTCTGGTGCCCTCTCTTCCTCCATAACCCCGGTTGCATGTTCTACACAACTATTAGCTCTGCATTCTTTGCTCAGTGTCTTCAGTTCCTGGATTGTTCCCTGAATATTATTAGAAAAATATAGTTAAAACTAATATTACTTTACCAAATATGATATCTATGATATGATACGTCTTTAACGACATTTCAGGCTGCCTATACTTACACCATCAACATATTATCCCTATATGTGAGATAACCAATCAAATGACCATGTATGAGATAACCAATCAAATGATAAGTGGATACCTCATCTTTGTTTGCTATGCTCTGAAACTTATCCAGGGCATCTTCAAAAAGAGATCGAGCACGACAATACAAGGCATATGCTTCAACCCTTTTTCCTGCTAGACTATATGACTTTGCCAAGTAGAAGCACCTGAAAAGAGATTCCAGAAGATATCATTAGCCTATTCAATCAAGGGTGACGAGAACTAAATGCATCCGTAAGTATATGAAAATAAATATTCTTATTACGATTTTTCAAATGGAAAGAACTGTGTGAATATCTTATGACAGGAGCTAAATAATATAATAAGTGGTTCTAATATAGACCAAAAAGTAGGTGAAGAGGATGAGTGACCAGGAATCAGATTCTTAATTTAATCAATAAAGTTTATTAATATTATGTATCACTAAGGATTGGATAAAGGACTTGGAGGAGCTCAACTCTAACCAAACATGCTAAAATCAAGTGAAAGGTAAAGGAAGCCCACAACTCAATAGCAACCGTCCTACAAAGATACAATAACGTGGGAGAAGAACTAAACCTTTCAGCACGGAAGGCCAAGCTTTTGCGCTGACACTCTTCTTCAAAGGCAATCTCTTCAGGTTTCCTGTCTCTTCCAGAGCTAATGAGATCAGAAAGATCAGCGACATTCTGAAAAAAATGAAACACAGGTGATGTCTCCTCGATGGTTTAAACAAACAAAATCCGCTTCTGAAGAAAAACAGGTGAACAGTTGTTACCTGTAATAGAAGGTCATACAATCGAACAAGCTCCTCAGGCCTAGTAACCTTTTCACTTTTATCATCACGTTTCCTGTTCAGTTTACTCTTTGCTATTTTAACCAACAACTGGTTCCGTTCAATGGTTCTTTGTCCTAGCACAGCTCCAACAGCTTTGTCCAGACCATTTAGGTCATCTTTAACAGATTCAGCATTTCCTGCACTTACCTAAAAATAGTATGCTCCTTAGTAAAATCAATCAAAGAAACATCAATGCACCAGAAAAAACAGATGCTCTTACTGTTTGGGATGAACAAACTTGTCTACACTTTCAAAAAAAATTTAAAGGGTAAACCTATTCGGTGAACCCAATCAATAAATCAGAAGATGTCTTGTAAATTCACTCACCAAGTCACTGCGTATGGTGTTCCTGGCATCATGATATGCAGTGAATAATTTATCAAATATGGTTAGCTTTTTCTCTGCAGGGAGAGATTCTGCTATTGGACCTTGTAGCTCCTTCTCAAGTTCCTGGGCTGAACAAGGAACAAAGAATAAAAGCCTCAGAGAGGTGCTCAAAGTTCTATAAAGGCAGTTTACATTAATAGGGTAACGCATAACAGTAACTCCATTGTAAAGGCAAACCAAACTTTTCCCAGGTCTAGGACTATGCTAGCAGACATAATTTGTCAGCATAATAAAGTAATTCAAAAAGAGAGGATAAGGAAAAAGTAAGTAGAACCTTTTAAAATAGAAACCCGTGATTTTGGGTTGGAAACTGGAAATCTGTAGCCAAGCCAATTAAATTCTGTAAGAGATGCAGCTTGTTGAGATCTGGCCTCTTCCATAGCAGCCTACGTGACAGTGAGCAATATACATCATATTAATAGACCAAAATGTCTGAGGGGTCTGAGAATTAGTTCACCACTAAACCATTGCAAGACATTCAAGAGTACCCAAGATCGTATACATGTAATCTGGTATTCATGTGTGTTGGTCACAGGTCAGTAGCGAAATTCTAAGTTCCTAACAACAGATGGAAAAACTAATAGACAAATAAATACACAGTTACTCACTCGCTTTGGTGGTGAGGCTGACAGAAAATGATATTTTGATCGTGAATATTATTTATACGTACCTCTATCTTTGCTTTGAAAAGATCCAATGCAGGGCCTTCCATCTCACCAATCTGAAGAAGTTCAGATGTCTGCAAGTTTGATTTGCCAATTTTGTGTAGGCAGTATCGAATACTAGGCTCAAGCTCCTCAACTCGTTCCCGGCAAAGAACTTGATTCTCTAGATCACCATATTTCCCGAGTTCCTCATAAACAGCTCTGCAACGGGAATAATTTTGAGAAACAAAACCTACCAAATTGCAAAATGAGAATATCGAACAAAAACAAACCTCGCGCTTTTGAAACATGCCAACGCAGTTTCCCAATTTTGATCTTGCTCAAACAACAGAGTGCCTTTCATATAGGATGCATATGCCTATAAAACAGTAAGATAAAGCATGGAGACTCATGAAATGCGTTTATAGAGTACACATAGATTTTACACGAAATAACTAAGCTAAAAGCCTAAAACAGAGGTATTCTCTTCTTCCATTCAAGGTAGTAGATAGGTTAGATCTATATTTATGAATACTGCAACATTTGGGGTCACTGAAATACCTCAGCTTCCAGAGATGTCCTGGAATCTGTCTTAATAGAGCACAAACTTGAGAAAAGCGATCCCCATTTAACTGCCTTCCTCAGCCTACCAATTAAATATATCCGCTGCCGTGCATTAGGCCCATCTGGTAGCTGTCTTTTTTCCATTCCATGGCTCCATGCTCTTTCCGCCATATAGAAAACCACATGTAGAAACCTATTTCAAAAAAAGACATTGTGAGTACAAAAAAAAACACTTATGAATATCTAGTGGAAGCAACAACTGAGCCATCACATTCTTTCTTTAATATTCAGCTAAACGCAGAATCACAATAAACCAGGAATTTTATGTACTCAAGTAAAACCTCTCTAACAACATCTTCAGCTTGGAAGGAATAAATAACGATGAGAGCAAGATAAATACCTGACATCAGTGACAGTTGATTCAAGTATGGCTCGTCGAGTGTATTTACCACGGCCATGAGTAAATTTCAATGACTTGTATAGCCTCCTTAACCGTGCTGAGCAGTACCTCCTACACAAGAAGATAACACAGAATATAGAGCATTACCTAAAAAAAAAAAAAAAAAAAAAAAAGACCGTGTAAGCCAATGAGCTTAGGGTTTCATATTAATACCGATAGCGAGCATAGTCACCATGACGCAGACCATGTTGCGCCTGAGAAGATTTCATCAGCTGCAGAACTGAAAAGCCAAATGCAGTGTTGCATAGATTAAAAAAAAACGTAGAAGACTTGTAGTTGATATAAAATTCACAGCAACGCCTTCACAAAAGTACGGTTCAATGAAGCAACCGATGACCATATTCGAGATTCCCGTAAGCAAAATTTCTGAACATGCAGATACTACTTATTCATGTATATTGTCATCATATCTTTTGTTTTAAACTCAATACCAATTATCCTCAAAAACTATTAACAGAAGCCTGAAAAGAAAAAAAACTAACCATTCATCGAGAACCTCGGAAGGATCTGTTCAGAGCTGTCGGATTTCGGATCGTCGATCTCCATTGCTGACATCTCGCTCTCTTTCTTCCCCATTGATCCACTGAATTCTAGCTAAAGCCTCGCTGAAAATAAAACATCAAAAAGGATAAGAGACTGCGCGATAAATAAATTGAGGGCTTCATAGAACACGAGGAGAGAAAAAATACAGCAAAAACAAATCGTAAAAACACATGATAAATTCAGCCCAAACAGCTCCATACTTTTGACTCAATGAGATAAATTCACGGCAGAGAATATTGAATATCCCGATGCCGATGCCGATGGCGATGGCGATGGCGATGGCGATGGCGATGGCGATGGCGATGGCGACGGCGATCAGCGGAGGGTGCGAATTTCAGTTTTCGATCGAATCTCAAGCAAAAGTGCCCGAGGAGAAGACGACTAGTAACGACGGGTGGGTGAAATTGGGGTTTCGGGGTTTTTGGTAATCTGGCTAAGTGCAGTCCAGTTTAGTCTGGGAGATGTGGGCCTCAAGGCCCATAACCATATAATGTCGGCCCCTCTGACGATTTCCTCAAATTATGTGCATCTTCCAAAATGATGTATTGCGCAACAAAAAAAATAAAAAAATTATAAAGTGCGCACCAAAATTAATTTGGGATGCTAACTTTTTGGAAAGATTGTAAAAAACAAAAAAAAACACTTTGAAAAAAAAAAAAAAAAACATCAAATAAACTAAAATATTTTAACTTTTAATTGAGAAGAAACATAGTTCTGTCTAATTCATGTTACATTTTGCTGTTAAAAGCAGACGTTTTCTAAAAGAAAAAACAGTTCAGTCAAGGGCAAAAATGGTGATATTTGGGCTAATCGAAGATTTTTTTGTTTTTTGTTTGAACAGTCTAATCGTAGATGTTATTTAAATTTTATTTCCCTAAAATATATATCTTATCAATTCTCTTTCTCCTCCAAAAAATCCACAAATGTCGTCAGCCTAAAATATATATCGTATCCGCCGCATCCACCACCGCACAAGTCCACTTTGAAATATCAGAAAAAAATACATAAATTCATAAATCTGTGTCTTATATAATTTTAACCATTAATTTTGCCGAATTTGACTATGTATTCGACAAAAATAAATAATTGGTTGGTAAACCCCATATAAAGTCAGCTTTAATCTGAAGAATTATATTTGTCATCGATTATCATAAAAACAAAAGTGAAAACTAAAAACAATATTTAATTATCAAAACTAATGATATTTAATTAAAACTAAAAACAATATTTACTGATATTACGTTTTCTGGATTTTGGCGCCGTAAGTTTTTTGTAGAATATGACACAGCCCAATGTAGATTGATGACAGAAAAATAAAATAGCACGGAATAATAAAATATTCCAGTGAATTATTAATTACAAAATTAATAGAAAATTAGTAGATAGACGTAGACCGACGAAAATCTACACAGATAAACGGATCTGGAGAAGCGACCGCGTGGACCATATTTAACAACCAAATAATTCAAAAATCTCATTATAATACTATTTAGTTTAATCATCCCAATAATAATACCTAAAAAGTTTATATGATGTTTCCATTGGTTTATTGCTTCTGTCTTGCTGTTCTCTCCAATCGTGTTCTTCAGGATTTAGCACGTGAAGCCTTATACTGTTTATTTTCATGGTATTGGTTTTGATCTTTTAAGCAGGTTAAACCAATATTATAGAATTTCCACTGCTGCAAATTTTCCTATATATTTTGATTCTTAAAAACCCAAATTTCGTGTGTGATCTTTAAATTCAACAAAATTAGCGTGTATTATTTATAGAATTTACAATAGATTAAACAGGAAATAATTGACATTGATGACTAGAATATGTATAGTAGAACTTCATAAAATAAAGAGTGATTCTCTTCCCAATGATCTCATCCTCAAGTTTTGAATATCTTTAGATGTTAACTTAAGTATCATATAAATAATTAAATACCCTAACTGTTCCAAACTTCCAAGGATGTAGTGTAGGCATGTGAGACCAGCGTGACACTAGAAAGTCTATAACAAAATATTTATTAAATGCTAATTCTATATCGAATCTCGCTTGTTGTTGATAGACGGTTTGGTATCGGTATCTACTAATTCAACGCCGGTTACGATTCGGTTAGATACGGTTGACGTCTTCTTTGTTGTGAGTGTCAGAGTGTGGCACACGAAATCTGTTGATGAAGTGGATGGATGGATCCAATCCAATCCAACGGCTCTTAAGAGAAGGGTGCACAGAGACTGTAGATGGGGAATACGTAGATAAGTACAGCCCGAGCAAAGGATTTGCTGGTTCGGCTTTGATGTGTAAACTAATTAAACGTTGACACGTGGATACGTTGAGAAGAGCATCTTTGAGAATAAATGCTTTTCTAATCCTTCACGCAGCGCCCAGCAATTAAAATTTCGGAAAGCGACCCTCTCTCTCACGCCACTCTCTCAGTCTCAGCCACTAGCTCGGCTTATCTTCGTCGGCTCAGCTTGGCTTGGCCGGCAAATACCATAAATATTTTTTTTCTCAAAAATCTCAATGTTATTGCTTTGTTACAACTTAGAGCATATCCAATAGTACATACCTTGCTATAAAATAGAAAAATGAACATTGTTCATCTATATTTAGAGTAACACTCTTAATTTCTCTATTTTAGAATATAACTTTTTATTTACAAAAATTTATATTTTTTTATTTTGTATCTAAACAATAAAATAACAAACAATATTGTAATTAATTAAAATTATCTTAACAATAACTAGTTATATAATCATTTAAAATTTTAAAATACAACATCATATATTAAATAACAAGAAATACAATGAGATAACAAACAGTTAATACAAATAAGTTCATTTTTTACTTCAAAGCGCGTTAATTGATCATTTGTGGAATACATACACTAGTTATAATATTTAAACAAAAATGTATTTGTTGTTTGTTTTTAAATTTATGTGGTGTGATGAAAATTTATAATTAATAGAATTTTAAAAATATGGTTATATTGAACTATTGTTAACAAATAAAATACATAGAGAAATTTTAAATTTTAAAAAGTTAGTCTGACAATAGATATAATATATTTATAGAGTCAAGTATAGAAGTAACTATTGGAGTAAACCCCTTTTTATTTATAGAGAATTCTATATTTAAAGTGAAATATAAAAGTAACCATCGAAGATGCTCTTATAACAAAAATATTGGAACACTTGTATTTTTTTGTTCGTTTTCAATAATCTGATTTTGTTTGATTTTGGGAGAATTGGTTTCAAATATATTTTCGTTTTGTAAGATCATATTTTGATTTTTGATTTTTTTTTATTAGTTTCGATCCCGTTATATTTTCTCATTCAATTTTGGTATAGTTGGTCCGGATCCTATTGGACCAAAAGTAATAAAAAGATTTACGTGATGATTAATCAAACCGGTTCAAGTCGGCTTGGTATGTTTTAAAATGCTTGGTATTTATATTTTAGCTCCCATTTAGTATATAGTATATGTGTGTAACAAATAAAGTTGTAATTGTAGAACACTTGCTGATGTTTCCATTGATCACAATAAGGTATATGTACACAAGAGTCGTATCTAGTGATATCTTAACTATACAAGGATATATAAATATTCTAACAAACAGATATGAATATATCCTAGCTATCAAAAATAACGAAGAATAATACTCCCTCCGTTTTTTTTAGATTGATTTTCTGAGTTTTTTCACACAGATTAAGAAAATCATTTACTCCACAAACCACACCACATTCCAAAAATGCTATTAATTGTATCCAAAGACTGTTATTAAAATCGATTACTCCATTCCATAACAACTCATCACATTCTAAAATCACTCCACACTAATAACATCAGCCATATTCCACAAACGAGAAAATTAAGATGTGCTTTAATATTCAGATTATCAATTGAAAATTTGTAAAAAATTTAAATTTGGAGCCACAATTACGTTTCTCAAAAACAAATTTTTTGTTATGGAGCCAAAATAGATATAATTAGGTTTCATGAAACATCTATATATATAATGACATAGATTTACAACATTTACAAAAAAGCATCTATGGCATTTCATAATTTTGATCTAAATTTACCACTTCAAAATAATGAAAGAGATTCGCCAATTGATCTGAATATAAGTCCAACAAGAGATTCGCCGGAGGATGGTTTAGCCTTCTCATTTCATGAAGATGAACCAGAAGATCACTCTCTTATAAATTCGGGTATTTTTTTTTTGTAGGCTTGGNTGTGAAAGACATAAAACAATTTTCTGGAAACAATATATGATAATTCTATTTTACCAACATTTTAAGATCCATTTTGCTATAGTTTTGATGTGAAACAAGAAATCTACTTGTAAATATCAAGAACTATATCTACACATGACTATCCACACATGACCATCCAAACATGACCATCAGTAAAGTATTATCCACACATGACCATCCACACTAACAATACGAGATTCTTATCTGTCTACACACAATTGTCCACGTTTTCATGTCAACGTCGATCTCGATTTCATATGTTTAGATTTCTTGTTTTTTTCGAATCAAAACTATAGCAAAATAGATCTTAAAATGTAGAATAAAAAAAATTATCATTCATAGTTACCAAATAAATTGTTTTATGTATTTCACATTATAAAAAAATAAAAAATAAATCAAGTAGGGTAAAAGAGAGAGATGGGGTAAAAAAAAAAAGAAATATAAAATAAATAAGTAGATGATTTACGAGAGAGTAAAAGAGAGAGAGAAGAAGATTCATGAGAGAGAAACAAAAAAAGAGGTGAGTTATATACATAAGGGTAAAATTGTCAATTGTATCTAAGAAAGTGCCTTAAGAGTTGAAAGTGCCTTATCATGTAATACATAACTCAAAATGTGCCTTCTAGAGTAATTTTCTTTTCGAACTTCGAGCCATCAAACCAATAAAATCTCACTTGAAGTCTTCACTCAATACTGATAATTAGTTTCTTTTTGTTATGCCTTTCAATGTAAAATCAGTGAACTACAAAATTTGTAAGAATATTAAAGCGAGACTTGACTTTTGATATGGTGAGGAGAAAACATCAAATCAAGAAAAAAAAAACGAATGATCAAGACCGTGAATAGAGAATTAATGAACGAAAATAGTTTTAAGATATAATATTGAACCAACCAACCAAACATTATCTCCAAAGATTATAATGACTTAATGAATGACTAGATGACGATCTATTGGTGGGTAGCTTATTTAGCAACATAAGATATTTATATCTCCAATAAATTGCGAAATTGTAGGCTTTAATTCCAAAGCTTATAATAAAATAAATCGCAAGATTATATATTTTTGGACTTTATTTTGCTTTCCTTTTTGTGTTTTTATAAGTGTAACTATAAAAACATACATTAACTTAATTTTTTTTTTGCTTCTCTTAAATTCAACTTCCTCTATAAGTCTATAAATAAAAGTCATATGCATGTTGGAAAGCAAGGGTTGAGACCGTTTATATTGTCGATGGAATGTTGCATAATCCTCACAAAACAAATTGAATCAGATCTCTATAGTCTGGAGCGAAAGTCCATTCAAAATATTAATGTGTAGATTTCTAACTTGATTGTACATTTGTATGTACATATATAGTTTGTATTATAAATTTTTGGATAAAACAAATCACGCGTTAAAAAAGAAAACCATTTCTTTTTCTAGAACGGACTGATGTTTTGGTTCGCTACAAGAAACTTATTTTGAAGATTCAAATAAATATTTCTTCTATGTTTTAAGCATTTCTAAACTAAAAACAACAGAAACATTTAATGTAACACATGTTTTTTTGATTGAATAAAATTTTAGATTCAATTAAAAAAAAACAAAAAACAAATAGTTCACATGTTCAATAGCCGGCTCCTTAGTTATTAGCCGGGTTCGTAGACTACCGTCGAGACTCTCGTGAGAGTCCGTAATTATAATATTAAAAAAAAACAAAATTGAGTTTGAATCATAATCATACGGTCCAGATTCAAGCTCGTACCATACCACTAGGATCCATTGGTACATACAACGTAGCAGAGTCCTCCTCTTCCCCAACTCTATATTTTTTTTTGTTTCCCTCTTTTGTTTTTCCTCTCTTTGTTTTTTTTGACTTTCTAAACCAACTAACCGAAAAAACCAAAAAATAAAAAAACCTCTCTCTATCCCTCTCCTCTCCGTTTCGTTCTCTCGGAGAGACTGCCGGGATCGTGCGTCGGCGGTCAGAGTCTCGCCGGAATTGTTACAATTACCGCCGGTCGCACGGATTATTCGTTGGAAACAACGCGTCGTGAGAGGAGGGGAAATTCGGAAAAAAATTGAAACACCGATACGCCTTTTTTTGTTATTTTATTTGATATTTTGTTTTTTGAATTAAATATTCTCTGATGGATGCGATTGGATAGAAGGAAACAAAAAGGAAAGGAGGAAGATAAAAGAGAAGGCGAATTATTCTGCTCTCTCTCTCTTTTCTCTGTCTACATCGCTGTTGCTTTGTTTTCTTCGGGGATCGTGATATTTGAAGGTAAAGAGGTTTTTGAGATCCATTCTTCACTACTTTTTTTTCCAGCTGTTTGTTGAAAATCTGGTTCGAATTTGTTTGGGAGGAAGCGTAATTGTGTTTGTTTGTAATTAGGTAAGGTTTTTTTTTTTGAATTTTTGTTTGCTGGTGAGTGATTTAGGGGCGTTTTTTTTTCTTTCTTTCTGAAATAAGTTAATTCCGTGCCGAATTTTGTGAATTAGGTAGGAGTTGGTTCCCTGTTTGAATATAATGAGCTGCACAAGGATCTGGAATTAGGCGAATTGTAGTCTTTATGGCTTGTGAAATACCTAATCGTGTATTCCAGGTGTTTCTACTCGCTTAAAATGGAGCGATTATGAATTATTTGCTCTAAGACATTTTCCTCTTGAGCGTCTTCCTAGAGTGCTTAAAGTTTCTAACTTTGTTACATCCTTGGATTTGGGGCGTGAGTTCGCTTAGTTGTAATAGAAATCTTCTGTTTTTATCCTTGGAGTTATTTGCTTGATCTTTTGGCTCATACGTGAGTAATTGGGCCCTTCTATTAGTCATTCGTTGCAATGAAAAGTGCATTTTGTTTCTGTAGACACTGGCTTTGAATATAACACTGTTTGTTCATTTTTTTCAGGGGAAGGGCTATGGTCCGTTGACAAAACTAAAAAGTTAAAAAGAAATTTTGATTCTGGTTTTATTAGTCAAATTTTGTTGTCATCTGCACGATGCCGTCTGATATAATGGATCAGAGAGGTGTATCAACACCTTCCCACTTTCATGAAGATATACATATTACTTCAGAGGTAACTCTTGATTTTAGTTGTGTAGCACTAGAATTGCTGGTACCATATTTTTTCACATATGACATTATCTGCCATGATATCTATTGTTTAAAACGATTTTTCTCAAGTATACTTTTTGTTTTGTTCGGCAGAGGCAATTTGGGTTTTTGAAAACAGACCTGATGCCCGAAAACCAAGGTGGTCGTGATAGATTTTCAAATCTGCCAAAGAGTTCATGGACACCTGAAAGTTACCAGCTGAAGCCACAATCTAGCTTTTCTGTGGTGCACCCCTCTGCTAGCCCAAACGCAAGAAACACTACAAGTGGTAGCCAGTGGGAAAGCAGTTTATTTTCCAGCTCACTGTCTGATTTATTTAGCAGAAAACGTAAGCTTCTGGTTCACTTTTATGATTTCTTACATATTATGTTGATTTTTTTTAATCAGCTACTTAAAGTTGCAATCATCTATGGTAAAGAAACGTTGTGTGTTAATTGTGAAAGCTTGTTACTTGTGTGTTCTGACTTACTGTACTTTAACTACTTGAGTGCGTCTCCAACTTGCTGGTTTTTGCAGTACGACTACAAAGAAATGATATGCTATCTCCTATGTCTGCAAACACAGTTGTTACCCACCGTGAGGAAGAACCTTCTGAATCTTTAGAAGAAATTGAGGCGCAAACTATTGGAAATCTTCTCCCAGATGAAGATGATCTCTTTGCGGAAGTGATGGGTGATGTTGGGCGTAAATCTCGTGCCAATGGAGATGATCTGGATGATTTTGATCTCTTCAGCAGTGTCGGTGGCATGGAACTAGATGGAGAGATTTTTTCTTCTGTGGGTCACATAAATGGTGAGAGAGGAGGCGGCAATAATTCCGCTGGCGAATATCATCGAGGGGAAATTCCATCCAGAACACTTTTGGCCGGAAATATCAGTAGCAATGTCGAGGACTATGAGCTGAAGGTCCTTTTTGAGGTACCTTCTTTCAGCAGCGTTTTTGGTTCTCATGGATTCTTTATTTAGGAAATACATGGTATGTAGAAATTTTGGAATTGATTACTTCGTACTGAGGATAAATTTACTTGATCAGCAATTTGGAGACATCCAGGCTCTTCAAACAGCTTGCAAGAATCGTGGCTTTATCATGGTATCGTACTATGATATAAGGGCTGCTCAGAATGCGGCTAGAGCACTCCACAACAAGCTCTTAAGAGGAACAAAACTTGACATTCGTTATTCTATTCCTAAGGTGTTATTCACTGTTCCTAAGCAAGATATTGTCTTTACTATGTGGATTGTACTTGTGGCTTGTATTGATTTGTTTCTTTCTTACAAACTTTCTTGCTATCAGGAAAATACTTCAGAAAAAGACACGAGTAAAGGAGCCTTGTTGATTAATAATATTGATTCTTCTATTTCGAATGAAGAGCTCAATCGAATGGTCAAATCATACGGAGAAATCAAAGAGGTTGATATATTGTGGTTTTCCTTATATTTACTTTTCTAGATGGATGCTAATGCTGTTTCTGTGGTTTGCAGATTCGTAGAACCATGCATGATAACCCACAGATATACATAGAGTTCTTTGATGTTCGAGCTGCAGAGGCTGCTCTTGGTGGACTTAATGGACTCGAGGTTGCTGGGAAGCAGCTTAAACTTGCGCCAACCTGTCCAGAGGGTTCAAGGTGGTGTTTTTTTCCCCTGCTTTATATTCCTCTGTGGGCTGTGAACTAATGGAAAAGTTAAAACAAACTGATTTGAACCTGTTATTTGCTGTTAAACTTTACAAGGACGCCAATTGTGTGGTGTGTATTCATCTTTTTTTTTTTTTTTTAGATACACGGCACAGTGTGCTGCACATGATGCTGAAGGATGTCCACCTAAAATGTCTTTTAGTAATACATCATCTGGGCACATGGGTATTCATCGTTTATAATTCTTTTTTCTTCAGTAAAAATGTTATCTTGGGACTCAAATCACTGCCTTAAATATCTCTGTTTCAGGGAGACATTTCCCAGGAATAATTTCTTCAACCTCCATTGATGGTGGATCTATGCGGGTTATTCATAATTCTGTTGGATCACCTGTGAACTCCTTCATTGAACGTCATAGGAGTCTCAGCATTCCTATTGGATTTCCACCTTCAGCAAACGTCATCTCAGCCAGCAAGCCTGTCGGACTTCAGGAGCATGGCCACCCTTTTGATAATTCAAATATGGGGATCCAAAGCTTGCCAAATCTTCATCCTCATTCTTTTCCGGAGTACCTCGACAACTTTGCAAATGGTAGTCCATATAAGTCCTCGACAGCATTTTCTGAAATGGTCAGTGATGGCTCAAAAGCAAATGAAGGCTTTATGATGCATAATGTTCGTGGAGTGGATGGCTTTAACGGTGGGGGTAAGTTCTTTATCTCTGAATTGCTACTGTCTTGATATGTAGTTGACAATTGTGAATTTAAGAAAAATGCGCTGCCGTAGCACACTACCGAGGCACAATCTTAAGTTAGATATTGAGATGGTCCTAAATTTTTGAGTGGACTGTGAAATGCTACAGCGATGCAAACTGTAGGTACTGTTGTCTGATTAGACAACTGGTCTTTTCTTGTCATTCTTGGTGTAAAACTTGTCGTCCTCGGGAAAATAGTATTAGCAGTATGTTCTTAATTTCAGTGATTTAAACAGATCAGGTGGTGTTGTAAGGGTTTGAATAATAAAAGGGCTGAACATTCATTGTGTATATCAACAGAATCACACAATTACTAAATGCTATTAAAATTCTGATTTGGAAGATTGTAATGAAGTTTTTCTTGTCATCCGCAATATTGTTTTTACTCACTTTTAGTTGTTGTGATATTGACTTTAGGCATAGGATCTCCCATGAATCAAAGTTCCCGCCGCCCTAACCTTAATTTATGGAGCAACTCTAACACTCAGCAACAGAATCCGTCAAGTGGCATGATGTGGCCTAACTCGCCATCTCACATCAACAGCATTCCTACTCAGCGCCCACCTGTTACTGTATTCTCTAGAGCACCTCCTATTATGGTGAATATGGCATCTTCTCCTGTGCACCACCACATTGGATCTGCGCCGGTATTAAACTCGCCTTTCTGGGATAGAAGACAAGCCTATGTAGCTGAATCTCTAGAATCTTCTGGCTTCCACATAGGTTCTCATGGTAGCATGGGGTTTCCTGGCTCTTCACCCTCACATCCAATGGAAATTGGTTCTCATAAGACTTTTTCCCATGTTGGTGGGAATCGTATGGATGTAAATTCCCAAAATGCTGTACTGCGATCTCCTCAACAGTTGTCTCATCTCTTCCCTGGGAGGAGCCCAATGGGTTCAATGCCAGGCTCATTTGACTCGCCAAATGAACGATACAGGAATCTCTCTCACCGTAGAAGCGAGTCTAGCTCTAGTAATGCAGACAAGAAACTGTATGAGCTTGATGTTGACCGTATATTACGTGGGGATGATGGCCGGACAACATTGATGATTAAAAACATTCCTAATAAGTAAGTGAACTCAGTGGGTCTCTTTTATTCCTTGTTTATATCTTTAGTTAACATATTGTTTGATGTATTCTGTTTCATCTTTGACTCTTTTTTTCTTCTTCTTTTTCTTAATGCTGGTGTGGTTTAGGTATACTTCTAAGATGCTTCTATCTGCCATTGACGAGCACTGTAAAGGAACATATGATTTCCTTTATTTGCCGATTGACTTCAAGGCAAGCAGGCGTCCTACCTTTTTATATAAGAAAGTCTTATGCAGAAACTGAGCTTTTGTTATTTGCAATATTGATTTATTGTTTAATCTAATTTCACCTTATCATTTCAGAACAAATGCAATGTGGGATATGCTTTCATCAACCTTATCGAACCTGAAAAGATTGTCCCATTTTATAAGGTACAGTCTTCTGTTGCTGCTTTTTTCATATATCTTTTGGCTTATTTTTTTTGGAAAAGTATTGGTTAAAAGCTCTAAAAACACTCACAGGCGTTTAATGGCAAAAAGTGGGAAAAGTTCAACAGCGAGAAGGTGGCAACTCTCACATATGCTCGGATCCAAGGAAAAATAGCTCTTATTGCCCATTTCCAGAATTCAAGCTTAATGAACGAAGACAAACGTTGCCGGCCTATCCTCTTTCACACGGATGGTCCAAATGCTGGTGATCAGGTAAATATTATTAACACATCAGATAACATAATCTTGTTTGGTTCCTGTTATCTCATTCCTTGCTAGTGGCTCAAATCCGCTCTCCCTTTGGTTTTGCACGTATTCAAATGGGTTCTTGTGATCTCATAATATCAAAGTTGTGGTGAAAGTTCTGATGATGCTCAATTACTCAATGAGAGATTCATTTGTTTCATATTCTCTTCTTTGTTGTTATTATTTGCAGGAACCATTTCCAATGGGTACCAACATACGATCAAGACCAGGCAAGCCACGAAGCAATAGCATTGATAACTACAACAGTTTTAGCATCGTTTCTGCTTCTGAAAACCGAGAAGAACCTCCTAATGGAACCGATCCTTTCTTGAAGGAGAACTAACCAATGAGCTAAAAGCAAAAAAAATGCAGAGGTAAAAAAGGTAAAGAAAAAAGGAGAGCTAAAGATAACAAAAGGTTAATATATTATATAATTATCATATCATCTACACACCCTAGAGTTCTGTAAATCGGGGGTGTTAAATTTACCCTGACAAAACTCATTTTGCAGTGAAGAATTTTTATTTTTGGGGAGATCATAAACTTTGTTGACCACAGACCTTCCCAGGTTGCTTCACCAGTTTTGTTGTATTATCAAAATCCCCAGAGAGTTTCTCTTTTTTTGGTTTTGTTTTGGGGTTATATTCAAGGATTTTTGGTTCTTGCTATCAATGTAACAAGCCTTGGATTACACTCATCTTCTTTGCCGGCTATTCGTGGCCATTTAATGTTGTACTCTTTGGGAAATTTTTTGAATGCTTCCTTTTTGGATATAATTATTAATAAATTTTCCTAATTTTTTGTTTCTACATAATTGTATTGTCGCAAGATTCATCTGGAGGCATTGAAAATCTGAAACAATGCAACTATTTGATTCTCATGTGCTATGCTATCATTTCCTTCACTTATTAAATGAACCAGACAGATAACCGTGCCGGTTAATTTGAGTAGTTCTGTTATAAGGTTTGGTGCTGTGAGAGGGCAGTTCATAGGACTCAAGAGCCAATTTATTAAGTTCTATTGATATACATTGGTTCTATTGGTATCAAATGTTTTAATCAATACAAATTAAAATTAAATAACATCAGTTATAATAATCGAAGTTAAATCACATGAATAATTTTAAAGAAATTAATAAAAATATTACTAGCATCGTTTTTTTAGTGAGGTAAGTTTTGTATCATTTTTTGAGATGATGCCAACAAAAATAATAAATATATCAATCATTTATTCGATATGCATACATATTTTTGTATTATTCTTATTAAAGTGATGAAAATTAATAAAGATTTTGTATCAATTTTGATTGATATGATGTTAAAGTAATCAAAAATAAAATCAATTATCATAACTGATGTTACTAAACAATATCATTTGATTTTTTGATATAATTTAAATGATGTAAAACATAAGTATTTTTTTCTCTTTATGCGTGAGAGTGAGTTTATTTGTTGTTTATAAATATTTGTTAGATGTGAGATACAAATTTTGTTATAAAAATGAGTATGTTCTCGGGCTACTTAAGTAAATTAAATGCTCAACGGTAAAGCCAAATTAGAAAATCAAACCTCTATCATGTGATCTCTCTCTTTCACATTTTTCTCTAACGGCAGGATTTTAGGCTTTCTCCTCTTCTCTTCTGCTCTGGTTTACTAATTTAAAAATTGGTTATACCAATCGGAATCGAAGAAGCATCATCGCCGATAAAGTAGATGTGTCGTTTCTTCAACTCTGGCGTGGGTTTGTTGGCGAGAACGAAGAGTTTCTCCATCTTCATGAGAACTCGACAGGAGAAAATGAAATAATCAGCGACGGGGATGAGAAACGGAGATCAACTGCCGTTTCCGAAGGCGAATGATTGTCTTAGGGTTCAGTCTCGCCGCATCCGAGAGTCATGAACACGCCGCCAAGTTCTCGGGTCGCATCTTTTGAACAGACGGAGATCAAGTACGTTTCCGATTTCCATTAATTGATCCGACTCTTATTCTTTTTCTTGTTTTGATTTGTTCTTCGTGGCGTTGTCAGTCCGAATTGTTTATTGCTTCGACCCAGGTTTTTCTTGGCTACTGGAAATGAAACGGATATCGCACTTTGTTTTGGCGGAGCTAATCAAAGATTTATAGGAAATGATATATGTTCTTAGGGCTCCTTGCTCAAGAGAGCAGCTCGATTTCAGATTTTTCAGCCATTTACCTATTTGTTCTCTGGTTTTAAATCTAAATCAATGTGCGCAGATCGGAGGAGATGAGATGTTTCGTTTCGGGATTTGGGTGGTTTACCGAGTTGAGAAGTTTCGTTTCATTGAGCTTCTCTACTTTGGTAGTCTGTTTGACACAACAACGCTCAAGGACTTTACAACCTTTGTCAAAGAAATTTTTACAAAACCAGATGGTGCCATAGAAGATATCGGATACCTTTGGTCCTTACTCTCAAGGCCGACAGATCCTAAATCTACTCACCAGTCACCAGGAAGCATTAAATTGCTTGCACGCATTCATCTCCGGAAACGCATTCATTGGGAAAAGCTAAACTTCATGTAAGTTATTTTTCCTTTCCTTTTTTTTTATTCATATCACAATTTCTTTAAGGTTTTGTTTTATTTACTAACTCAAAACTAATTAACAGATCGCACTGTTGCGCAAAAGTTTAATCAGCTTATGCAATGCCATTGTTTTCTTACCAGAGTTTGTGTTACAAAACCGGTGTATATGACAGTATCTACATAGGACGGAGTGCTTGGTATTATTAACGAGCATATCAATTTCCAAGGTGTGTTTTCATGATTTTCTTTTCTGTGTGTTTTCATGATTCTTGTTTGTGTTTTCTTAATGTCATACATTGATGATTAAAAACATTCCTAATAAGTAAGTGAACTCAGTGGGTCTCTTTTATTCCTTGTTTATATCTTTAGTTAACATATTGTTTGATGTATTCTGTTTCATCTTTGACTCTTTTTTTCTTCTTCTTTTTCTTAATGCTGGTGTGGTTTAGGTATACTTCTAAGATGCTTCTATCTGCCATTGACGAGCACTGTAAAGGAACATATGATTTCCTTTATTTGCCGATTGACTTCAAGGCAAGCAGGCGTCCTACCTTTTTATATAAGAAAGTCTTATGCAGAAACTGAGCTTTTGTTATTTGCAATATTGATTTATTGTTTAATCTAATTTCACCTTATCATTTCAGAACAAATGCAATGTGGGATATGCTTTCATCAACCTTATCGAACCTGAAAAGATTGTCCCATTTTATAAGGTACAGTCTTCTGTTGCTGCTTTTTTCATATATCTTTTGGCTTATTTTTTTTGGAAAAGTATTGGTTAAAAGCTCTAAAAACACTCACAGGCGTTTAATGGCAAAAAGTGGGAAAAGTTCAACAGCGAGAAGGTGGCAACTCTTACATATGCTCGGATCCAAGGAAAAATAGCTCTTATTGCCCATTTCCAGAATTCAAGCTTAATGAACGAAGACAAACGTTGCCGGCCTATCCTCTTTCACACGGATGGTCCAAATGCTGGTGATCAGGTAAATATTATTAACACATCAGATAACATAATCTTGTTTGGTTCCTGTTATCTCATTCCGTGCTAGTGGCTCAAATCCGCTCCCCCTTTGGTTGCACGTATTCAAATGGGTTCTTGTGATCTCATAATATCAAAGTTCTGGTGAAAGTTCTGATGATGCTCAATAATTACTCAATGAGAGATTCATTTGTTTCATATTCTCTTCTTTGTTGTTATTATTTGCAGGAACCATTTCCAATGGGTACCAACATACGACCAAGACCAGGCAAGCCACGAAGCAATAGCATTGATAACTACAACAGTGTTTTCCATGAGTGAAAGTAATCATGATTTTCTTTTCTGTGTGTTTTCATGATTCTTGTTAGTGTTTTCAAGGATAAATTATAGGCTGACACTGGTGCTTTGCAGGGTGAAAATGATGCAAATAATCAAACCGTAGTAGGACCAAATGGCATATGAAGAAGTTATACATTATTACTGGGTCACTCAGGGCCAGTTTACCTAACCACTTTTAGTCCTCCTGAAGATTTTACTTTATCCTCCACGAGATACAACAACAAGTATGTATTTGTCCATCACGTTAATATACTCACTCATTAGGGCGAATATTTCTTGGGCATAATTGCCATGTATCAGTTTCTATACGTTTTTCTTACATAAGCTGGAATATATGGCGTTGTTTTCATTTTTTCAGGTCCAAACTTTCTCCAAATTAGATCCAAGTGGAGAGAGAGCATATTAGTTGGATCAAGCGCAAAGATAAGTCTTCTATTCTCTCTATTTTATATTTTGTATTCATTCATCAAACTTCTCTCTATTAGTCTTATTGATTAAAGAAACTCGATTGATTTGCGTAGCTGTAAAACTAACCGGACAGGGTTCCTGTCATTTGAATTCATTTGATCGTAAGAGATTGCCTATGTTCAATTTGTTTTCACACCTAATGCAAATTAATCGATTTCTAATCAATTTGACAAACAAAACAATATAAATTATAATTGAAACTTGAATTGTTCATAGACTTGTATCTAACCAAACATGGAATATGTCGTTGTTTTTATTGTTTTAGGTCCAAACTTTTTCCAGAATAGATTCGAGTGGAGACAGAGCATATTAGTTGCATCAAACGCAGAGATACGTCTTCTCTTCTCTCTATTTTGTTATTTGTATTCATTCTTTCTATTAGTCTTATTGATTAAAGAAACTCGATTGATTTGCGTTGGTGTTAAACTAACAGGACATGGTTCCTGTCATTTGAATTCATTTGATCGTAAGAGATTGCCTATGTTCAATTTGTTTTCACACCTAATGCAAATTAATCGGTTTCTAATCAATTTGGCAAACAAAACAATATAAGTTATAATTGAAATTTGAATCGTTTATAGAATTGAATCTAACCAAACATATTCTATGTTTGTTTCCATTGTTTCAGGTTCAAATTTTCTCACTCACACTACGTACCGTTTTTTCATTAATCCAAGGTTTGTAAACAAGTCCTCAAAGTTTGATAGGAGATTCTAGCTGAATCTTCTTGTTTTGTGCCGTCCCTTATGTTTATTTCTTCTAGCTGAATCTTCTAATTTATCTTGCCGTATTTTAAAGAAGCCGGATGGGTGGAACAAATCCATGTTATTGCTTGCACACAGCCAAAAACTAGTGTTTCAGGTAGGGGATATTATTTTTTGAAATTCCTGCTTAATCAGTGGAAATAGTGGAAAAAAAAATACAAGCAAGTTTTTTATTTCAATGAAGCTTATTGACAAAGAAATAATAATACCATCCTTAGAAGCTTATCTTCTCCACACGAACCATGGAAAGAACCTCTTCTAGAGAAGCAAGTAAGTCGCTCAAGACTCCCTCAGTTTTTATTTCCCCTGACAAAACAGCAGTATATAAATTTTGTAGCGCACAAGGAACTTGTTCTTCCAGGTCGTCATGAAATGGTTGTTCATTGTAGTTTAAATCTGAATGAGCTGAATCAGAAGATGACAGTTTAGGTATTGAGCTGAATTGTATCTGGCTGCAGCTCTTCCAAGCGCTGACTCCAAATTTACCGACAGTGAATCTTCTCCAGGCATGTGTTTGCATATCTTGAAGATGGCGAATGAAAGAAATAATAACTATGCATCTCAAAACAAAACAATTCAAATTATTCGTCAATTGATAAGCTCTTTTACAATTCAAATAGTATCTTCCACTTGAATGTCAGTGTTGGATGAAATTTCCAATCGACCATCTTCTGGTTCCATAGAATCTTCCTCCGGTTTAAAGGTTGAGAGAATGTTCACTGGACATGTAAATACAAAGTTTTCGGCTCTAAAAGAAGAAGTTTATTGGGCCCTAATTAATAGATCGAGGGTTTAAGACTTTCGATCGAAAAAAACAAAAACAAAAGAATGCAGAAAAGAAAGCTTCTGCAAATCTCAGTCTTCGTAATCAGCAAATCCCATTTTTCATCTTCTTCCATTAAATCCCTAACAAAGCTCGACTTTCTCTCCTCAACAGTTGCTGATGATGACGATCCTCTCTACGCTGACGTACCCAAGCCTCGAAAGGATAAATCGGAGAGGAAGCCTTATCCGACTCCGATGAAGGAGTTGATTCGGCGCGCCAAGGAGGAGAAACAACTGAGAAAATCACAGCCCTGTCGAGTTCTGGAAGATCCACCGGATAACGGGTTACTCGTGCCGGAACTCGTCCACGTTGCTCACAGTGTTCACCGGTGCCGCGCCTCGTTACTCTCCGGCCTCTCTCAAATCATTCATCAGATTCCTGTTCATCGCTGCAGGTAGCTTCACTTAACTATGATGTCTCATTCTCTTTTTTTCATTTTCTGAAGCTTTAACGGTTCCTATTGCTTGTTTGAACTAGAAATTTCAGTCATACGGATTATTTTGCTCAATTTGTTCTATGAAGAATTTCAAGCATCAGTGAACTTATTTTTTACTTGATTGGAACAAAAGATACACTTTGATTTCGGTATTACTGTTCTTGAGCTGAAACAAGTGAGTTTGCCTCAGTTAATTTGTTGCATTTGCATGTTTATGTTATAAATTATGTGTGTTTCTTCAAATGAAATCACAAAAACTTTAGTGTTTAATCAAATTTCGTTTACAATTTAAAATATATTTGAGGGAAAAAGTGGGAATTGCACACGCATGATGAAACAATGTAGACTGTAGTCGGTTTTATCTAGTTTTGGAGTTTAAAAGCCGCCGAGTTTATTGTGTTCTTTGTTCTTAGATTCTGCTTTGAGGTTCACATTGGCAAGGAAGGTCATGAAATCAGGACTTGCTCAGGCCCGGGGAGCGGTTCAAGAAGTGCTACTCATGTCTGGAAAAGAGGAAGAGTGAGCGATGTGGTGTTGTTTCCAAAATGTTTTCACCTCTATGACCGTGCTGTCAAACCCAGGGTTATACACGACGAGAGATTTACCGTCCCTAAAATCTCTGCGGTTATCGAGTTATGCATACAGGCCGGCGTAGACCTCGAGAAGTTCCCATCAAAGCGAAGATCCAAACCTGTTTACAGCATTGAGGGAAGGATTGTAGATTTCGAGGAAGTCAACGACGGGGATTCAGAAACCGCAGTTACTACCACTACTACTGTACTTTTACAAGAAGATGATCGTTGCAACGCAGATAAGAAGAGCTTGAAGGAATTAAGCATTCAGACGATGGAGTCATGGTTTGAAATGGTTTCAGGGGTCAGGGAAATGATGGAGAGATACAAAGTGTGGACTTGTGGGTACTGTCCAGAGATTCAGGTGGGTCCAAAGGGACACAAAGTGAGGATGTGTAAAGCGACAAAGCATCAGATGCGAGACGGAATGCATGCGTGGCAAGAAGCGACTATTGATGATGTGGTCGGTCCAAACTATGTGTGGCATGTTCGGGATCCAGATGGTTCTGCTCTTGACAATAGCTTGCAGAGGTTTTATGGGAAAGCTCCTGCGGTTGTGGAGTTGTGTGTGCAAGGTGGTGCACCGGTGCCTGACCAGTACAAGAGTATGATGAGGCTCGATGTGGTTTACCCTCAACGTGATGAAGTCGATCTAGTCGCTTGACCTTTCAATGTGATTCAGCATCGATCACATTCTCACTCTCTCTATCTATTTTTCAGTAGAAACAGTTGATATGAGAAAAGAAAGCTCATAAATATTAGGAAAAATAGGAACACAATTTTGGTTCTTGTATTCTTCCTCAATGCAATACAAGAGCCTCTTGGGTCTCACATCTCAACTCAAATCATTCAATTCTCAACCGCTTTGCTCCTTGCGGCTGCGATCTCACTTCGCAGCTTCTCAATAGCTTTGACCGCTCCGATAATGTTCCTCTCCATCTCTTTCAATTGCCCAAGTTTCTCTACGTTCCCACTCTTCTCTCCCTCAAACTCTTTCCTGTTTTATTGAACCAAATGATTTATGAATCTCAACAGTTACTTTGACATAATTTTTTTTATATATCTTACCTTAATCTCTGGTGCTCCTCTTTCAACCGCTCAAGCTCTTGGTTCGACGTCTCTAAACCCTCTGCCTCGATGCAAACCTTCTTCAATTCCTTTAATGCCGACTTCACCTGTGAAGCAAGCTCTTCACGTTCTCTGGCCAATCTATGAGCCTCAATGTGAGATAATTGCAGCTCCCTCCTTATATTCTCCCTGTTGTTGACAATACCTTCCAATTTCACAATTTTCTCAAGGGTGCCTCGGATCTGAATCTCGCTTTCTGTTTCTGTCTTTCTGATGTGAGCTCTTAGCCCCTGGACTTCACGATCAGCCACGGTTAGGTCTTCCTTGAGAGCTACGTAGCTTGCAGCTAGTTTCCGGTTGTCACTAGAGAGCCGGTCTATCTCAGCAGCTCGAGCTGCAATCTTGTTTTCTAGAACCTCGGAATGGGAATTCCGGTGGTGACGGTGATCAGAAGTGGAAGAGATGGTCTCGTGGTGCCTGGATGATGATCCACTAGTTGACATGTCTTGGCTCCCTCGGCTATAATGCTTAGAACCAATCCTCTCCCTCGAAGACATTCTGCAAGGGAATAGAATAGATTGAAGAACAAAAAGTTTTTCTTATTAACCGAGAAAATTTAAACTTAAAGACACATCGCAGAGAGCAAGAATCTAGCCAACTATGACATAGGATTTATATAGAGGCTCGACAGTTATTATAATATGACTGAGTCGAGCATTGCTAACTCAACTGAAATTCAACACTAAGCTAGCTACTTTCCGAAATAAAATTGTCTGTGCAATGAGATTCAGCAATCGAAGATGGGTAAGGAGGAGAGAGAACAAATCAATGGCAAACCCTTAGATTCATATCTTGACACGAGCTAGAAAAAACCCAGAAACCGAAGTTACGATCTAGCGTCTCAAGCTTACAGCAAGAGCAGAACCCTATCTAAGGAGACAATCAATTTACACAGAGGAAAACGAAAAACAAAACCCAAATCCTAAGAAATCCTATTATCATATCACAATTGGACGAACCTGAAATTCACAAAGAGAGAGATGATCTTCGGTAAGATCAGCTGAAATCGTACAGGTTGCTCTAAAAGCTTATCGATTTGAATCAAATCAAAGATTACGATCTATCCAAATCAAAAGTTCCAAACTTGACAAATCTCTGATACTAATATTTTTTTCCGTTTTTTAAGTTCCGTCACTCGTGGGCCTCTTTTAGAGCAAACTGATGGATCCGTTGTCAAAAATATATATAACTGAGCCGATATTAATCCAGATAGGCCCAGTAAGTAAAAGGCCCATTTGCTTTCCATGGCTGTCACGTGAGCTTCCTTCTCTTTCTCTTCTGAAAGGAGAGTCATCATCTTTCTCCCGACTTTCCATGAACAAAAAAAAATCTTGTATTCAGATTCGCACTTGAAATTATCGGAAAAACCAAAGCAGATAATGAGCTAATCGGAAAATTCCTGTCCGAATTCAGTTGCCCCTGATTTCCAATTTTCTGTCCTAGATTTTCAAAATCATATATCCTTTGGGTAAGTCAATTTTGTTCAGCTCTCATTTTCATCTCCCTTTGATTTTTCTGAAACTCTTATGCTCTTCTTTCTCGATATCTGGGAGATTTACAGTGGCGCATCTTTTTCGTCAGAATCTCGATTCCCTTACCGATTTCGTAATTGTATGCTATAGATTCTTCTTCTCGATCCCACATTTGTTTCTGGTTCCTTCATTTATACTTCTAGTGTACATGAATCGCTTTAAGCTCTAAAATTTCAATTCCAGTGACCTCTTACTCTGCTGTTTCGTCATGTATTGTGTACCTTCACCGTCTCTATATTGCATATATGTTCTTATTTTGCTTTCCTTGTTTCTTCTCTTGGTGACAAGCTTACTTGTACTGAAATACAGTGTAAATTGGCAGAGGCTATGGAGACGGAGATGGAGTTGTGCGATGGTGAACAAACTAGTGCTAACGCGCATGTTTTCATTTCCCAATATTCTACTCCTCCTGCGTATAATAGGACTGGTCTTATGCCTGTTTATGGAAATTCAACCACTGGATTAGAAGAAGGGATCGAATGGAGACAGGATCATGAACAGCTACCTGGTTATATCTTTATGTGTAATGAGAGAACAAAACATGATTGCTTTCGTTACCGTGTTTTCGGGATTCCAAGAGGGGGAAAAAACATAGTTGAGAGTATAAAACCAGGCATGAAGCTTTTCCTCTATGACTTTGAGAAGAGACTTCTTTATGGTGTATATGAAGCTACTATTGCTGGCAAGTTGGATATAGAACCAGAAGCTTTTGAAAAGCAATATCCAGCTCAGGTAATACCTGTGAAATCAATACACATGTTTTTGTTTAAATGCCACTGGATAAATCTCAACTGAATGTGCCTAACATTAATCCTATCGCTCTTTTTTCCTCGATCTTGGCAGGTTGGATTTAGAATTTTCAAGAACTGTTATCCTTTGCCAGAAAACACTTTCAAGTCTGCTATCTATGAAAATTACAATGGCGGCAAGTTTAAGCAAGAACTTGCTCCTTACCAAGTAACACTCTTTCTTGCTATTTACAACACATCGTTTAAAGTGCCAGGCTTTCCTGCTGTTTTCCCTTGTAATTATAAAGGTCCTGAACAAATGTTCATGGATTGCAGGTTGTGTCTCTATTATCATTATTTCGTTCATTTACTGCTCCAGAACTCGATGCATTACCTCAGAGATTGGCTTCCAGAGCCTCAGCACCCAGAGCACTATCTTTTGAGGAACGGTTCATAGCTGCTACACAACTTAGAAATCCGTCGTCAGTTTTAGATCCCATGTCTGCTCGTCATGCAGAACCACGACATGGCTCTCTTATGGCTCATCAGTCTGTTCCCCACACACCTCTGCTCCATCATAGTTACTCCAAACAAGAAGACTACACAACCCCAGTGAGAGAAGCACTAAGTCTGTCAAATTTGAATCAGCCTTATTTTCCTGCAGAAATTCGGCAGCAACCTTCTCGTTCATCTATACAAGACCCTCAACTCAAATACCTAACCATTTTATCTAATATCCGGAGGTAACTGTGGTTGTAGTAGTTCTTTTTGGTATTGCCTTAGTCGATAATTTAATTGATTTATCATCCTTTTTCGTACTGAGTGCCAACTTGGACTTCTATCTTCCGCCAAACATATTGATAATTCACTAGGAAGCATATTTCCTTGCTCACGAAAGACCTGATATTTGTAATCACCAAAGGTTTCAAAGCATAGCTAAACCTGAGAAGTCTACTAGACTCCTCCATTCTGCAGATGTTTGCATTGTTTTTATTTTCTGGTTTGGCAGGTACATGTGAATATGTAATCATAGGGCTTGGTTTTTTGCTATGACAGGTATGGAACTGCCTCAGAGCGCTTGGCCCCAGAAAATGAATATTATCCGGCAATGTCATCAGAGAAGGACCAGTTTGCTTCACCTTATTCTGATAATAAGTATTACCCTCCGACGGTATCTGGGAATGAGCATTCTTCTGCATCTGCAGCTGATGGGAGTGTGTATAAAAGTGAGTTCTATAGTTCAGCATCACAAAAGGAAGGGGAACCTAGTCAGCAGCGTGAGATCCCTGCTGGGACCTTCTATCGCCCAGAAGCATCTACAGTTCCAAATACTACAGTGTCCACGCACTCAGATATGCAGGCAGTTAGTGTTGCTCAATCTCATACTGAGACAGCTGGCTATACTACACCGGCACATGGTGCAGCCCCACAACCTGCTGCTGGAACAATTGGTTTCATAAACCAACCTCAAACTGTAGCGGGTAATTATACCACGCATTCACAGCCTGGGAGTGTGGAAGAAAGTACACAATCATATGCTGGAACAGTTAGTTACACACAACAGCAACATTATGCAGCTATGGGGCTTACTACTCAACTCTATGCTGGTGGACCTGGATATATTCAACAATCCCATGAAATTGGGTACGCCCAGCAACCCCATGCGGCAGCAACTGAGTACGCTCAGCAACACAATGCTGCAGCAACTGAGTACGCTCTGCAACACCATGCTGCAGCAACTGGATACGCTCTGCAACACCAAGCTGCAGCAACTGGGTACGCTCAGCAACCCTATGCTGCAGCAACTGGGTACGCTCAGCAACGCTATGCTGCAGCAACTGGATACGCTCAGCAACCCTATGCTGCAGCGACTGGATACGCTCAGCAACCCTATGCTGCAGCGACTGGATACGCTCAGCAACCCCATGCTGCAGCGACTGGATACGCTCAGCAACCCCATGCTGCAGCAACTGGGTACGCCCAGCAACCCTATGCTGCAGCAACTGGGTACTCTCTGCAACCCCATGCTCAAGCTGTTGGATACACGCCGCAATACGGTGTTCAAGCTGGTGCATACACTCAACAACAAGCTGTAACGCAAGGTTCTATACCAGGGGCTCCCGGGACAGTCGATTGGAATGCTGCAAGCCAGGCCTATTCTGCAACAGGAGATTGGAATATGGTGAATCAGTCTTATTACCCTCACCCAGCGGATACAACCACAACCTATAATCAAACATCTTAAAACTGTTAACGCGAAGTGTTGCCAATCTGGCATGCCAAAGAGGACTCTGGTAACTCTCGTGTACGTAGTGAATTCTCAAACTCAGTTGAGGAACATGGTTTCGATTCAGGTGAGAAACAGTTTGATGATGATGAAAACTTGTTTAGCTTTGCAGGATCTGGGAAACTTGTGCGTGGTGGAGAAGCATGGACTAGAACTGGTGCACTCACTGGAAAAAAAAGGGGGCAAGGACATAAAAGGTAGAGTCTCCAGCTCGTTTGCTGTAAGTTATAAGAGCTATACATATAAGGAAATTCATCAAACCATCAAAACTTCTTCAAGTCCCGTTTCAGAAGTGCAATTTTGAAATGCAATTCTGATTGGGATCTAGGATTAAGAAAACATATTATAACTCTTTGACCAAAAGCATTGCTTTGAGTATGTTGATGTTTAATACTTGGGATTTGCTATTAAGAATAACCTTGAAAAGGTGAAAGTTTAACCTAAAAACACGGGCGATTTGGGCTCTCCCAAAGGCAACCTTGGGACCAAGAGTATGCTTGCTCATTGGCTATAGATCAAGTGGCCTAAACTAAACCCTAAGCCCTAGTAGTGGTAGACAAAAGACTTTGCTTTGAGTTTTCTCTGAGGTCCTAAGTCTCTCACTTTGAGCACTTGCATTGCAATTCACATGTTCTTTGTTTGTCTTATCTTGTCTTTTAAAAAAAGCTTTTTCCTTTTATAATATTTCTCCAATTAGAAGATTTTCAGTCACAACTTCCCGCCCCCCCGCCTATTGTATTTAATTAGCTACAGAATTTACTTAGGTTCTGGTCCTGCCTTCTTCTTCTTTTATTGTTGTGTCACACAACTTGTGTGTGTGTCAATGGTCCCGTCAGTTTTGTGGATATGGTCGTTGTTGTGTCACATATCATCATAATATTATTATTATTGACAAAGAACGAAACTGAAATTGTAAAAACAAATTCAGAGATTGTCTCGAAATAACGCGTAGGTCATTTTGGTCGGACTTGAAAAATCCAAGATTAATAAAATGTATCCTAACGTGTTTAATTTGTCAATAAATATCTATCCTATCCACTTTTTTGAAAGTTATACCATCTACCTACTATAAGTCTATAACTGATACATAATCTGAGGGTATTTTTTCCTCAAAATTTCTGAGTTGTGTAAATCATACGACTTGTATTAAATTTATATAAATTACAACGGTCTCTCTCTCCAAATGTGTAAATATTCTCACGTGAAAGACCCTCACTATTTCCTACCCTCACTTTAATGGCAATCGTAGTGTTTTTTTCCAAAGAGTTACGCCAATATCGACAACTGGCAGTCTGAATATTTCTCTAAAACAACAACTTTTTGTAGTCTGAAAATTTCTCAAATTTTCTGTGAAAGAAAAATCTTTATTACAATTCTTCAGTAAAAGAATCATATATCCAGTTGCCAATATATATATATATTAAGAAAAAAGTATTTTAGATGGAAATCAATTGTTCCACTTTAATATGTTTTCCATCAATTGTTTGTTTATTGACCAGCTTATAAGTCATATAATTAACAATGATTCGATTGGTTTAAGCGGACAACAATATGTTTAAAAAAAAAACGAATGTTATAACAATATTGTATTGCCAACAAATGACTAAAAAGCATCATTTACATCAACTAGTATTTAACAATCATATTTACAGAATGGAATTCATCAGATCTTAGTGATCAAAACAAATAACATGGGACATGGCAGCTTCCAGATCTTATAAAGGACTAAGGTTTGGTAAATTTAAATATCATGTCCCTTCAAAAAGAAAATTTGAATGTCCTAACGTAATTCTCTCGTTCAAAGCTAAAACTGATTATAATTACTCTGATTTTGTGTGCAGTAAACAAAAAAACAAAAAAATACTAAAGATTTTGTGTCGTATCTTAGAATATGTTTCCTTATTATTTTAATGTACGTACATACAAAAATTGACGTTTACTAAAAAGCTTTTTTACCTTGAGAGAATTTCTCAGAAAACTGCTCAACGTTTCTTGGATATTTCGTGTAAAATATCATTTTCTCTAAGTCAATCCCATTTTAATATAATGAAAAAAAGTAGGTTTTAAATTTAAATTTTTTTTTATAAAAGGCTATAAAAAGGAGACGAGGCAGTCGATCAAAGAAAAGTCGAGTTGGACAAGTGGGTCCCATTTACCGCCCTCCCCGATTTTTTGTTTTTGTTTTCTGAATCATCTTCTTCTTCTTCTTCATCCTTTCTTTGTGAAAAAAATCCTCAAAAATGGTTGTCTGTGTTGTTCGATCCAGGTGCTTCTGATCATCCACAGCTTTTTTTCTGGGAATTTCCGAGGATTATCCATGGGTAACTGCTGCTCCGATGTCTCCTCCGGCGCTGGTGCTATAGCCGGAGTTGGTGGAACTGCTTCCTCCGCCGCTCTCGGCACTACTAACGACGCCGTTGATTACTATCTCAAGTCTCGAGGTTTCAACGGACTCTTCTCTCAGATCGAGGTTCCTTCTTCATCCGCCGCGATAAACGTTTAACAATATGTTTGAATTTCATCATTTGACGGAGCCTGGGGATTTCGATTTTCTTTGTATCTGATGATAATGTTTTGTTTTTCTTGCAGCTTTCGTTTTCTGCTTCCAATCTGCGAGACCGGGACGTGCTCTCCAAGGTTAGCTGTAATATTCAAAAAGTGGCTCCTTTAATTGTTTGAAGAGGATTTTTAGCTGATCTATGAATTGCCTCAAAATAGTTGATTTCTCTCGTTAGGATAATCATAGGTATTATCAGTGATGGAGCTAGAAAACAACAATGTTAGACACAACCGGTGAATTGAGATTGCCTACATTCTTCTGGGTTTCATGGTGGTTGTCTATAATCATAGTTTCTTTCTTTCGCAGAGTGATCCTATGGTGGTTGTCTATAAAAAAGAAAAAGATGCAACACTTTCCGAAGTCTTCCGCAGCGAAGTTGTTTTGAACTCCTTAGCTCCAAAATGGATTAAGAAATTTACAGTCGCTTATCATTTTGAGACCGTGCAGACATTGTTGTAAGACTCTAAATCGTATATGTGACTCAGGAAAGAGATTCTAAACCTGTACCTCAAAGTATATGACTCCTTCTCGTATTTTTTTCTTACACACAGGTTTCGTGTGTATGATGTTGACACCCAGTATCAAAATTCAAGAGAGGAGGTAACTGCTAATCTTATGCCTGCATTTTCATTTTTATCTGATGTACTCTTTTATCAAATACCAATACTGTTTTTTTATCACATGCTTGTGTCTCAACATGCATTTTTCCAGATTGATCAGGAAACAATAATGGTTGAATAGTTGTCATGCACAACCTACTTTTGTCAATCATGTAATATGTAGTGTCCTTACTACTGAAGATTTACTTTTCAGATGCTTAAGCTTGACGAACAGCAGTTTCTCGGTGAGGCAACATGTGCATTGTCTGAGGTATCAAATGCTTAAATGCTATCCTTTCTTATTTTACAGACCGAACATAGGCTTTGCAATATATGTGGACTTGTTTCCTGGTTCTTTGAGAGGCGCAGTAGAAATTCGTTTTATTGCCTAGCTTATAAGGGAGAGAGAATCACTTTATATTTACATTTCAACCACGCAGATCATCACAAAATCAACTAGGACGATCACATTAGAGCTCAAGGGTAAAGAAGGCTTTGCCGCACAGGCTCAGCCTCACCATGGAAAGCTTATTATCCATGCTGAGGAGTCCCTTGCTTCTAAGATTACAACAGAGATAGTATTCAGATGTTCGAGTTTGGAATCAAAGGATCTTTTCTCAAAAAGTGTAAGTTTGTGGAATTATTCTCTTTGCCATGTTACTAAAAGTATAGTTCAGACATAAATATAACTTGTGTTTTGTTTGCTCATCCTTAGGACCCCTTTTTGGTGGTTTCAAAGATTGTGGAGCATGGAACTCCAATCCCGGTGTCTAAAACTGAAGTCCTTAAAAACAATCTTAACCCTATTTGGAAACCAGTCTTTCTAAGTGTTCAACAAGTGGGAAGTAAGGTACAAGAGATTTCTTATATCTGAATTTGTCCAAGAATATGTAATTAATGAATAGAAATCTGTTTCTCTGTTTGAGATGCATGTTGAATCACAAAAGATGTCTCAAACTTTTTTCTATAATCCTACAGGACAGCCCACTGATAATTGAATGCTCAGACTTCAATTCCAATGGCAAACACAGTCTGATCGGGTAACCAAAATCTTAGAGATCAGTCTATCTCGTTTTTGAAGTGACTTATATAGCTGACATAATTACTCGTTTATTTTGGGTGGCCAGAAAAGTTCAGAAATCGCTTTCAGACTTGGAAAAACATCATTTGGCTCGCCAAGGAATCAATTTATCTTTGCCTACTGGTGCTGGACAAAACAAGGTATAAACCAATACTAAAAGATTTCCTTACATATTCATGCCTTTTGATGTAAGCTTTCTAATACCATGTATCGTTATTTTAGGTGTTAAAGAGCCAGCTTTTTGTGGAAAAGTTTACCGAGACTGTCCAGCACACATTCCTAGAATACTTGGCATCTGGGTTTGAATTAAGCTTCATGGTAGCAATCGATTTCACAGGTATGTATACCAGTGCAGAAATTCCTAAAAACTTTCGATTGAATATGAAATGTTGTTGGTACATCGCCTTCCTGTGCACTAATCTAAACTTTTCTGTTGTCCTTCAGCTTCAAACGGAAATCCCCGCCTCCCTGATTCTTTGCACTACATTGATCCTTCAGGACGATTAAATGCCTACCAGAGAGTGAGGACTCATTGTTATTCCATTTTCTTAATTAGCAGTGACTGTGACTAAAACCGATCATGATCTCTATTTTTTTTTAACTCAGGCAATAGTGGATGTTGGAGAAGTATTGCAGTTTTATGACTCAGACAAACGCTTCCCTGCCTGGGGATTCGGAGCTCGTCCAATTGACGGTCCAGTGTCACATTGCTTTAACCTCAACGGAAGCAGTTCATACTGTGAGGTAAACAAACTCGACTCGCGTATCTTTAAAAATAAAACTTTGATGTTTTTGGATTCACACATCAGTTGTTTTCTTTCTCTCTCTCTCTCTCTCTCTCTCAGGTGGATGGGATTCAAGGAATCATGACTTCATACACCAGTGCGCTCTTCAACGTCTCTCTTGCGGGGCCTACCCTTTTTGGTCCGGTGATTAGCTCTGCTGCGATGATCGCCAGCCAGTCTCTAGCTCAAGGTTCACGGAGATATTACGTCTTATTAATCATCACAGTGAGTGTATATAAAAAACCAACATCAAATAGCATAAAATAACACAATCAAACATTGATTATAAACCATTTAAAATTTTTTTTTTAAAAACTTGTTTCAGGATGGTGTTATAACAGATCTTCAAGAAACAAAAGATGCATTAGTCAGTGCATCGGATTTGCCATTATCAATCCTCATTGTAGGAGTTGGAGGAGCCGACTTCAAAGAGATGGAGGTAAAAGGCTATGTCTTGTAGAAAGAAAAAGACATTTAAGATTCTTACAACTATATATGATCTTTAACATTAAACCAAACTAAATATGATATTGTGTAAACTGTGTTATTGTTTTGGTGGGGTTCTTAGATACTAGACGCAGATAGAGGAGAAAGATTGGAGAGCTCGAGCGGGCGAGTGGCTTCACGAGATATCGTTCAGTTTGTGGCACTACGAGATGTCCAACGTGAGTCTTGTTTGATTCTTGAATTCAAAGGGCCTCTGAACGTGTGGTTTGATAATGAGTGTTGTGTTTTTGCAGATGGAGAGATCTCAGTGGTACAAGCCCTTCTTGCAGAATTGCCTTCGCAGTTTTTGACGTATATGAGAATCCGTAATATGAAGCCAATTCCTCCGTGAAAGATCGATCGTGTGTAAATGATTTGCCAAAGGAAAGTGTACATATACTATACTCTCTACACGGGCTTAACTCCTACAGATGCCAAATACGCTGTCGTTTTGGGCGTTTACATTGGCTTTTTCTATTTTCTGTTTTTTTTCTTTCTTCTGAATCTTGGATGTAAAAAGTTACGAATGAAGCGACTGATAATACCACACATTGGATTGGTTTTGTCTTGGAGGTTTTCTCCTTTTTCAATTTTAGAGATGTGTGCATCTTTCTCTTATTAACAATAACATAGTGCACATCCCTTAATTCATTGAAGTCATAGATGAAAAATGATTTACGTTTTCACACATGAGAAAACTATAGTCTAAAATGTCATAAAATTCCGGTAATTAATGAATAGTGAGGTTTGACATGATGATCTAAGATTTATTAATATTGGGGGGTGGGGAGGGAGTGAGACTAATTAAAGATATTCAACAGTAATGCCTTTGAATTTTGAGAAAATTTGATCATAAACATAAATAAACCGCCGGTTAGGAAAATGGTAGTTGAACCTAACACCTACACTACACACACACACACATCTTGCGAGTCAAAGTGGCTGGATTGCATTTACAAGTCTTACAGTACAAAAGTTCTTTTTACCTGTAAACTTAGTTAGCTGTTGACCTTTTGGGTCAAGACTTATTAGTTATTCAAATAAGGTTTGAAGCTTTTTAGATAAAGGCCAATGAAATGAAGATAGGCAGTCTATCATAGTATCTAAACAAAATTACATTCAAAAGCAGAAGCGTGTACACAAACCTCTTACAACAGCAACTATACAATTTACAAAATCCAACACTATATTTTTGTTCATCATACAGCAGCTTATTTGAAATAGAGTCTTCGGAAATATCCTCCTACTTACGTAGTATTTATAAAATAAGAAAAGCATGATTCAAAGATTTTAATCGTTTTTAGGAATTATAGGAGGAAAACGCTAGACTGTCTCACGATTTTCTTGTTTGCTTCATTTGTTTACTAGCAAACATTTTTAGATATAATTGCGTAAAACGTGATTTTATATGACATCTATAAATTTTTTATCTATATATAAATTAATACAGTGTATCTGTTAATTGTTAATTCCGCATTGCTGCCAAAGAATAGGTTTCACTTTGTTTAGTTCGATTTGAGTGTGTACACGTTTCTTGGTTTCAGAGGTTTAAAAATGCCTTTTGTGTTGCAAACTTTTAGTCAAACTCATATTGCTATTTTTAATCGCCTTCAACTTTGTAGAGAATGTCGAATTTTGACGAAAAACAAATTGTCGGTTTACATTACATTTACAGCTATTCCTAAGAACACGAGAGTTCTTCTATGTTTTAGAATTTATATTCAGAAAGAATACTATTGCTTTCCCTCGAGTCCAAGAGTGTGTTAACCCTTTTACGAAGATAATTAATTAAACAAAACGTGAACATGCATGCATTTTTTTTTTTTTTATTAGATTCGGAAGTAATCACATGCCTTTAACGGGCCCAGACTAATCTTCCGAGCGGGACTGACACAGCCCACTTATGATGCCTCACTTGGCCAAGAGTTAGTGTGATAATTCCGCATCTGGAGAGATTCGATCCCCGGCCTGGACCAACAGGACCGAAACTCACTCCGAATGGTAACCACCCCACTACAACCTCTTGGTTTCATGCATGCATTTTCGACTCTTCTTTATTTTTATTTCTTTTAGTTTAGACTTTTTGCATGTTTAGTCTTTCCATCTCGTGTAGTATCTTTTATACTAGTCTTTATATAATATCCCCTTCGTCTAATATTTTAAATACAAATGCACTTTCCTCATTAGGAAAAGTTTAACAAACATTCTAATGTTATACATGTCTTCATTTTATGTCCCCAAAATATCGATCCGTACTGATCGTACAAACAGAGTTTATCTATCACTTTTAAAATACAATAATAAAACTAAACTACACTATAAAAAAAATAGATTACTAAAGACATACGAATACGCGAAAAAAAAAAAAAAAAAAAATCAAAATCAAGCTTAACGTATATTTTTTAAGGTCATACGTTCACACGTAGAAAGAGTTCCTCTATAAAAAGTCTGAGAAAATTGCAAACCCCAAAAAGCCTTTACTCTCTCTTTCTTCATTCACCACAACCTTAATTTATTATCTTTATATATCGCCCGTCTTGTTCTTGATGTCCAAAGAAAAACTGAACAACCGGCCTATACTCTAAATCCTATATCGGATTTGTTCTTTTGAAACAAAAAAAAAAGTTATAAATAAAATCTAGCAAAAGTGGATCCTCAAATCTATGGGAAGATGCCATTTGGAGGCGATGAACCTGAGGAAAAGGAAGAAGATGAGAACTTATTCCCAGTCTTCTCGGCTCGATCTCAACACGACATGCGTGTTATGGTCTCGGCTTTAACTCAAGTAATCGGAAACCAACAAAGCACCTCTCATGATTATCCTTCTGTGTATAATCCACAAGATCCTAATCAACCAGTTGCTCATACTCATCAAGATCAAGGTATATATATATGTATACATGCTCATGATGACTATATATGTTAAACTAGTTGGAATTTTTATTTTGCAAATTTCATATCAGATATAAATCTCAAACTTAAAGAGTTGTCACTTAAATTATGTTACTATCTAATGTGATTTATTAATTTGGATAAAGTTTGCTGGAGAGGTACTCTCACATATTTGTAGCATGGCCTTATAGTATATGGTTCAATTAGTCAGCAAAAATATGTGATGAAATACATTTAAATACATACACTGAGCATATATAAAATGTTGACTATGCAATTTATGAATTGGATATTTGTGATTGATATAAGGGAACGTGAGGAGGAGACATTATAGAGGGGTGAGGCAAAGGCCATGGGGAAAATGGGCAGCTGAAATTCGAGATCCGAAAAAGGCAGCACGTGTTTGGCTCGGAACATTTGAAACCGCAGAATCCGCAGCCTTAGCTTATGATGAAGCAGCTCTAAAGTTCAAAGGAAGCAAAGCCAAGCTCAATTTCCCGGAGAGGGTTCAGCTTAATGTTGCCAATAATCAGCTATCAAACTCTACTTATTACTCCTCCAATCAAACCGAGCCGCAAAATGTGCCATACTACTATAACCAATATTATCAAGATGCGAGTAATGATAAAATGTTAAGTTTTAATTTGGGCGGTGGGTATGGTAGCGGTAGCGGATTTTCAACGTCTCATGATCATAGTTTATCAACTACTACTACTGCTGCAACAACTTCTTCGTCTTCTGGTGGCTCTTCTAGGCAGCAAGAAGAGCAAGATTATGCCAGAATTTGGCGCTTCGGGGATTCTTCTTCCTCTTCTCATTCGGGTTTTTGAGATGATACATATAAGAGATTAATTTGTATTTCTTGTGATGACATACATGTTTCTTGAATGTATTTGATGTTTTGGTCTCCCTTTTTTTGTTACAACACTTTTGGTCAAGACAACATAAACTCACTCAACGGATAATATATTGCATGAGGCATACCAAGTCTAGCTGATCAACATTATCGTCTTCAAAGCACTATTTCTCTCGGTAGTTTCGAAAGTATATATTATCTTAGTTATTTTGATGTACACAAATGCAAACATAAGTGTCAATTATGGTGCGAATCGTGCGGTTAGTTGCCATAAGTGCCAACTACGAAACTGTCCTTATATATAAAATTATAAATTGATACATATGATCCGTTAATCCTTGAGCAAGCATCAACTCTCAAATTAATTTCCTTCCTTCATTTTAATTATGTGTTATTATTACCATAAAAAAAAAAAAAGGTTTAAAATGAAAGCTAATTGAAAAAATACCAAAATGACGAGTTGACTTCAGATAGTTTTTCTAGTTTGTCGTGTGAAAGACAAAATTCGGCGGCGGACATGTGAACTTCAAACAAATCATCCGAACTTCAAATTAAAAACAAAAAAACAAAAGGAACCTCTTTTATTTTTGGTTCGGTTGTGTTAATTTGTAAGATGATCGGCTAAGACGCGTGATAAACACCGCCACAACTTTGCTGAACGAAGATATCTTGGACTTGGACTTCAAAGTCTTACACCACTTGGTTTACTAGTGGAACTCTAGCAATTGACTGTCAATATTAAATTAAAAGTATGCATTGACATGTGTGTTTTTAAATCTTTTGACGAAAATAGATAATAGAAAAAAATAAAAAAAATATGAGAACAGAAGAACGCATCTCAGGATAATTCAACGAGTATACCTAAGAAGTAAGAACTACAAAAGTCAATATAATTGAATTTTTTTTTTTTTTTTAAATTTTCAAGACTTCAACAACGGCCGGTGAGGTGAGTGTCCGAACACCGGCTTCACCGACCGTCTCTCATTTCAACCTTTGCGGCCTTATTATTTCTCTCCACCGTCACTCTCCATTCAATTTTTCAAACTTCTCGGCCCAAAGCCGGTTTAGAGAATTTTTTATCACAAATGATGATATTCCTGCTTTGCTTCTTAACTTCTTACTACATTATTATTGTTTTGTTTATGCGCTTCTTGTTGTAATTCCCTCCGGTTTCTTCTGGTAAGCAACCTCTAAGCATTCTTTAGCTCTATGGACCTTTGATTGGAGGTAAAAGCTTCCCTTTTTCGCATTGCGTTCGAACAAGTTGTCGTATTTCTGCAACATAACCATACATTTTCAATGATAACAAAACGCAATGCCAAGAGAGACAGACCTGTAGAACCTCGTCCCAAGATGATTTCTCGGTTACACCAAGAATCTGTCTTGCTTCTGGTTCACTTATAATCCCTCTGCTTCCTCTCTTAACATTCTGCATTGCCTCATGCGCAGCCCCCGATTTTGATGCATCTAGTACCCAAAAAATTAAAAAAAACTTTGATTAATACAATATTGCCAAGAAACAAAAGAGCAGAGCAGAAGAAGATTGTAATTAAAAGAACATACTTGTAAGCGCCTGACGATATGCCTGAGCACAAGCCCCTGACTATCGCTGCAGAGCTGTAGACTATCAAACTCGCAAGAAGTCTCGGAAGCCTGCACAAGAATTTTAGCCAAAACATATATAATCTGGAAAGATACATAATCAAATTCTCAATCTTTTCGGGTCGATTTCACCTTTTAACTTATTCAAAATCTTCAAAGAAACTTCAATAATTGTAATCAAGCACTGAGAACACTTGAATTTCATTGGCAAATAAAACCGATTCTTATCAGAAAAAAAAAAACAAAAAATGTGGTATTTTGAAAAAACAAAAAAAGTACATACCATCGCTAAAATAGTAATCAGGCCGATGATTGAAAACTATAGGACACAAGTAATCTCTCTTTCAACACCCTTCAGGAGACCACTTGAAATATAAGATCTCTCGTAACAAAATCCAGAAGAAAACATGAAGCTGAATCCGAAAGTCGATTGTGAATGAAGATAATCGAGTCCAGAAGCTAACCAGGAGAGAGCAAAAGTACGGTACGGTGTTCAATTTTCGTCTCAGAATTCTGCCTTCTTACGCGGAGGCAGAGTTTCAGGTGATGTGATCAATAGAGCCCTAACCGACGTCGGAAGGTAAATTGGGCCTATGTGTTTTGAATTTCGGCCCACTAATTTAATGTGGATATTCGGTCGGTTACAGCCCCCAATGTTTCAAGAAATTCGTTTTTTTGGCCTCATATCTTTCATTTTTTGATTGATCTCTTTTAGGCTGAATGAAAGATATGGGGCCAAAAAGAGTTTGGACCTTAATGAATAGTCACGTGTCAGTCTCTCGTGTCACGTGAGGCTGCATAGTCACGTGCCAGTCTTTCAAGAAATGCATAGTCGTCACGTGTCAGTCTTTCAAGAAATGTTTGGAACTGAATGAATAGTCACGTGTCATTTTTTTTGTTTTCATGCCAACTTCAACATCTTTTATAAAATGCCTTTTTTCCAATCATCGAATCACTTGTGTTGTCTCTTATTGTTGATCTTTCAAGTCCAAACATTTCCACGGATTTTGTTCATCCCAGACATGAAGACCATTCTACTTTTAAGTCTTTCCTTTTGAGAATCGTTTTCTATAATGCCTACTTTCCAGGGAGATGTTGAGGGCATGAACCTCTAGCACAAGGTGACAAGGCTCAAGATTTCTTCGCTAATGGAGATTACAACAAGGCCTTGGAGATACTTGACGATTTATTTTCAGTCCATAGGGAACTCAAGGCTTCTTCATATCGAACAAGGTCAAGTATTGTTGGAACTAGCGGGAAAAGCGCAGAAAACTGATATGGAGGTCGCATACTTGTTGGGTGCTGTAGTATGCTTCTGCTTTATGAAGCTGCCGGATCGATGGCCTAACAAGTGACAGAATTGTATCGATATGGAAACCTAGAATTGATGTATAAAACAGTGCCATGTTCCAGTTCGAAAGAAGTGTTCTATATTACGAATGTAAAATACTTTTGGAGTTTTAATCAAGTCTCTCGGCTTGGCTTGGGTGCCCTTGGAAACTACACATGTTCATCTACACAAATATTGAAATCACTTCCGGATCAAGTAAACTCTATGTGTCTTCAGTCTATTTAGGAATCATTGTGAACTAATTTGTGAACTAATTTGTTTAATATCTAGAGTCAAGTTGTTTAGTCATGCTCAACTTGATTTTCTCAATAAACACCAAACACATTGAAGTGCAACTAATGACATAACAAAAGAGTACTTGTAAATTTTTTAAGCAATAATGAAGCTACTGGACCAGACTGTTTTTCTTAGCATAGAGAAGATATATTCTGAAGTAATGCGTGTAAACTTGTGCTTACTTTACTAACCTCCCGGTTACTTTTCTAGCAGAAGGTGACACACCAAGTGGGATCAAAGCATCAGGACGCGCCATTTGAGAACTTAACCTTGTTTGGTTCCTAGTCCTTCGTCGATTGTACACCAATGGCTTCTGCTTCGTGTCTGCTTGTCTGATGAGCTCTTTGGGTCCCATTGGACTCTCTGGTTCTTGTTGCTTTCTTCTTTTGCTCAGTAGATCCCAAAGTAGCTTCTCTTCGTTTTCTCGGCTTCCCTCTATGCCTATACGCTACATGGACAAAAAGGGTGAAGAAATTTTTTAGTGTTTAGTTAATCATTGAACTTTACAAACAAAAAGCTCATTTCGAAATTACCTTTCCGTTAATAGAATGTTCTGCTTGCTTCTTCTGACTTGCGGGTAGAAGAAACCTGGCAGGGCTTGTCATTCTCTGAACTTGATCTTCAGCTTTTTTCAGCCTTGATAAAGCCTCGATCTTTGTCTCTTCTGCAAGTCTAATCCTTTCTTTAGCGTCTTGCAGCTCCCTCCTTGTATCTGCGTTTGCTCTCTCCATCTCATTCACTACATTCATCAGTTGCACACAAGGGCCAAGCTTTATTTCAGCTGCCAAGTTTCCTACGTACTTGGTCATCGGGTTACACATATTCTTTGCTAAAGCCTGCATGAGATCATTAACACCACTATCTACGGAACCAAGCACCTCGTTGATGTTATTAAATAGGACACGAAGGAGCTTCATTGTGACAGGGAAAGTGTCATGGTTTTGGCTGTGAACCGAGCTTAGGTAATAAAGAGATTTCTGGATGAATTCTTGGAAGAAGTTTCTGCGATCGTCAATCATCTGAAGAATGTCTTCCCGATGTGAATTCACTTGTGTTTCAATGTGCCTAAGCATATGGACTAGCTGTCTCAGTTGCCCCTTATGCTTGTGCAAGATCTCTTTTCCTGCTGATTCGGCTTTAGCAGCGTAGTTTTCTTCCTACAGAATCAGAATACTTCAAGTGAACTTTTGAGGAACAAATCCGCTTGGAGTAGACGGAATTATATATCAACTGCGAGTTCAAAATCCACATATAGGTAGATATGGTTTGTTTCTGATGCCATTGATAAAACTCGAAACAGAGACTATAGAAAAGACTGAATGAAAACATCAGAAACATACCAATTGGTTCGGATTCAAACTATAGCAGAGCTAGGTAAAAGATATATAAGGAATCACCAGAATGAATCACACATTACAGTTTCAGAATAATATTCGATTAGTTCACATTCAATCTATAACAGAATTAGGAATACTAAGTAAGCAATCATTCAGAATCAAGCTTGGCTAGAAACATGACAGTTTCAGAATCAATATCCTGTTCAATCTATATATCATCATCACAGGCATACATATATACAGAATCATCTTAATGACACTTGACTACACACATTACAGTTTCAGAATCATACTCATTGGTTCGCATTCAATCTATATCAGACCTAGGCATACATATGTTATAGGAATCATGATGTATATTACCTTTGAACGGTGAATTTGATTGTTCAGATCACCAGACCGAGTTCCATTTTGGGCAGTATCCATATGATATCTTTCCTGTTGAAAGAAAAGTACGAACTGATTTTTTTGTTTGTTTGCAATAGATGCATGATTCTACGAGAAGCTGGTTGAATTAACTTACAGTATTGAAGATAAACGTGGAGAGTCTCCCTTCGCTCTCCATCTCCGACGTTTTTAGCCCAACTAGCTTCATCAAAGGGATCGCCAATGAATCGAAAACTTCCCCTGCCTTGAGAATAAGAAAACCTCTCTCAAATTCGCTGCAACTCTCCGAATCGCTCAAATCAAGCTTGAATCTACTTAATAAACGAACCTACCAAACCAGAGAATACGACAACCTCTCTCGAATTCGTTGAAACCCTCGAAGTCGTTCAATTCAAGCTTAATTCTACTTAGAAATCAAATCTATCAAATTAGAGAAGAGTCAATAGGATGTATTTTTTTACTTCGACAAGGCCGAAAGCGATCTGAGATTGGAGTTGCTGGTACGCCATTTTCACTTTCTTGTTGCGATCGACCAGCGTCGCGAGCTTATCTCGGAGATCAGGCGCCGCATCAGCTGCAGCACTTTTCTCCGCCGTGTATTGCGCTGGAGAGGCGTGGAATCTCCGTGGGTATAACACTCTTGGCGGGAACTCCATTGTAGGATCAGAAGTCGGAAGAAAAAGGATTCGAATTTCAAACAGTCTTTCTCAATTCTCTTTGTTTTCTTCTTCGTTCAATTCGAATTTCAAACAGTCGTTGTAAAATGATCGCGTCATAAATTGACGTGGTGAAATATCATTGGTTAATAGCATTGGGTGCACGGATACTTGCGTAACATTGGATCATTGGGGTTTTTTAATTCTCCACGAAGAAATGCTAAACAATGAGAAGAGTTAAACAACACACATCGGATCACGGCCCATATTTTTGTCTCGAACCAGCACGGCCCATTGTTGACTAACACAAATAAGTTTTATTTTGATACAAATATGCTACAACATCAATCAAAATCTATTTTTATGAGGTTTTTTTTTAGCACCCGCACATTTCTTTTGTTTTCTTTCTCGTTGGACAAGTATCTATGAATGTGCTTTGAAAATTCTCTAAAATCGAATGTATTCGAGTGCTTCAAATTTGGACAATTTGGTTAAAATCGGTTGCCGTAATGATAAATCTGCGTGTATAACAAATTAGGCAAAACGGTTGACAAACAAAAAAAAAAGAGAGACAAACTAGCCAAAAGGACTAAGTTAAAGACTAATAACAAATTAATTAAGATAACGAACAAAGCAAACCACAACAACCAACAAAGCCAAACTAGTACCGCAACTCTTCGCTGCCGCCTCCACCGCGTCCAGACGCGGACGATCCCGTACAGCTAATACCGCCAACCAAAGCCGCAGCCGCAGCAACCGCATTGTTCCGCTCCAAATGGCAGAGCTGACGCAGCTTGGTGGGAACATACCAAATAGAGAGACGAGGATGAGCGTTAAAAACGGCGTCTATATCCCAGCCATGACGACAAGCAATGTTCACAAGTGGCTTGTAACAAGCCTGACGCCACGAGCCAACGTTCTCGCCGCGTTCTTTAAACGCTCTTCGGAGGGCGTTTGAAGCGTCTTCGTCGAGGCAGTGAAGAGCGTAGCAGTGGACGTAATGTCGCATTTTTGGCTTGTTTATGTAACTCGCTCCCGATTTCTTCGCGTACCTGAACACTTGGTTCGTCACCTATTTACATATTTTTCCAAAATATAAAAATCAGTATTTAAAAAATCAAACTTTTTTACGGGATATATATAGTAGAAAAAAATACCGAACCAACTTATTGTTTATTTATACTTAATACTCAAACCTAACGAAAAGGAAGTCAGCTCTAAAATATCTAAAGAACTGAATGTCCACCATGTAAAAAAATATATATATATATAGTCGTGAGTTAGTATAACCCTTGACAGCCAATATATATATATTTATATATATGATTTAAATATTGGAACTAAAAGAAAATTGAGAAAGAAAAAAAGACTTTTATCCGCATAAGTTTTCTGTAAACCTCAGATTTTAATAACGTGCGTCTGTACAAGCAATGGCACAGAGCTCATGGATTCTGTACTATCGTCACAAGAGGGAAGAAGACCCTTTATTACCCGCTGAGCAATAGCCTGTTTCTCTGTATATGTATATTTATATCGACACATGATGAATTATTTATAAATAATATACATACACACACCAAATATCATTATTAATTGTCTTGTATATCTATCTATATATGTGTGTGTGAATGCATGCAAAAATTGTATGCATGAGGAGATCGTATCTTACTATCTCATGTGTCGTTTTAGCCAAAAACAAAAAAAACGACTGTGTCCTTTCCCTAACTTGACACGTCGTCGTACGGTGACTGACAAATTTAAAATTGAAATCTAACTATATTTATTCTGAAGACAGGATGAAAACAAAAAGAAAAAAAAAAATAATAAGTCAGAACCTATAGTTTTTGCCAGACATAGCAAAGAAAAAAAGAAAAAAGAAAAAATCATATTGAAAACCCTGAACTCGTGACTTGTCAAATTTACTTTATAACAGCTGTCCATGATTATGGCTATGGTTTCCCTACCATACCTCATAAGTTCCGACACCAATTTTTTTTATTTCTTTTAAGACTTAAAACTTATTAGGAGTAATATTAAACGGACGGTTGGGATTAAATCTTGGAAGATAAAAACGAAAGATACCTTGGTGGGGCATTTCTCGCCACGGTCTTTAGCAATTGTCTGGACCTGAAGAAGGAACTCGCGGCATTGTTCGTACAAGTGGAAAAGATAATCCAAACCGTTCTTTTTACCACGTGCCACTTCCCCGGGCTCCGTTACAATAAACGGATGCTCCCTCTGTCTCTCCATCCCCAACCCACCACCTCCGTTACCGGTTTCCATTCCGTCGTCATCCTCACCTTCGTTGCCGTCATCGTCGGTTTCCACTGACGTCACCATCGGTTTCTTTCTACGCCTTTGCTGTTGCTTCTTCATTTTTCCTTGTCCTGCTTCCCAATAACCTCCTCCTCCGTCTCCGCCGTTGTTGCCCGCCGCATCGGTCTGATCTTGCTGCTGCACCGGCTCCTCTGATAATCCTGTCCAATCATCTACGTATACTTTGTCACAATCACAAAACTTTCTTATATATATAGAGATTAAATAGAGTACTCTTTGGAATTTCTATATCCTCGTACTTCTTGCAATTGGTCTATAAATAAAAACCAGACTACAAGTCTATACACAATAGCTCTACTATACACGTATATGTGAGTTTTTTTTAAAAAAAAATTTGTTAACTTCAGTAGATGTGAGTTTCCCTGTTATATTAAGGATTAATTTATTATATACATGCGTAGAGCCTCCAAACAATTACAATATTAATCCTAAACAAAAGCATAATTCGCAACTATCATACATATACATATATATGGTTGCAAATGTGTTCTAGGGAAGATTCATTAACCAATATATATCTATTAGTCACGTGAACATAGATATGATTTTCATTTTTTTTTTTTGGAGGGAATAAATGATATGATGTTCGTTGAATAAATGATCTGATATTCGTTAAAGAGATTAACAATACGTATATAAAACGTATTGTACCTTCTTGGGAGAGAGCATCAAGAGCGTGATGAGTGCCGGAATCACCTGCGGCGGAGAGTAGCAAATGACGGCGTCTAGAAGATTCCTCCTCTTCCTCTTCTTGCAATCGTCTCCGTTCAGCTCTAACGGCAGCTTTGATACCGTACCGCTCACCGACGAGAAGCTCCCAACGAAAGATATGGGAGAGGCTATTCATCATATCCTCAAGCTCCTCGTCCTTCATGCCCAAAAGCGTGCTCGCCGTAAAACCTAACTCCGCTATCTTCGCCGCCGTGTAAAAACGTATTCCGTAAGCACCGAACAGGCCCTCTAAGCCACCCAGTCGCATCCCAAACGCCGCCGTCTGCGGTGTGACCGGAGATTGCTGCGGTGGAGGAGAAACTTGAGGTGGTGGTTGAACCATTGCTCTCGTTGGGTTCCATCGGAATAAGCCATTCGTGAAACCTTCAGGATCCATAATCTCTTTCTCTCTCTATCACTCTCTTTTTTCTCTTTCTTTACTCTTTTGAGCAGATTGCTTTATTGTAAAATGACCACTCGAGCAACTTCTATATATACAACAGTAAAGAATCTAGAAAATAAATACTAGGTTTTTAAATATTCTTTTTTTATATCCCTGTTTTTGCAATAAAGCGCGTATGTACATGTAAGTAAGTAATAATTTTATAAAGAAGATATGTGTCTTGCTGGGAAATTGACAGTTGGGACTAAACAAGTCGAGCTTTTTCTTGCATCGACATTCTTTTCCTCTACTCCAATTATGACCATATGTAATATGACACGTAAGATTATAAAATGATTAGGTTTTTTACTGTGATGATCCCTCTTTTTTTTTGTCATTTCATAAATTTATTAACCAGAGTACAATACACTTAGCTCGCAAGACCTCATGTCCTTCGAAGTCAAAAGTCGTCGAAAAATCAGTAAATCCCTCGGAACCAATAAAAAATATTACATTGAGAATAACAAAATAATATTCTAACCATTTTTTTTTTTTTTGAATTTCGGAGGTAATCCTAGACCCATGGAGAGGCTCAGACTAATCTCTCTTCGGTCCTTAATCTTTTTTCATGCAACCTGGAGACTTTAGATTTTAAAACATGATCGGGTGGCCAACAGAAATCGAAGCGAGGGGGAGACGGCCACATAGCCAGTCCAACACCACTCGACTAACACCCGTTGGTTAATTCTAACCAAACTTTAAGGTTAAAACAATCAAAATTTGTGTATAATAAAATTTACATACGTACCAATCAACTAAAACGGAGGAACCAGCCTTCACATAAATTTGTGTAAAATAAACAAAGACAACCTAAAAAAAAACAGATAGAACAAGTCAAACAAAACTCTATAAAAATTTGTTCACTGTGATGATTTTCTCTTATTGTTTTTTCTGTTTATTTTTCTAAAGCTATATTGTTTTTTTTTAATTTTCCGCCTACGCTTATTAGGCTTTATTTTATTTTATTTTGGTTAAACTCATCTATTACATCACAATTGGCTAAGAGAAATGCTCTGTGGAACATCTACAACTAGCTCGGTATGATATACATGAGAAAATAAAAAACCTCGTGATCGAGCTTTTTTCGCAAGAGAATCGGTCCGAACATTTAAAACTCTAGGGATAAAGGATAAAGGATAAACTAAAGGTTTCGAAGAACTCTCTAAGAAAATGGAAGGAGACGAGTTCTGCCATAAAAGATGGTCAATCCGTCGGATTTTCGATTAAGCTCACCAAATCCGAACAATCAGTCTCGAAGTTTATGGAAAGAAACTGTCTTTCTCTTAGACGACAATATTATATATATGCGTTAATTATAATTTGTAAGATAAAATTTGGAGCAGAAGTACGTATGTATTGACTGTTGGAACTAATTTTTTGTCAAAGCTCGAGGGCTTGATAAAATTGTGTTAGTGTGAAAAGAAATGAGTTAAGCTCTTTCTAATGAAATGTTTTCATTAACCGAGAANTGCCAAGAAAAAAAAAAGTAAAGAAAACAGGAAAACCTTTTAACATAAAAGTTTCTCAAACTGATAAATTATGGTATATAACCTAAGCTTCTAAATAGTTATTTTATTGCTTTACCGCTGGTTTTTGTTGGTAAACAAATAATTTTTTTTTGGTATTAATGTGAAATGGATAAACAAATATCGTATTGTGGATAGCTATACAACCACAAAATATGAAGGTTTCTTCATTTGAATAGCAAAACAACAACAACAAAAATAGTTAGACTATCTTAAAAAAGATTACTGACGAAATGTATAAAAAAATGCTTATTTGGTAAAATCAGAACCATAAAATACGATCGTAAAAAAAAAAAAACCTTGAAATACATTAAAACCCGAGATTGGAGTGAACAATCCTAGTTAAGTAAGCCTTGTCAATAAACAGTGAATAGAAAGAATAAGAAAAGGACAAAACAAAGCCGTTTGAAAGAAGAAAAAATGATTTAAAAATAAAATTGAGGCGATAAGAAAACTTTAGTGTGGAAAGTTAGCCAATGAGGAAACGACAGGTCAAATCTGAGTTCTGAGAGTGCAATTTTAATGCTCAGTCTGTTTTATTTGACTGTCTCTCTCACACCCTATCCTCTTCTCTCCTTCTCTGCCCCGCAGTTTCATCTTACCTTTTTTTCTTTGTCCTTTCTCTCATTTCCATTTTTTAAAAATTTCATTTATAAGTATTGTTATTATAATGATATATCATCATGTTCATCATTGCTACTTGCCACTTTAATACTGTTCTTACCACTGTTATTTAACTGTTGGAGTTTTAGAATACTGAAAAGATTGAATAATGTGATCTAAAGCATCTATTACTACCATATTCTTCAGTATTAATTTCATATTATAAATATATATATACAATGTTACTTAATACAATGTTTTTTTGTCAACCGCTCAAAAAATGCAAACCGATGTATGTGAATAATGTTTTTAAACTTAATTTCACCCCGTCATTCACTCATTCTATTGCCGCTTTATGTTTCAAGTCCGGTCATGACCCTTATCACAGCATTCTTAATAGCATGGCTCGTGCGTGGAATATATGGATTCGTGAACGTAGCTATAAACAATGTTGGTTAGAGTTAGTCTTGTGGTGATGCTATCATTGCTTGTATCGGTTCTTTTGTGGAGGATTCCTTGAGATGGTTCTGGACTTTTTGGTATTGTCAAATGCAAGTATCTCGGGTGGAGGATTTTCTTCATGCTTGCAATTGGCGGAGGATAAGTGGAATTTTAACACAAATAAGATATAAGATCATAAGTAAAACTGAGATCAGAATCAAACCCTAAGATCTGCAAATTGCGGAAATGAAAAATCGAACCTGTATAAAAAAGCATAGAAAGTTGCAGAAGAGCAGAAAAAGATTGCCAAAGCGAAAAGCTGAAAAGTTGCAGAAAAGCATAAAAAGAAATGAGTGATTTCGCGAACAATGTTTATTGACACAAATGCTCAACAAAAGCCCAACATTATGCTTTTATTGGATAATATCTTAATTTTAGGAACGTAACGAAAGTTACAATGAGAAAAGTGTCATTTTCACCTAGTACATACGTAGTGCACATCATCTACTGTAAAATATTAAAAAATGAGAAAGAGAGAGTTTTAGTTTTTTTTTTTTACTGAGAAACATAGAATTTATGACTCAATTTCAAGAACAGAAATAAAAGCACTAGAAAATATCCAATAAAATTTTATCTCAAATTCTATTAGAAAACAAAAAATCACAAATTTTGTGGTCTTTATTCCTCTCTAAAAAATATTAATTTTATTTTGGAAAACTAAGGTGATAATATGTTTTAAAGCCCTAATTTTCGCAGATCTTATCAAAGGATTTTTACAAAACTTGCAAAAAACGGAGATGTACCTCTACGTTTCTATGCTTACTACTTCAAATGGAAAACACACACTCCTGAGGTTTAGAGAAAATTAATTCGTTAGAGAACCAAAAAAATATCGGATGGGCCACGAAACGAGAAATGGGCCTAAATCTGGGCCAATCCATTGCATTTTATCTCATTTTTGATCAATTGATGATATGTTTTTTATTTTATTTTAAACAAGTATAAAAATTCTGGGCTGACGTTGACTGCACATCATCACCCCAGCGACTTCTCTTCTCTGCGAATAAATGGATCGCAAAAAAATATAAGCGTCGCACGAACCTTCTTCCTCCCTTTCAATTCTGGGCCTAATCTAGTAGGAATCGGCAGCGCATTTTATATTTTGTTCCAGTTTCGAAGTCACAATCTCGGCGAACTCTTTCTAGCAACCACGTCTTCTGACATTTCAACTGCTTTTTTTTCTTCTTCTTCTTCTAAGCCAATCTTCATATACCTATGTTTTCTTCCGATAATCTGGGATTCTGTAGATTTTAGGGGGTTCTTTTTTTATGAGGAAGCAAGCTTTCTGAGAGAAAGAAATGAAGTTTTCGAGCTGGGTTTTGATCTTCCTTGTTTGTAACCTAACCGTCTCGACGATTTCTGCTTTCCGTCTGAGTCGAAGTCAACCAACCGAGCGAATTTCAGGTGCGTTCTATCTATTCATGCAGAGATATTAATCTCGGGATTTAGTGAATGATTGCTTTTCCCTATTTTTACATGGATTAAGCAGTAGTGAGAAATCGAATGAAGACTAGGGTTTATTTTTGGTCTAAGTCTCCTGTGATTGATTTTCGTTTTCACTCATTGCTTTGGAGTCTGATTGAATCTGGGGATAATGTAAATCAGGATGCCTATAATTGTTGATGGCCAACAAGAAACAATAGTCATGCCTCAATTAGCCGATCCAGTATCTTGCATTTTGATCTTTTACTTTAATTTTTGCATTATATCTGAGGTTCTGTAGGTTATCTTACTTATCTATCCATAGCCTTTCCTTAGTAATATCAGTGTTTTGATGTTCGGATCAAAATCTTAAGTGGGTGTCTGTTTTTTTTTGGTTTCATGATGTTTAGGTAGTGCTGGTGATGTGTTGGAAGATGATCCTGTGGGAAGACTGAAAGTCTTTGTTTATGAGCTTCCAAGCAAATACAGCAAGAAGATACTTCAGAAGGACCCGAGATGCCTCACCCACATGTTTGCTGCTGAGATCTATATGCAACGGTTTCTTTTGTCCAGTCCAGTTCGAACACTTAATCCTGAGGAAGCTGATTGGTTCTACGTCCCTGTGTACACCACTTGTGATCTCACTCCAAACGGGCTTCCTCTGCCCTTTAAATCTCCCCGAATGATGAGAAGTGCCATTCAGCTCATTGCTTCCAACTGGCCATACTGGAACCGCACAGAAGGAGCTGACCACTTCTTTGTTGTGCCTCATGACTTTGGAGCCTGCTTCCATTATCAAGTAAACCAGATAATCTGCTCTGGATCTCTTGTTATGTTTCCCTAATTAGCCATTGCTTCATCTATGCTTTCTGCAGATTGTGAATGATTGTGTGCTACTGTTTGAAATTGCTCGCTAAACTATCTCTAGCTCTGCAAGTTGTGAAGAAAACATTGTTTCATACATTTTTAACTGAGTCATAGTCAATTCAGTTGAATTTCTGTTTGTGTTTGGAAGATATGTCTTGGGGCTGAGTTATGTGCATGTTTCATCATGTTCCCCTGTACCTCCTTCTGGACTGAACTAGTAACCAGAAGTCTGTAGCTAGTGTTGAGTAGATCTTAATACTCAGTGTTTTACTCTCTAAAATTGGCAATCAACTTGACTTGCAAAGCCCTTTTTGATGTAGCAAAAGCTTTTATTTGGGCCCAAGCCGTAATATATCCCTTGAGCCATGACTACCAAAGATTCTTGCCAGCGATACTGCAAAATTATCTCAAAGAATACACACTGATCTCTTGTTTTTGTTTAACTGTGGCAGGAAGAGAAGGCAATAGGAAGAGGAATACTACCCTTGCTTCAACGGGCGACACTGGTGCAGACATTTGGACAGAGGAATCATGTTTGCTTAAAAGAGGGTTCAATCACTGTTCCTCCGTATGCTCCACCGCAGAAGATGCAGTCACACTTGATTCCCGAGAAAACTCCTCGATCCATCTTCGTTTATTTCAGAGGATTGTTTTATGACGTGGGAAATGACCCCGAGGGTGGTTATTATGCGAGGTAATTTGATTAGAATGCTAAGCCATGCTCGGAAAGAACAAATGAAGATTCATAGACTTATTACCATCCGTGAATTGCTAATATGATCAGTGATGATAATTTGTTTGTCAAAATGGGCACAGGGGCGCACGAGCAGCTGTATGGGAAAACTTCAAGGACAATCCACTGTTCGACATCTCAACAGAGCACCCGACAACATATTATGAGGACATGCAGAGAGCAATCTTCTGCTTATGCCCACTTGGATGGGCCCCATGGAGTCCAAGACTGGTGGAAGCCGTGATCTTTGGTTGCATCCCTGTGATCATAGCAGACGACATTGTGCTACCTTTTGCAGATGCGATCCCTTGGGAAGAGATTGGTGTGTTTGTGGATGAGAAGGATGTTCCTTACCTGGACACAATACTGACATCGATTCCACCAGAGGTTATACTGAGGAAGCAGAGGTTGTTGGCTAACCCGTCGATGAAACAGGCGATGCTGTTCCCGCAACCGGCTCAACCAGGGGATGCGTTTCATCAAGTGTTGAATGGGTTGGCTCGTAAGCTGCCTCATGAGAGGAATGTGTATCTGAGACCAGGCGAGAAGCTGTTGAACTGGACGGCAGGACCGGTCGCTGATCTGAAACCTTGGTGAGGACAAAGGTGATAAAAGAGAGGTGGAATTTGATAGAATTGATTCTTTTGGTTCTTGGTTGTTGTCTTCTTGTGTCTGTATTTTGTAGAATCAGAACCTTTTTTTTCTTTTTCATTGTTATGTAGAAGGGAAAATGCTTCATCTTTGTAATGAAACTAGAATCCTTTTGAGAGTTTGACATTCCACGAGAAAAAGAGCCAAAATTAGTTCTAGTTCTCTTTACGTTTTTCAATCATTCAAAATGAAATGGGAACTGAAGTCGAACAAGTGTACTTCGATTTCATCTTTCTCTATGTGTATATATGTTTGTTTGGTGTTCACAGATGAAGTGAATTTATCAGTGGCTGCAACTAAAAACGCCTTTCTCTATATAGTTGCTGTGTCTAATGTCTAAGCTGTGACTTTACGATTATTCTACTCTTTTTATAGTATCCGAGTTGCTAATCGGATAAAGCTTAATGATTGTAATTAAAGTAGAATCCTTTTAGAGAGTTTGACATCACACGAGAGAAGAGCAAAACTTACTTCTCCTTCTCGTAAGGTGGAACCTGATATGAAAAAGGGTAAAAGTGTTAATTACTAAACGAGCAGAGATATAATACTTTTGTTCAAAAAAGTCCGACCTGCCGGAATCGAACCAGCGACCTAAAGATTTCTTTGGGAGAACCCACTACAGTCTTCCGCTCTACCAACTGAGCTAAGGTCGGTTACTGATAATTATCCGTAATTAATAGTATTTGATGAGCAGAATTAACAGTTACGGGATCTCCAAATGAAAGGCTCACGCTCGAGTTAAAGTTATATGTTCACAACCATCGACTTACCAAGTGGGATTGTAAAGCTTTGACCAAAAACAATTGCACTAAACGAAAGCAACATAATCAATTCCAAGTTTCCAACGTTTACAAACTTTCACCAACCCTCAGAAGTTTATCTCGCGTCTCTCTGCAAAGAATTTTCCGGTCACCGCCTCTTCAGAGAGAACCATGCTTAGCCAAACTCCGGTATCAGCTGCATCTTCAGGCGACATATTTCCAGCGTAGCCAGTCATTGCAGTCTTCACCCAACCAGGACAAAAGCTATTAACATAAATCTTCTCTCCCTCTTGTCTCCTCGAAAGTTCTTTCGCTATTAGTCTCGTGTATGCGTTGACGGCAAGCTTAGACATGGAGTAGTCGGTGAATGTCTGAGGCCACCCGCCTGATTCCCAAGTTTTGTCTTTTACTTGGTCGATGAATTTAGAGACAGTTCGGTCTATGAGTTCTTCCGTCAAAAAATCCGGATTGCTTAGCTTATCTCTCAACCCTACATTTGCAAGTCTCTGCACAGGAAATCACATGCAATTTCTTTTCATAAAATTCAAAGATAAAGAGTGAAAGAGTTTTCTTACATTACGTCGTCCATTTACTCTACCTAGCCGGGAACTAACGTTAACAATACGAGCGCCCTGAGGAGACGGTCTCATCAATGGTATCATAGCTTTTATCATGTTTTTGGTTCCTAGGTAATTAATGGACATGACTGTCTCAGCAAATTCAACTGAATTATCTGAGCCGAGATTGTAGTTGACACCTGCGTTGTTCACCTGAAAAATTACAGTCATAGGAATGCGTATAATCAGCTATAAGAAAACAGAAGAACCATTCTCCAACATTACATATCCATGGGATCTTACGAGAATATCGAGACCTCCAAATGTTTGCTTAATCCAGCAACCAAACTCTTGAATCGACGAGGAGTCAGTGACATCAAGCTGATGAAAATAAACTATGAGACCCTCTTGGTGCCTCAAGGATTTAACTGCTTCAAGACCAGTATCCACGTTTCTGGCTGTAAGAACAACCGTCAATCCATGGCTCGCAAGCTGTTTTGCGATTTCGAGCCCAATTCCTCGGTTAGAACCGGTCACCACTGCTACATTTTCAGAAGACCACCATCTACAAAGCATTTAACGCCTAATCACAAGCAGAATCCAAGAAGAGGGCATGAAAGACACATAATATTTTTGTTTTCTTCAGTTTCTCCAAAACCTATTGGTTTAGTTAAACCCATATCTATAAGTACCAACGGTGGCAATTCAATCTGTTAAAACAATAGCCCAGGAAAAATAGAGGCAATGGTATGAATACGAACACTCGATGTTTATCTCCATATATCCAGAACAATAGAAAGCTAAACTCATCAAACAATTTGACAACTAAAACACTGTACGAGAACCTAGAAATGGACGTAAGCAAGTGAAATTAGAGATTAGCACCTCGACGTTAGCACAATGCTTGTGAAACTCGCAATGATATTGGGAACCAAACGAGCCGAAGAAATCAGGTTCGATTCATACCTCTGGCGGTCAGAGTAAGGAATGGTTCGAAGGAGAGAGATCTCCTGCATCCTCTTCTCTCTTCTCTCCCGCGCTTTCTCCTTGTTCGTCATCGCCTTCTTCTTCTTCCTTCCTCCCTCCCTCGGTCTCGTCGCGTTGGGGTGTACGGGTTTCTCGTACTCCTGTCCGCAGGAAATCAAATTCCTTATATATCAGTCGACATGTCTAAACATTATTAACTAATGGGACCTTCAACTTTAGTCGAAACCACCTATTAGCCTAAAACCTTTTTAATTAAAATCCTACTGCAGCGTCAATTCTTTATTGGGTGGGTTTTTCACTTTCACACCCAAAACGGGTTATTAAAGTGGATTCAAATTCAATTTAGTAAATCTTGATTGAGTGGGCTTCTCACACAAAGCGGGTTACTAAACTGGATTCAAATTCAATTTAGTAAATCTTTATTCTAGCAAGATGTTTTTGTATTATTTTATAATCCATGGTTAGTACTTTATTGTGGAAGAGAATTGAAAGAGGGTATACTGTGACGAGAGCAATGACGTCACTAGATACACGTGTCACGTATACTGGAGCTCGCGTCCTACGTCTCTGGGCGTTCGGATTTCACTCCCCATGATAAATAGATAACTCTCGAATCGTTTCCTCGTGGGCACTCTTCATAGCAATACATCGAAGAGACTCTGTTGTTTTCTCCGACACATCGAAGAAGAGATCAAGAGAGTTTGAACAAACGTTTTAAGAAGCGGGAAAATCATCGGTTTTCTGGGAATCTCCGTTATCCGGTTCGTACCCACGTAAACTCTCTCTCTCTCTCTCTCTCTCTCTGTGTGTTTAAATTTCACGATCGAATTCTGGGTTTCAAATCCCAAAACTAGAAACATAGATTATAATATGGTCATATTATATGGAGTTCCTGTCTGTGTCTCTGTTTATGGATGATCTGAAATTTTAGATTGTTCGTGCTCCATGTTTGATTGTAATTCAAGCTTCCGATTTATTTGTTTTAGCTAGCTAAAACCTTGTGGTTAAATTAGGGTTCGAGTGGTTTTTCTCTAGTTTGATTCCAATCAAATTCGAACAATTCTACGATAAGACTTTTGAGATATTTATGCATTGATGATTAGTTGAATTTCATTTCTTACCTCTCTTATGATGATCTGGAAACAGGAGAGAATGGCTCGTTATCGCCGGAGATCACTGATCTCTTCCTTAGTTCTTCTTCTGGTCGCATTAAGCACATCGCCTAGCCACGGCTTTCTTGGGACCCAGAGAAAGATTAAGTCTGCAGTTTTCTTATCACCGAAACTGGTGATGAATCCAGGATCAGTTGCAAATCCTTTCCTATTCGACATCGATTTCCCGAGAGGGCATATCGGCCTCAAAGGTTTCGATGCTCAAGTGGTTGACGAAGCTGGCAATCCCGTCCTTCTACACGAGACATATCTTCACCATTGGATTGTCCAACCGTACTATGTGCGTAAAGGTTTTGAGCTTTCACAGCGAGATATGCCTAGGAATCACGGATTTTCGAGGCAAGAAGATCTCAAAAGGAATCTTGGTTTGAGATCCGATTATATTCTTGTCAGAAATGGAGGGTTGTGCAGGAATTCCGTACTCAGACATTACTTTGGGTTAGGATCAGAAACCCGCAAAACCTCGACGCATCTTCCTGGTCCTTACGCAATCGAAATTAATAATCCCGAAGAAACACCTGATGGATATGAATTCAAATGGCTTCTAAACATTCACGCGATAGACACAAGAGGCGTTGTAGATAAATCAGGATGCACGGAATGCCGGTGTGATCTGTATAATGTAACCATTGACGAGTATGGTCGAGCTTTAAGACCCGGATACAAAGGAGGTTTATACTGCTGCTACGATAACACGCAATGTCGGGTGAGAAATGGATTTGACAATGGGGAGAAAACAAGAACTCTGTATCTGAAATACACCGTGAGATGGGTTGATTGGGATAGCACGGTTTTGCCCGCTAAGGTTTATATTCTCGATGTTACGGATTCTTGGGAACGATCACAAGGATCAACAGGAGATAGCCAAGAACATTATTGCCATGTCAGTAGATTCTTTCTCATCTCTGCTTAATACCTTTACTTAGAAATCATTCTTTCTAAAAATGTCTGGTCAGGTGGAATACGAGGTGAAACCGTGCAAAACCAATGGCGATGGATGCGTGGATGTTAAGAAAAAGAGCTTAATGATGCCATTTAACGGGTATATTGTCTACGGGGTAGCTCACCAGCACGCGGGTGGTATCGGTGCTACTCTGTACCGAGAGGTAATTATAAAGTCTGATTTAGTTTAAGCTAATGCAGAACCAAACGTTGAAGCTTTTTAACTGAATTGAGACCCTTGTGTTGTGGATTGATCAGGACGGTGAGGTAATTTGCTCTTCGATGCCAAAGTATGGCAATGGAGACGAACCTGGAAACGAAGCTGGTTACATTGTTGGAATGTCGTCTTGTTACCCTGAACCAGTGAAAGTGACTAATGGAGAGACACTTACCTTGGAGTTTAATTACAGTAATGCCATTGGTCATACCGGAGTAATGGGACTCTTTTACATCCTCGTTGCTCAGCAGCTGCCTGAAGCGGAGAGCTCCTTGACTGCACTCTTTCAGGTAACCACCCGGTGCCGGATCTCGGTTTATTCAAACCGGTTTCAAACTTTCAACACATACACGGTTTTGGAGATATTGCCATGTAGTTACTTTACTTACGTCAGTATTCATCATTTCTTTGCAGGCACATGCGAAAAGCGTGAGCGTTTTAGCCTTCCTTGCAATGACGGTACTGGTGGCGTTGGGGGTTCTAATAGCCGCCGTAGTATACCGGAGACAGAACCGGGAAGATGGTTACCAATCACTTAGCACTAGAAAGTAAAACTTATATATATCGACTAGATATTTTTTTGTTTTTTTCTATACCAAGAATTAAATACAAGAATATGTCGTTGTCCTCTTCCTGTAATATGAACTTCTGTAATGGTTACGTGTAAGAAGTTTGCTTGTCAAATATGGGATACAATATACATCACACGGGTTGGTATAGAAATTGGTTTTATATTCATTGTTTTGGACGTTTGGTTCCAATTTTTTTTTATTACATACGAGATACTTACTCTTCATCCAAATCTGTGGGTGTTTGTATCATTGTCTATTATCATTTCACTTAAACGAAAGCCATGCAAAAATCTCTGATCACTGAACCAAGATTTTCCGAAATCGGCCCCGACTATATATTTAAACAAAAGTAAAATTCAATTACTAGGAAATAAATATAAGTAAATAATCCAATCTAATCTAACGTACGGTTCAACCCACGTATTCCAGCTTAAATATTGATTAATTGTTCTGGTTCAAAGCAGCTAAACCGGTTTGAGTGGTGTTTTCTGTGTGTACGTGGAAGCATTGGAAGTGGTCCCGGAAAAATAATGGACAAGTCCGTCCGTGGCAGATAAACAAAGAGACAGATCGAAAACTTAAATCTGTGATCTCACTTCTCCTACACAGTACACATTGTTGTAATTGTTTTCGCTCCAATCAGAAGAGACTACATTTTGGTGTTGTACTTCTTCCTGGACTGAGAGAATGAAGTGAAGGAACCCTAGAGTCGTCCAAGCCTTGGAATTTTCATCTTGATTGATCGTTAATCAGCAATGGAGGCCGGAAAATCCAACCAGAATCCGGGTAAGAAGCCCGGAACCGCGACGATGGAGCACGTTCTCCTGGCGTTACGCGAGACGAAGGAGGAGAGAGAGATCAGGATTCGCAATCTGTTCGAATTCTTCGACAATTCGAATTCAGGGTTCTTAGACGACACCCAGATCGAGAAAGGTCTGTCTTCGCTTCGGTTTCCTCCAAAGTACAGGTACGCTAGAGATTTGCTTAAAGCCTGCGACGCGAATCGAGATGGGCGCGTGGATTACCAGGAGTTTCGTCGGTACATGGACGCTAAGGAGCTTGAGCTGTACATTATTTTCCAGGCCATTGATGTCCAACACAATGGCGACATTTGCCCAGAGGAGCTATGGGAGGCTCTTGTTAAGGCTGGTATGTGATCCCATACTATTCCATCACTCCTACTGTTATTTTGCAACTATCAAAAGAGGAAACTTTTATGGCTTTATGGATTTTGCTTAAATAGCTACTTACTTATATTATATTGTTTCGATGACTTGAATTTGAAGATGCCACTGTTTTTAACTGTTCTTGATACCGTACCCTTTTGCAGCAGTTTTTTTCCCTTGTTGGTTGTTTGATGATTTCTTATGCATGCTCTGGATTACAATTATGGGAGCTGTTTGTTCGATATCATTCTTTCCATTTTTAGGAGGTCCATAACTTCGATTTTCCTGGAAACAAATTTTTTAGTCAAGAAAGGATGAGCATTCTAGTGATGGTATCATCCCTTTGCTTTTATATGAATGAGATAGTTTAATCAGTCTGTTAGATAGATTTGTGTTTCAGGCAAATTGAAGTGTGTAAATCTTTCAACGATCCCTTGAAAATAGAAACTTCTTAACCAGGCAATTCAACATATTAACAAATGTGTGTTTTTCCTTTGCCATTGTCCTTGTTCACAAAACCCTGGGCAGTGAGTTGCTTTATTGGGTTTAGTCACTAGTGGAAAATTTAGCTCTTTTATTGTGTAACAGTGTCTTTGACCTATATAAGCCCCACAATGTTCTTGTAGGCATTGATATTAAAGATAAGGAACTCGCTTCTTTTATGGAGCATGTCGATAAGGACAATAACGGAATTATAACTTTCGAAGAATGGAGGGACTTTCTTTTGCTACACCCTCATGAAGCCACAATTGAGAACATTTATCATCACTGGGAAAGAGTATGCTTAATAGACATCGGGGAGCAAGCTGTTATACCTGATGGTATAAGTAAACACGCTCAAAGAAGCAAATTACTTCTTGCGGGAGGACTAGCCGGAGCTGTTTCAAGAACCGCAACCGCGCCTCTAGACCGTCTGAAAGTTGTTTTGCAAGTTCAAAGAACTAAAGTAGGCGTCGTCCCGACCATTAAGAAAATATGGAGAGAAGATAAGTTGTTGGGTTTCTTCAGAGGTAACGGGTTAAATGTAATGAAAGTTGCTCCTGAAAGCGCCATAAAGTTTGCTGCTTATGAAATGCTGAAACCCATAATCGGGGGAGCGGATGGTGACATCGGTACAAGCGGGAGGCTTTTGTCTGGTGGATTGGCTGGTGCAGTGGCCCAAACCGCTATTTATCCTATGGATCTCGTGAAGACTCGGTTACAGACTTGTGTGAGTGAACTTGGGAAGACACCAAAGCTGTGGAAACTCACAAAGGAGATTTGGATTCAAGAAGGACCTCGAGCGTTTTACAAGGGCCTTTATCCTTCTCTTCTTGGGATTATCCCTTACGCAGGAATTGACCTTGCTGCTTATGAAACTCTTAAAGACTTATCGAGGACATATATTCATCATGACACCGGTTACGGTTAGATATTCGCTCCTAGAGTTTCTGTAGATTGTAAATTCTTAATCTTTCACATGATCCTAAACAGTTTGTCTTATGCAGAGCCGGGTCCTCTTATACAACTCGGATGTGGAATGACGTCTGGAGCTCTTGGAGCATCGTGTGTTTACCCGTTGCAGGTCGTACGAACAAGGTGAAACTCAAAATCTAAGTTTTTTTTTTTTTTTTTCCTGTCTGCGTTTTTGATCTGAGTTTAGGAATTTATTATCAGAATGCAAGCTGATAGCTCAAACACTAGAATGAGCCAAGAGTTTCTGAAGACGCTAAAAGGCGAAGGTCTAAGAGGGTTTTACAGAGGAATATTTCCCAATCTTTTCAAAGTCATTCCTTCCGCTAGCATTTCGTACCTTGTTTACGAAGCTATGAAGAAAAATCTGGCCATTGATTAAAAAAGCAAGAACCTAATGTTATGTTCACAGATATACTGTGACAATTCCTTGATGATGGCGAAAACAATAAACACTTGAGCTTTCCGGGTTTTATGGTGTCGGCAAAGCTCATTCGAGTGTCGTATTTAGCACGGTGAAGAAAAATATATTGATTCTGCTTCAGTAGTTTGGTGAGTCCAAAAAGAGTAATTTTCCCGAGAAGTTGGATTGTATGCAGAAATCTTTCGTCACTGGACTTGTTTTCCTTTAAAAGAGAAAGCTTTGCACCATTTGAAGTCAAATTTCGATGTCCAAAGAATCTGGTGAAGCTCTTAGATCAACTGAATGATAAATTCTAACGGTTGTTTGTATCTCAACCTAAAAGTTGAGAATTTACTGAAGCTGTGTAAAACCCTAAGGCACCTGCATCAGTTTCATGCCCAATTCATCACTTCCGGCCGAATCTCCAACGCTGTTTTCACCAATATCCTCTTCGCCATCACCTCTATCGCACCGTCTCCAACACCGACACAGAGGTTATCGAATTCGTCGGCGTCGAATGTAGTCGTGAGTTATGCGACTTCGGTTTTCAGATTCATCACAAACCCATCAACGTTTTGCTTCAATACGATCATTCGGGTGTATACGCTTCATGCCCCGTCTCTGTATCCCCATCGTTTCTTCGTCCAGATGCGACGTCGTTCGATTCCTCCCGATTTCCACACCTTCCCTTTCGTATTCAAGGCTTGTGCAAAGAAGGACTGTAGTCTTACATTAGTCAAGACGCTACATTGTCAAGCTTTGAGATTCGGATTGGTGTCTGATTTGTTCACTTTGAACACTCTCATTCGGGTTTACTCATTGATTACCCCAATAGATAGTGCCTTGCAGCTGTTCGACGAAAATCCCCAAAGAGATGTTGTTACGTACAATGTGTTGATCGACGGATTAGTGAAAGCCCGTGAGGTTGTTCGTGCACGAGAGTTGTTCGATTCAATGCCCTTTCGTGATTTGGTTTCGTGGAACAGTCTCATTGCTGGGTATGCGCAGATGAACCATTCCAAAGAAGCAATCAACCTCTTCAACGAAATGATTGCTTTGGGTTTCAAACCGGATAAAGTCGCGGTTGTTTCAACTCTCTCAGCTTGTGCACAGTCAGGGGATTTAGAAACAGGGGAATCTATTCACAACTACGCGAAAAGGAACAGACTTTTCATAGATTCGTTTTTAGCTACTGCACTGGTGGATTTCTATGCGAAATGTGGTTTCATCGATACAGCAGTGGAGATCTTCAACTTATGTTCAGATAAAACTTTATTCACATGGAATGCAATGATCACTGGTCTTGCGATGCACGGTAACGGCGAGCTGACAGTTGATTACTTCCGTAGGATGGTTAGTTCTGGTATCAAACCGGATGGAGTAAGCTTCATAAGTGTTTTAGTGGGTTGCAGCCATTCTGGTCAAGTTGATGAAGCCAGGAAGCTTTTCGAGGAAATGGGATCTCTGTATGATGTTGATACAGAGATGAAACATTACGGGTGTATGGCGGATTTGCTTGGAAGAGCAGGGTTGATCGAAGAAGCAGCAGAAATGATTGAGAAAATGCCTAAAGATGGAGGAAACCGAGAGAAACTCTTAGCATGGAGCGGTTTGTTGGGCGGGTGTAGAATCCACGGGAACATAGAGGTCGCAGAGAAAGCTGCAGAGCGAGTTAAGGCGTTGAGTCCAGAGGATGGAGGAGTGTATAAAGTGATGGTGGAAATGTATGCAAATGCAGAGAGGTGGGAGGATGTGGTTAAGGTTAGGGAAGTGATGGAAAGAGACAAGAAAGTGAAGAAGAGTGCTGGATTTAGTAAAGTTATGTCCTAATCATATATTAAGTTGACAAAAAGATTTGTACAAGTGCAGCTGCCGTTTGTATACAATCTCCTGAACAAATAAGATGGTTGATCAAAACTCACAAGTAGAAACAAATTTTAGGAGAGTTAGAAGACTCTCGCTCTGTTAGAGACTCTTGAATTGTTTAATGGGCCCAGCCCAATAATTATGTTCAACTGGCCGTAAATGTGCACGTAATATAACTGTGCACGTAGAAGAGCTCGCTTTTGATTGACGTGGCGGCTTATGATTGGTTACCTTCGCGTGGCGAGCGATATCATTGGTGGAAACAACAAATTGACACTCTCGACCGAGTCTACGGGATTGAATATATAATTATTCAGAGAAACTGAAAGCTTGAAGAAAAATACATTTGACTCTTTCTCCTCCGCCAAGGATTTTTCCGACCTACTCTCCGGTTTCCGACCGATTAGATCCTGAGGTTTCCTTTTGTCTTCTGAGGATTCCGAGAATGAGAGAACGGCAACTCTTTTCCGGCCTTTTGCTTATCTTAACTTTCGTTTCGTTCCAGAAGCTTTGCTACTGTGACGATCAGACGGTAATTTCGATTTCAATGGAAAATGTTTTTCGTGTTGAGAATACTCTTGGTAGATCCGAAGATTTAGATCTGTGTTTAACTGAGTTCGTTGGTTTTGTGTTCAGGTCTTGTATGAATCGTTTGATGAGCCGTTTGATGGTCGCTGGATCGTTTCGAAGAATGGTGATTACGAAGGTATACTATTATCTTTAAACTCCCGCTGCATTGTAGTTAGTATCTGTTGGTCTGGTATTGTTCTGATCTGCGTCTTTATTAGGAATTTTAATGATCAAATATTGAATTGAATTGTAATGTAATGTGTTACCCTCAACATATATAGAGGAATCAAATCGAGAATGTTTATGGCAGTTTGAATCAAATCTGACTACGTTGTAGTATATATAATTCGTCACCTCATGTGATAATGTTTTCTTATTACTAGTTTGAAAGCGCTTTCAACTGTACTACTTTCGGCTCTTTATAAACAGATTTGCAAATGCATTACAGTTGAATTGGATAGGAAGCGGATTTGGTGCTTTTTCTGTTGTATAACTTGAATCTTGCTCTTGTTCTTGAACCTGAGCTGTTGATGATTTTCCACTTTTGCATAGAAGCTTCTTTTTTTAACACCAGTTATATGTTTCAGGTGTCTGGAAGCATGCGAAGAGCGAGGGACATGATGATTATGGACTTCTCGTAAGCGAGAAGGCCCGTAAGTATGGTATAGTGAAAGAGCTTGACGAGCCTCTAGACCTCAAGGAGGGAACTGTTGTTCTTCAGTACGAGGTTCGTTTCCAAGAGGGGCTTGAGTGTGGTGGCTCTTACTTGAAATACCTCCGTCCTCAGGAAGCTGGATGGACCCCTCAGGGGTTCGATAGTGAATCCCCTTACTCTATCATGTTTGGTCCCGACAAGTGTGGAGCCACAAACAAAGTGCATTTCATCTTGAAGCACAAGAATCCCAAGAGTGGTGAGTACGTTGAGCACCACCTGAAGTTCCCTCCCTCTGTTCCATATGACAAGCTTTCCCATGTCTACACCGCCATCTTGAAACCCGACAACGAGGTTAGAATTTTGGTTGATGGAGAGGAGAAGAAAAAGGCCAATTTACTCTCTGGAGAAGACTTTGAGCCTGCATTGATCCCTGCCAAGACCATCCCTGACCCTGAAGACCAGAAACCAGAAGACTGGGACGAGAGAGCCAAGATTCCCGACCCAAATGCTGTGAAGCCTGATGACTGGGACGAGGATGCACCCATGGAGATCGAAGATGAGGAAGCTGAGAAACCCGAAGGATGGTTAGATGACGAGCCTGAGGAGGTCGACGATCCTGAGGCGACCAAGCCTGAAGATTGGGATGATGAGGAAGATGGTATGTGGGAGGCTCCAAAGATTGACAACCCCAAGTGTGAAACAGCACCAGGTTGTGGTGAGTGGAAGATACCGATGAAGAGGAATCCTGCTTACAAGGGCAAATGGAGTGCAGCTCTTATTGATAACCCGGCTTACAAGGGAATCTGGAAACCCAGAGATATCCCTAATCCTGCCTACTTTGAGCTACTAGACAGACCGGATTTCGAACCCATTGCTGCAATCGGTATAGAGATCTGGACAATGCAAGACGGTATCTTGTTTGACAACATTTTGATAGCGAAAGACGAGAAGGTGGCTGAAACTTACAGGCAGACCACATGGAAACCCAAATTCGAAATTGAGAAAGAGAAACAAAAGGCGGAAGAGGAAGCTGCTGGCTCTGCAGATGGTCTCAAGAGCTACCAGGTAAATTGATTTTTCCAACGGAATTAAACCTTTTGTTCATACATATTAAGCTTCTCGTATAAATATACTTACAGCTATATTTCTGTGCATGATGTTGCAGAAGGTCGTGTTTGACCTCTTGAACAAGGTTGCAGACATTTCTTTCCTAAGTGCCTACAAGTCTAAGATCACGGTAAGTTCTCAACTGCTTTAAACCATATTGAATGTTATGGTGATGACTCAGACCATGAGGAGGAGATATAAAAATGTGTCGTTTGTAGGAACTGATTGAGAAAGCTGAGCAACAACCAAACTTAACCATTGGTGTCCTCGTCTCCATTGTCGTAGTATTCTTCTCGCTCTTCATCAAGCTGCTCTTCGGTGGCAAAAAGGTAAAATTCTTTGGAATTTTGTGGCATGTGTTTTTGGATTTTGTCAAGTATATGGGGGGACAAGTGAAAGTTAAAAATAAAATTAAAAAAATGGTTGTTATAGGCGGCAACTGTGGAAAAGAAGAAACCAGAAGTAGGAGAGAGCTCAAAGAGTGAAGACGAGACGGAGAAGAAGGAAGAAACCGCGGCACCGCGCAAAAGGCAACCGAGACGTGAGAATTAGAAGAGTTTTAGTAGAAAGACGAAAGGCAAGTTCTCAAGATGTGAAAACATTTTTTTGTGTTGTTTTTATTTGTGTTTTGGGTTGAATGTTCTTTTCTGCTGTAGCCTATATAAGGTGTAAAACCAAGTTGGGATTTTTGTCTTTGGGTGTTAGAAAAGAAAAGGGGGAGGAGTATGTAAGTGAGACGGTTCTTGATTAGCCAAATTGTAGTTTCTGTTTCATCCTTTTTCTCTCAAAAAAAAAAGAAACATCCAAGTTTTATTCTCTTTTATGAGTTTAGAACTAAGCGACAGTAACCCACATGGATCAAATACCGTTATCGCTCATCGCTAAAAACTTTTATTTTATCGCTTTGTTTTGTTTAACTAATCGGAGAGGAAAGATGTAAACATTGTAAATGTGCATCCTGTGTGAGATCATTCAGCACAGCATCAGTGAAAGTTGTAATTATCGTCGTTGGGCCTCTTGATTAATCACTTAGGATGTAAGCTTATATAGTATCTTCGTGTTTCATTGGCCCAAATAATTTTGAGGGGGTCCGAAAACCTTATCAAATCGGGCTCGAATCTTCGGGCTATTCTTTATTAATTCGTCCCTTGAGTCCCTGTTACAGGCTATGTTTAACTTCTTCCACCGTGAATTACGACGTCAAACGATATATATATACACTAGATAAGTATCCTCATATATGCGGATTTGTAATTTAATATTTTATAACCCGTGAAAATAATGAAAGACGATAAAATGGAAAACAAAATTAGATCACCCGTGAAAATATCTTATACATAAATTTAGAAACAAATTTTACGATAAAATAAATATATAAATTGAAAGAAAAATTTGGTGAATAGATGCAGTAAATAGTTGTGGATACGATTATTGGACTTTTATTTCTTTTTGGTATAATTGATATACTACCAAATTGCGGTTTATATAGAGGTGAGAAAATAAAATTCTTTTTATTTTATGATTAATTTTCGTAATCTAAATAGAAAACTAGAAGATCTTTTTTCCTTACTATATTAATCTTGCCTTTTAGGATAAATTATAAATTAAAACTAATTTGATTAATATTTACTTTAATTTATTTGTTTTTTAAATTAAACTAACACATGTCAATATCTAAATTAACCGTGACAAATGTCATGATCTCGTAAGTGATAATTTTATCCTACGTGTCATATTCACATTGAGAGATCCAACTTTATATAATACGATAT
>PKML01009519.1:20920-66557 GCA_002933935.1 Eutrema yunnanense | reverse complement strand
TTATTATTAAGTAACTTTACCATTTAAGATTATGGATCAATTATTAATCTTTCCAATTTTTATGTTTTTTAATTAATTGATTATTAATCGATTTTAAAATATTTCATTATAATTTTTTGATTTTTCCTCTGTTTATTAACTTTAGGTTTTGTGATCAATTTACATTTTTTTTTTCTTTATTATTATTTAAAATTTTTTTTTGTTATATATATTGTTTTTTTATCTTTTTTAGTTTAATATTTTTTAATATTTACTTTAATTCATTTATACTAAGATTGCATTTTCTTAGTTAAATATTTTTTAATATTTACTTTTTTTTTTTTTTTTTTGTTAATTAAATTGACACATGTCAAGATCTAAACTAACAACCGTAATAAATGTCACAATCTCGTGAGTTATAATTATCATACGTGTCACGCTCACATCGAAAGATTCTGCTTTTCTATAATAAGAAGATATATATAATTAATTATAAGGATCCTTAAATATAGGAAAAAAACAAAAACGACGATTAAACATTTGACGAAGTAAAAGAAGTCTTATGATGTGGATTGATAACGTGAAGTTACTTCACCTTATTAGGTATATGATTCGTTTGTAAAAAAAAAAAAAAAAAAAAGAACAAGAACATCGTCCCGTACTCCTAAAATATAGAAATTTTCTTTTTTGGAAAGTCTATAAAACCAAAAAAAAAGTATATATAAGATTAAAAAAAGAAAGAAGAAATTCTAAACGTTACAAAAAGTTTGATGCTTTGCAAGCAACATCTCTGCTCTTAACTCATTTAAAAAGAGAAACCGATGCTTCTCTGTTCCTCCTCATTTGGACATTGATCATAAAGTTTTCACTGGTGGAAAACACTTACCCGCGACCAGGTTTCCTGACCGGAACACTGTCCTCATCATCAGATTGGATGTCTCCATACTGCCAGATTCCAGTCCTAGATTTGCGAGCTTCGTCTTGGAACTTCTCAAGAGCATCAAGAGCGGCTTGCTTCTCCTTATGCTCATATCTCTTGCGTTTCTCCATCCTCGCTATTCCTTCCTGCGCTCACAACAACACATTTCACTCTTAGGTTTATTATATATGGAAAAATACTCTACTCGAAAGTTTTGGAGGATTAAAAGATTAGGCTGAGGCACTGACCTGAAGCATTGCTGCATTGACAGAGATCTCGTCGTCAACAGCGATGAGAGTAACAGCGAGCTCGGTTCCAGTTCCTTGGCCTTTCACTTTGCCTCCTGAAGTATCTCTTTCCTCTACCACTGCCCTGAACTCTTTACCACTGCCCAGCGTTACGGTATGTAAATACTCTCCCGCCTCTGGACCAAAATCCTCTTCCAGGCTTGGAACTTTTATGTAGGCAAGTCTGCAGAGTTGCGCGAGTCCTGGTGCTGAGGATACTGAAGGTTCGATAGGGCGAATTGCGCTGTATGGAACTGTTTCTTGGTTTCCATAATCGATGTAGAACACTTCGAATTTGTCCTCTGGAGATTGAACTGCTCCTCGGGGTGCATTAACAATCTGAATACACAGTAGGCATACAATAAAATACCCATAGGTGATAGTAAAAAAAGAAAAAATAAATAGGGGTTGGGATATTTAGAGATTTGATGATTTACCATTGCACGGTTCCAGGAGTTATCAAGGCTGAACTGTGCAAGGACGATGTCGCCCCTCTTAGGGTTAAACGATCCAACAATTGGAGCGTCTTTAAGACTCAGAGATGCAAGCTGGTTTTGAATCGAAGCTACTTTCTGATCGCCAACCGTCTGAACATAGAATCGTCCGCCTCCAAGTACTTCTGTAACAACAACCTGTAGCGGAAGGCAATTAAGAGTGAATTAAGGTTTTGCTTTTTAGTATTAAAACTCTGACTCGTCGATTGAATCATAAGGATAAATTCACCTTTAATGTTTCCTTCTGCCTGGTTTCTACTTTAGAACCACCATTTACAACTTCCTCTCCTTCAACATAGTTTTCCCAAACCTGTGAAATCATATGGTTTAGCAAGTTCTGTTTTTTTGGACGGGATGCTTTTCTTTAGTAAAGAAAGAACATCTATCGGTGTTACCTTCAGTTTCTGATTTTTAGCAGATCGTTCTGCCAATTCAAGAAGATGAGCTTCGGGAATCCTGTCTGCACCAAAGCCAGTCTGCATTTTTGCAAGGCCAGCTTCAAGAGGAAACGTTGCTGCGTTGGTCCTCGTCTCCCACATTGATCCCAAGAAAGTGCCGGTTCTATCCACAGTTTCAACTTCGATCTGTGATTATAAAAGACTATGTAAGACTCATAGAAAAGAGAGAAAAAATGAGATGTATCATGGGCGTAATATGTCCATTTACCTCGACATCTCTCTGCATGATCTTACGTCTCATTAAAGCAATAGCGTCTTCTGAATAGGGTTCGCCACGGCCAGGACATCTGACACCAGAGAATGCAAAGGCAATACTGCATGTTTCTTTGGGAATGTATAGCTTGAACCGATGTCCGCTCAGGACATATTCCACAACAGCAGATATTCTCCTACTTCTGTGCAGGGATGGCAGAAAATCTTTAGCCTTCTTGGCCGAGGCCACAGTCAGGTCTGTGATGTGCATGACAGGAGAATCCTTTGCAGATTGGATTCCCTTCTTCCCTGCAATAGCACGAGCTTCAGCAGCCAGAAGAGCGTCGTAATGGTTTGACCTCTCTTCGAAATCGCGATGTCTAACCACAGTCCCAAAGCCACGGGCAATAATGAGTTCAGCAATATTCACTCCAGCAGCTGCTGCAGCGGCTTCAGCTGTATCACCCTTGGTAGGAGATGGAAGGAACACTGAGCCAAAATCCATGACCCTAGAATCTGCAGCTCCAGAAGTAGTAACACCATCTGCTGGGCTGATCTTCCTTGAGTATTCCATTTGAACGATAACCTGCACCGGGGAAAAAGGAAGTCAGAGATTTTGTTCCTGTGTAGCACAATGCAATAATTTAAGTAAGAAGACACAAAGCAATCAATACCTGTTTTCCAATAAGCCTTTGTCTCAGAAACTCCCTGGCTTCCCGAGCATAAGGGGCAGGTTTCTCCTCTCTGCGTGGGTTGCCCATTTTAGGAGACCTGATACTAGAAAGACAGACTCTGCGCTCTGCCATTGGGCTCCCGAATGGGATAGAATCATCAGCAACTACCAAGCAGTCCCCGCTCACAACTTCCACCACCTGAAGAGAGTACAAACTAGTGAGAACTAAGAACTGGTGAAATGGGCTGAAGGCAATATATTTCTCAAGAAATTTGTGCAAGCAACTATTACCTTTCCGGTAAAGTTCTGGTCATGAATTGCTTTAGAGTTGCTAGCTGGAGGGACATAGTTTGCCCACATTTTCACCCGGTTTTTCTTGCATTGAAGTTCTGAAGCTTTCAACTTCTTTTTGGCTTCTTCCTCCATCATGTTGGCACTCCACTCAACATACTTGGCAAGACCCTGAGAAAAAGGAATAGCAACCAGTGTCATAACTTTTATTCAACACCATCAAAATATCATATTTTCCAGTGATTATGTATAATCAGAAACGATGTGCCAAATCTACCAAGAAACTACAAACTATTACAATGGATCAACCAACTTAATCTTAAGTAAGTACACGTCAAATAGATGGATAGTTGTAGTATCAGGAATCTATAATTATACCACCATCGTTGTGGTAAAGTCAAACTTTTATTAGCCAATTAGTTTAATATGTAATCATGCGTAAAAATAAAATAACTGTTTAATTTAGACGCATACATTTTCAACCAGCTCCAAACCCAAGTCTTTTACTGTATCCCCATCAGAATAGTAAACTGACCCAATCAGATTGTTGAATTTGTCAACGCCTTCAAGAACAATGCGAACCTGCAAAATCCAGCTCACACTTAGATCATCTAAATTTCAAATACTACATGTGAGTTAGTTTGTTGCAATGCCTCCTTACATCTCTATTAAGGACACGAAGCTCAGTAAAATACTTGGCTTCCATTGCAAACGGATCAGAGGAAACCTCGACGGACGATGCTGCTGAGGCAGCGAGTCTCTGAGCTGATGTTAGAGGACCACGAGGCTCAGCAGAAGCATCTCCGTTCGGAGCTGATGTAACATCTGGCTCAACAAAAGTTTCTTGTGTAGATCTCCTTCCCATCGATGGAGCCTACATAGAAAATATGCGGCATTCATGAAAGTCAACTGTCAACTCCTCACACAGCAAAAAAGAAGAAACAGATTACACACCTGGAGTCCAGCAACAAATACTTGCACAAACTGAAATTCAGGAAGAAGATAAACCCGGATGGTACTGCCATCGCGGACTTGCTCAACAATAACTTCCATGGGCTTGCCTTTACTTGCGGCTAAAAGACCCATGGCATCGAAATTCCCAGAATCCCCAACGGCAGAAGGAGGAAGATTCCTGACAGATGCCTCAGCAGCACCAGGAACCTGGATCAAGTAAATCCAATCAACAAATCAAGAAAGAGTACAGAATTCAAACTCTCATAAGTCAAATTCAGTTTGATCATTCAACACTCAAGAGAATCTCGCAGAGATGAAACACAAATAACTTCCAGTTGGTTCCCTTTATTAGATAGAATAACTCCCAGTGGTTAAGAAACTTAGACTGCCCAACAAGTTTGTCTTTTGTACTGAAGACATTTAGACAAACCCAATTTAGAGAAACAGAAAAAGAGGCACCAACCTTGCTCCAACGACCAAACCCTTCCTGCTTAGCCTGCTCTTGAAGCTGTAACAGCTCGGCAATGTAAGGACTAACCTTATCCTGATTCTGCTGACCTTGCTCTCTGACCTGTCCATAGTACAGGCATTCCTCCACCGTATCAGAAAGCTGATAAGAGCATCATACCTTAGACAAGGCTTAATAGTGAAATAAAATAGTTATCACCTTAGCCCAGCCATTTTGAACAACAAGCTTGGCAAGATTTTCGTTGCCAAGGTAAACCGAGCCAAATTCTCTTCCAGCAATAGCTTCCACCTTGTAATCCACTTTGAAAGCAACCTCCTGCTCAAGAAAAAAAAGAAAAAAAAAAATACAAACTGTTAATATGAAGAGAAATATTGTCAATTACTAACCTATAACATAAGTGATGAAGAGATTCAACTTAGCACCTTCCCAATGCAAAGCTTCCTCAGAAACTCCCTGCTTTCCCATGCAAAAGGCTCATCTATACCTCCCCTGCGAGCCTGAAACAAGGGCAAACCAAATAATGTTTTGTAGAGAATTTTTGTTTTTTAATCAATGAAATATCCATATATCTGAAAATACAAGTTACTCAGATTTAATAAATTTTGATGGTAAAAATTTGATGGAAAAAAGAATAAGAGTTTATATATTAGGCTCACCAATTTAGGAGCCATAAGAGAAGATAGAGTGATGGTCTTTTCCGGTGGTGGGCCAGGCCTGTTATGGGTCAAAGCAGTGATCACCAAGCAGTCTCCGGAGGTAACAGCCTTCACTCTCCCTTTGAGCCACTGGTTCTCTGTTGCTGCCACGGACGCCATGTTTGTTGGCTAAGACCTGCACCAGATACAACAAAAAAATATATAAATAAAAACACCCGTCAACAAAAAGTTGTCCTGCAAAAGGTTAACACGATCAGAAAATGAGTTTTCAAAAAAAAAAAAAAGTTTGTCTTCCTTTTCAACATGATGCATTGGTTGTTATTTGATCCCTACTTCAATTGAGCTCGAAGAAATCAACAAACACGATCAGAATTCGGAATTCTCTCACAGATCGGTACAATTGAATTATACAAAAAAAAAATTGAATCACAAGAAAACTCCTAACATGCATCCATTAAAAAAGTAGCATCACTCATCCAAAATGAATCACCAAGCTATACATTCGCCTCGATCTACACCACAGAGTTTGATCGAGCAAAAACAAATTTCCCAGCAATCGAAAACGAGGGATAAAAAACGCGCGATCGCAATACACCAGAAGAAATAGATCAGGTTTTGAATCTAAAACATCCATTTGGATCAACAAACAGATAGATCTAACGATAATTCTTTTGGTAATTCCGATGAACGTACCTGGATTTATCCGTGATGGGAAAACTAGATCTGGAGAAACAAGGAAAATCTATCTTAATTCTCTATGATTGATTCAATCTGATATTGAAACAAAGAGCTGAGAAGAGAATGAGAAGTTGTGAGATCGGAGGGAGAGAGACTTAAGAACGGATCTCAAGATTGAGAGAGAGCTCAGAAGAAGAAGAAGAAGAAGATTGTGCAGAGGAGGTGGGAGAAATATATAAACGAGGAGAAAAAGCGGATATTAATTCTTTAAATGTATTTACCCCATACTTTCCAATATATTACGACTCTATGCCATTAATACTTAGATTTGCGGAAAATAGTTTGTTTTGAGGAAATCAAATAAAATTTCTTACTTTCTTCTGTTTCGCTTCGTGTCGTGTGGAAATTTATTTTTAAAAAAACAAAACAAAAAAGTTTAAATAAAACAAATAAGACACACGACACGAAGCGTAAACAAAACTTTGTTGTCTAGTTCATTGTGGTAATTTATTTTAGAAAAACAAAACAAAAAAGTAACATTACTTTTTCTTTTTTTGCGTAAAGCAACATTACAATACAACATTCAAAATGTCGATTACAAAAAGTCATCTTTTATTTTAATATAGTATATAGATATAAATTATAATATATCACAATAAAGTGATATTTTTTTGTTGTTAATTTATTTTTAAATGATCACTTTATTGTAATATATAATTTTCTTGTTAATTTATTTTTAACAAAAAAAAAATCACTTTAATAATGTAACATATCGTTTTATGACTTTTTTTTTTTGTAAAAAACTCTCGTTTTATAAAATGTTAAAATTTAAATAATTTTTATTAGGAAATTATATTGCATAACAAAATGATATGATACATATTTTAAATATATAGAAGATATGTATGAACTATTAGGAGTAGTAAACAATTGAGAATATAAATTTTATTCAAAGCAAAAAATACTAGACATACCAATTCGCTGAAGGAACAAGAAAATAATATGCATTTAATATGTCATAAATCCATGATAAATGGGAGGAGTGAATCCTCGAGGAGAAACACGTTTTTTTTGTTTGCACGTTTTAATTAGCTCGTTCTTCAAGGGATCGTTGGTCTTTAACTCTATTCGGTCTGAAAATTTTCTGTCCACGATCCACCTACGTCCAACCAATCTAGCTTTATCACCGTTGATGATAAAATTTGTCCGACAATCAAATCCTCTTAACTCTTAATTAGAAGAGAGAATGAGCTCTAAATTAGGGTTCTCCAAATATACCCAGACCGGATGATTCAAAAAAAGAGTACACCCGAAATTAAAATTATCGCCAAACCCCTAATTTTGCCGGGCATATTAATAGAGCCCTCATGTGGGAGATAGTGGCTGATTTGCAAAGATTAAAAGTTTGATCATCGTATTCTTAATGCATGGTGACACACACAATGAAATAAAAATATAAACTACATTTTTGATATTGAAACGAAGAGCTGAGAAGAGAATGAGAAGTTGTGAGATCGAGGGGAGAGAGAGAGAGAGACTTCAGAACGGATCTCAAGATTGAGAGCTCAAAATAAGAAGAAGATTGTGCAGAGGACATCACGAGAAAAAGCGGATATTAATTCTTTAAATGTATTTACCCCATACTTTCCAATATATTACGACTCTATGCCATTAATACTTAGATTTGGGTTTTGCGGAAAATAGTTTGTTTTGAGGAAATCAAATAAATTTCTTCGTTAGTTTCATTGTGGTAATTTATTTTAGAAAAACAAAACAAAAAAGTAACATTACTTTTTCTTTTCTTTTTTTTTTGCGTGTCGATTATAGTTTGCTTGATGCATAGATAAACTTTTTTGATAAAAGTCATGTTCTATTTTATATATAATTTTCTTTTTATTTATTTTTAATAAAAATAATCACTTTAATTTAATAAATATCGTTTTATGACTTTTTGTAAAAGTTTTATGTTTTAATGTAAAATTTAAATAACTTTTAGTAGGAAATTATATTGCTTAACAAATTCATAATGATACATATTTTTTTATTTTTTTTTGAATCGATTGATACATTTTTTATATGTATGAAAATATGAACTATTAGGAGTAATAAAAAATTGAGAATATAATTTTTATTCAAAGCAAAAAAGACTAGACATACTAATTGGTTGAATAATTTGCCGAAAAACTAAGCAAAATCTGCATTTAATATGTCATAAATCCATGATAAATGGGCTCGAGGAGAAAGTAGAAACACATATTTTTGTTCCTGCACGTTTTAATTAGCTCGTTCTTTAAGGGAATTGGTCTTTAACTCTATTCGGTGTGAAAAAAATAATCTCTCCACCATCCACCTACTTCCAACCAATGTTTAAAATTCTGTTAGGCGCTAATGTGACGGATAGCATCTAATCATAAATTGGTGATTAATTTTAGGATTTTTATCTAATATTAATGTTTATATATTATATATCACAATTAAAAATAGAAAACAAATATTGGGCGTGATTTTGGGGGTTTTTAATTTTATTTTAAATAAAAGGCAAAATAGTCAATTTCTCTTCATCTTTTTTCTAATTGTGTCTGCGATTTTCGAATACCCGAATGCCCATAGCTAAGACCAACAATGCTTTATATGCAAATTTAGCTATGGTTTCCCACAGAGTTTTGAATATTCCCGTAAAAGTTTTTTACATTCTGAAACGTTAAAACAAATTCTAAAATTACAAATATGGTTAATCTTAAATATAATTATTGGGTTTAATATCGAATATATTATCATTTTTGTTTTGTTAAAAGGTTTTCGTTGATAATAAAAAGGATCAGGCTTTTGACAATCCACAAGTTGATAAGTAAGAATGGTAAACAATTGTGCTCATATTTTAATCAGACAATAGATGCATCATTACTTAAAGATCCAAACAACAAGACTTGATGTGAAAATACAATCTATAAATTCTTTTCAATCTTCAAGATCTTCATCCATGTCTTCTCCATCTTCTTCACTACCCTCTTCACCTTCTTCTTCGCTATCATCATCCTCTTCATTACCATCTTCCTCATGGTTCCTCTTCGCGTTCTTCCCATCCACATTTTCTGAAACAGAACGATAATATAATAAACTCAAAATCAGATGATTCGTCCTGTGGTAGACAAACCACAATGCAGGGGATAAGATTAGCATTTACCATATTCACTGAATATGATTCCTCCTGAACACAATCCTTCCTCCACTTTAACAAGCTGCATAGTCATTCTCGGTCCAATTTCTTGCAGTTTCACTGCACTCTTTGTGGAACTCCGGTTAACTCGGCCCAGATCAGATGATAGTGTCACTGTTGTTGCTTCTTCATCTCCTTCGCTCTCTGATCCATAACCAGCCCTGATAAAAGACCAACAACAATCAAAATGATTGATATAGAGAGGAATTAATGAAAAGACATTTGTTCCAATATAGATCCTTACTTGGTGACAAAATCACTAACATCCTGCAGATTCCTAAGATCAGGGACCTGATGATTTTGCACAAACTTTCTGATCCTACGAGACACTCCTACAGGCTGAAGCCTTATAGAATAATGCCGGAAATCAATGAGTTTTGTGTCTTTGTTGTAGTTCAAGAGAACTAATCTCTGGCATGTGGAGAGCTTGACCTGACATATTATTTCACCATCACAAGAACACAATCAAATTGCTGAAACAAGTTGCAATCAGCAATGTAAACATATCTTCTGTTCTTGGCAACAAACTTACAGTGTTGATATCAATAGCTGGGAATATGTTCTGAAACATAATCGTTGCTAGCTTCAGATGCAGCTCCTGAGTACCGAATCCGGAAAGGACAATCTGAACCAAGACGAATTAATTAACATTCTCAAGTATTAGCAAAATCCACGAATTACAAAAACCAAATAGGAAGTAAGGGAGGTTGAGACTGAATACCAAAGGGGGACTCTTGAAAAGATCTTGAGGACATCTAGGCCGAAGCTGAGACTGAGCAATATCTGATGCTAAGGAATACTGATGAATTTTGAATGTGAGAGTCGGGCCCTGCGGGGTTCTTGCTACTCTTAGAGACAGTGCAGATGCGGTTTTCGATAGCATAAGAAAATGCGTAACACCCATTGGACCTGATACGTTCAAAAAGTCCCTTAAAGTGTTCCGCTTCTTCTCCTGCAAAGAAGCGATGGAAAAGGCAACAACTTGCATCAGTAATGGTCAAACATATGAAACCCTTTTTCTCCAGTTTTAATTTTCTCCCAACTATAACATAATTAACTGACCTTTAGATTGAGAGCAGTGTAGGGAAGCATGAGCTTCCTCAAATCCATCTGAAGTTGCTTGACAGAGCCAGGAAGTTTCATCCTTGAAAACACAAAACTCTTGGGGATCTTATCCCCAGTGACATGATCAACATTCGCTTGATTTTTCTTCACGATAGGCTTCACAGCGACCCTACCCTTCTTATTCTATATCATCACAAAGTTTTATGAACCCGTAAATAATATATTACTGGAAAGAAACACGAATTGGTAGAGAAACTCAACACAGACGTTTTCCACTTACGTTTTTGAAACGAGCCATTTACTTCTTACCCGCAAAGCTTCACAGATTCTGGAAAGAGAAGATCGTATTCATGAATACAAAGACGAAACATTTAAGTACATAAGCAAATCAAAACCTCTTAACGCTTAGATACCCTGAGAGAGAATAGTAGAAGAGAATGAGCTCTAGATTAGGGTTTTACAAATATACCCAGAACTATTGATGATTCAACGATAACGATAGTCAAAGAGCATGGTCGAACTAGAAATCATTACCAAACCTTAAGTTCGCCGGCCGGAGTAATAGAGCCTGAGGTAGGAGATGGCGGCCGATTTGTAAAGTTTGGAGTTTGTTTATCAGATGATGAAGCCCTATATACTCAAACCGGTTCTCTCTAAAATTCGGTTTTCGTAATTTTCTCATCACGGGTCCGGTTTAGTGATTCAATATTTTTCTTAAAAAGAACTTATTCAATATTAATTTATTATTCGTCTTCCCGACAAGATAGCGTAGTATTTTTTTTTTTCTTCTTGGAACAATTACACAATTTCCCATCTTTGGTAATTGGTCATCTCGTTTTAGCATCAAAATTTCTCCGTGGAGATTTCTTGGGTAATATTTTCTTCCTCAATGTCGAAAATTTATGTGGTTAATCTCTTTTATCTTTGAGCCAAGTTCTTCGTGTTGCTCCAACTCAATTATAAAAGATCGAACTTTTCGTAAGTTTCATTCAATTCATCGAAAAGATTGTTAACTTTTTGATACGCTTTNAGAGAAACTCAACACAGACGTTTTCCACTTACGTTTTTGAAACGAGCCATTTACTTCTTACCAGCAAAGCTTCACAGATTCTGGAAAGAGAAGATCGTATATTCATGAATACAAAGACGAAACATTTAAGTACATAAGCAAATCAAAACCTCTTAACGCTTAGATACCCTGAGAGAGAATAGTAGAAGAGAATGAGCTCTAGATTAGGGTTTTACAAATATACCCAGAACTATTGATGATTCAAAGATAACGATAGTCAAAGAGCATGGTCGAACTAGAAATCATTACCAAACCTTAAGTTCACCGGCCGGAGTAATAGAGCCTGAGGTAGGAGATGGCGGCCGATTTGTAAAGTTTGGAGTTTGATCATCAGATGATGAAGCCCTATATAATCAAACCGGTTCTCTCTAAAATTCGGTTTTCGTAATTTTCTCAACACGGGTCCGGTTTAGTGATTTATTTTTTTTAAAAAAGAACTTATTCAATAATTCAATACTATTAATTAAATTATTTTTTATTCGTCTTCCCGACAAGATAGCTTAGTATTTTTTTTGTTCTTCTTGGAACAATTACAAAATTTCCCATCTTTGGTCATCTCGTTTTAGCATCAAAATTTCGAGCTCCGTGGAGATTTCTTGGGTAATATTTTCTTCCTCAATGTCGAAAGTTTATGTGATTAATCTCTTTTATCTTTGAGCCAAGGTCTTCGTGTTGCTCCAACTCAATTATAAAAGATCGAACTTTTCTTAAGTTTCATTCAATGCATCGAAAAGATTGTTAACTTTTTGATACGCTTTTAGAGATCTCAAATTATTTTATATTTTTTTTCCCATGGTGTGAATCTGGGTTTGTTTCATTTGCGATGAACTCGAGGAGTTGTAATAGACGTGATTATTGGGGGTTTTTTTCTTTCTTTCCTTGTTTGTTATGTGGAGAGAACTGAAGAGCTCTCTAATCAGATTCCGTAATATCTCTTAAAAAAGGACGCTATTTCTGGATTTTGCGTTTGGTTGGTTTGGTGTTTCTCCCTAGTGTATGATTTCCTGGAAATTAAAGGATGAAACTTGTCTTGTTTGCTCGTGTGATCTAACCGTCTACTTTGATTTCAACTTAACTTTGAAATTGCGATTGATTTTAGATCAATGATCTGTAAATGTTTAGATCTAGTATGTCTTTAAGAAGGATACTAAGAAATGTTCTGGTGGATCTGATTCCTTATTCTTCAGATTCATCATCATCATATATCCTGTTGCACAAAGATGCTCAAGGTCCCTGAACACCAAGTTGCTGGTCACATTGCCAGAGATGGGAAGCTTGGTCCGCTCGTAGACGACGAAGGACGATTCTTCAAGCCACTTCAGGGTGATGCTCGTGGGGAAAACGAGGCTAAGTTCTATGAGTCCTTCTCGTCGAACAAGAATGTTCCAGATCACATCCATAAATACTTCCCAGTGTATCACGGTACTCAGTTAGTCGAAGCATCTGATGGATCTGGCAAGCTTCCACACATGGTTCTTGAGGATGTTGTTTCGGGGTACTCAAATCCGTCGATCATGGATGTTAAGATTGGATCTAGAACATGGTATCCGGACGTATCGGAAGAATACTTCAAGAAATGCATAAAGAAAGATAGAGAGACCACCACGGTTTCGTTGGGGTTCAGGGTTTCGGGTTTAAAGATTTTTGACCACCAAGAATCGAGTTTTTGGAGACCCGAGAAGAAGGTTGTTCTTGGGTACAAAGTCGATGGTGCTAGATTGGCTATGAGGAAGTTTGTGTCATCGAACTCTCCTGTTGACTCTAACTCGATACCAAACTGTGCTTTTGCGTCAGAGGTTTATGGCGGTTCTAATGGGATCTTAGCGCAATTGTTGGAGCTTAAGGCTTGGTTCGAAACCCAAACGATTTACCATTTCAATTCTTGCTCAATTCTGATGGTTTATGAGAATGAATCGTTCTTGATGAAAGGAGGGGATGGTGCACAGGTGCCGCGGGCACAAGTAAAGCTGGTGGATTTCGCGCATGTTCTCGATGGAAATGGTGTCATCGACCACAATTTCTTGGGTGGAGGATGCTCTTTCATAAAATTCATCCAAGATATTCTTGAAAGCTCTGACAATCGCGATGAAACCGATACTTCCCGGCTTGAAAACGGGCACTAGAGAAGCGTGTTTCTTTCTCACTCTGTTTTGAATAATCTCCAGTTTCTTCCTTCCTTGGTCGCTAATTGGGTTTGGACATAAACTTTTGTCCCCTTCAATTGTATAATTTGGTTTATATACCTACCCAACCAAACCGTTGTACTATACTTTTCATTTGAGGAATATCGAAATTTCCATGGAAGTAAGCTAGCCTGTGAAGCTTATTTGGTTTCCTGTTATAGCAAAGCAAAATTGCATATTCAGGTAAACGAAATAGAATTAGAGCTTGTAGAAGTAATAAAGTCAACATCAGTAAGTTGGACAATTAGTGAAAAGTATTACTTAGAAGCGATTTTAATCTTAGAACATAATCTTACTCAAAAAGCCACCACTAAGTAGTGTACTCAACTCTAAGCCACATCGCCTAGAAACAGAGTGTTTTCTTTTGGCTTTCCTCTAATTTCTATTTATATCTGTTTAATCACAAGTTAAGTACTCTTCATCACAATTCACAAGGATGAAACTCTTCGTCATGATCGTGTTTTGTGCAATCTTCTTATCTGTCTACGCGGATTCAGACAATATGCAGGACACGTGCCCTACGGCTCCGGGAGAACAAAGTATCTTCTTCATGAACGGCTATCCTTGCAAGAACCCGACCAAGATCAACGCTCAGGATTTCAAGTCCTCTAAATTAACAGTATCTGGAGACACAGACAATTACCTCCAGTCGAACGTCACAATGCTCACTGCATCAGAGTTTCCAGGTCTCAACACTCTCGGCCTCTCGGTCTCTCGGACTGACCTCGAAAGGGACGGATCTGTGCCATTCCATTCGCATCCGAGGTCATCCGAGATGCTCTTTGTGGTTAGTGGAGTCGTGTTTGCTGGATTTGTAGATACCAAAGACAAGATTTTTCAGACAGTTTTGCGAAAAGGTGATGTCTTTGTCTTCCCTAAAGGATTGCTTCATTTCTGCTTGAGCGGTGGCTTCGAACGAGCCGTCGCCCTCTCGTTTTACAACAGCCAGAATCCTGGAGTCGTGAATATTGGAGGCGTGATTGGGATCGATCAAGAGTGTATAAAGAACATGACGAGGTGGTTAGCCTCTGGCTCTGGCTCCGGCTCAGGAGTCAAGGACCGTGATGAGCTTTAGAGTGTTTCTCGTTCTCATCATAATGCTGTTAATTTGAAGCAATGTTTTTAAAATCAAATCAGAAAGTTTTTTGGGTTCTGAGACCACCCAAATTCGAAATTTGAGTTTGTAATTCAATAGCTTTAACCTTTTAGCCACAATAACGGATTTTGAACTCGGGAACCGGTCGGATTGGAAATTATTGTCATGCCAAAAAGGTTGGGACTTTTAAGATTTAACCGAAACAGATTCGATCTGATTGCGAGTTTACAAGACTGACAGGTCGTTTGGTACATATGGAAGTTTGGTGCAGTTAACGTGTCTCTCAAGGCATTGAATATGACCCCCAAAAAAATTCCTAACTTGAATCATAATAATAATAACGATACCCTAGAGAGGGTGAATCATACGAATATTAAGACTAAGAATCGAAGGCTTGAGCAGTTGTAGCAACCTTGAAGAAGACGTCTTCGAGAGTTGTGTCTGCGAGTCCCCAAGCAAAAACCGTGAATTTGCTTTTGGCCTTCTCCACCATTAAAAACAAATCCGCAATCATGACTTCTTGCTTAGGGATCTCGAATTTCTGTGTACCTGCTAGATGATATACTTTCTTGGCGTTTGGTGAAATACGTTTCACCATTCTCTCTACGTTGTCCTCGTGTTCTAACGAGGTCGTCATCGTGAACACATATGATCCACCGTACCTTCCTTTGAGCTCTTTAGGGTTTCCTATGCATTGCAAGCCTCCATCTACAAAAATCCCCAATCGGTCGCAAAGAAACTCTGCTTCTTCCATTGAGTGAGCTGAAAAACGTGAGGGACAAGCTTCTCTAGGTTAAAAACTTTCTTGTTAAGTGTAACTGTCTTCAGAACCCTTTCTCAAGGGGATAAGAAACAAAATGAGATTATGGCTGTGTTAAGTTCACGGTATCAATCAGATTCAGATGTAGGAGAGAGTGAGAAATAGAGAATGAAAAATACTTGTGAGGATTATGGCAGTGTTTTGTTTTGCACGCTGGATCACGGTCCATAAGTTCTTTCTTGAGGCTGGATCAAGTCCAGTGCTAGGCTCATCCATGTAAACCACCTTTTAACAAATCAGACAATGGATTCGTTAATAGATTTGAGTCATTTGCTGACAAAATCACATAACAAGAGAAACAGGAGATGTACCTTTGGGTTCCCGATAAGCGAAATGGCCACACTAAGTCGCCTTTTCATACCTCCGCTGTATTTTCCAGCAGGTTTGTCAGCAACTCCTCCATCGAAGAGGCTGACGCTTTTGAGAGATTCTTCCACAGCCTTGAAAATTATCATATATCCATGAATTAGCATTGCCTTCTGGAGTAATAACACACATACATATATATATATATAAGAAAATCAGAAAGCGCTAAACATACTTGCGTTAGAGCAGAGCCCTTGATATTCTTTAGTCTCCCGTAAAAGAGCAGATGTTCCCTTCCTGTTAGCGTCTCCCAGAGCAAGCTGAATGACATTAAAACAAAGCTGTTCCTTATTTGCTTGGTAATGAAAGAAAATGCAAAAGCATTGTTAAAGAGTATGTTTACTCGTGCTGCGGGCATACGCCCATGCTCGTGTACACTTTGTCCATATCCTTGCATATGTCCAAACCTTGAACCAACGCAGTTCCAGATGTCGGTTTCAGGAGCCCAGTCATCTAGCGCAGCAGAACAATATTACAAAACTTTACATTCTGAGACGTTAATGCTTAGTGTAAAAAATAGTGGTTCGGCGAAACTGACCATATTGATGAAAGAGGTTTTGCCGGCACCGTTGGGTCCAAGCATGCCGAAGCATTCCCCTGAAGGCACGTCGAGATATAACCCTCTTACTGCTAGTTTTGGAGGGTTACCATCTCTACCTGGATACACCTTCTTCAGGTTGTCACACACGATCGCGTGCCCTGCCCTACCTTCATTCCTCAATTGCTCAACTTTCTCCCTCTGATTATTTTCTCTTTTTTTATCAGGACTTCAAATCATGGAAATTAATAAGAACACTTGAGATTTTTTATTTTTTTTGCATACCTCCTGAGTGACATCTGTTTTCTCCATGCTAAGGAGGACGGTGTCAGAGCTTTGCCTCTGCACGCTAGGGACTGGTAGGGAAGAAGATTTCTTAAAAGGGTTCTTCAAGAAAAGGAAGGGGCTTTTCCCAGATGAAAAAACCTGATCGATATAGTAGGCCACAATGAGAATCACAAACCACTCCACTGACATGATGCAGAACAGTTTATCCATTCCGCTTTCGCTGAGATCCTTCCACTGCATCCCGTTTCCACGGAAGGAAGATTGCGAGAACTCATACAATCCGCGGTATAAGGAGAAGCCGGGATACAACTCCAAGGCAATAATCCCTTTTTCTGTGAAGGTAATAATAATACTAGTTAACAAGTGGTCATAAACATGTGTATTTGTTCTTCCAAGGTATTGATCTTTTTAACTTACCAGGGAATGAGGGAGTTTCAAGCAGCTCTTGGAAGAGAAAGCTTCCCATGAGCCCAGTTCCAAACACCAAAATGTAGGCAACAACTGCAATTAAGCCAAAAAAATCAAGTTGGCCATTTTAAATTTCACTCGAGTATTCTTGAGCAGATTCAAGAAATGTGATCGATGTTAATACCTGTAACAGTCTTAACCTTTGAGAATATTGAAGAGACTAAAAAGGCGACGGAGATTTGCAGATTTAAGTAGATAAAATAGAAAACGAACTGGATGCTATAGTCATTGATCCGGAAGTACTCGAGTCCAATCGCTGACCCGAAGATCACCAATGAAACAACGTAAAACAAAGATATGGTAAGAAAATAGGCATAGGAAATCATCCAATATGGACCATCGCCTAGGCCGTGCATTTTCATTATAATTCTTAGACGCTCTTGTTTCTCATACACCAATGATGTCAAGATCACCTGCAAAATTATATACACACACATTGGGATGAGTATATTGTGGAATGTAGTACTTGAAATGGCCTAAAGTATGCAACTGTAGAAGAACTTACGGGGAATAGAAGAAGAACAACCCAAGTGAAGAAAAGCGGGCCAAGCAAGGACGCGATATCTGGATTGTATTTTTTATCTTCGTGTTTAGGAACTTCTTTGACAAACTCGAATAATATCCTTGTCCCCGGGCCTTTCAGAAACTTAAGATAAGCATTTGATACCTGCAGTTTTGCAGGGTGTGTGTTAACATTGGACCGGTTCAATTAAAGGAATGAGGATGCCTTGAGAGTAATTTCATACCAGACTGATCAAGCGAGGAACTCGGACCAAAGGTTCAGCTGGAGAATCGTCATTGTATGTCGAGTTATACCAGATGGTGACATTGAGGTTGTTTCTATCCGTACTCAAGAGATCGTATGCTAAAGCAACGCAAAATACATCAACAGTTCAGAGATGGATAACTATGTGAAAAAGGCACAAGAGAAGATTTAGCCAACCTGCAGCAATCTCATTTGTCATCCGCTCAGGATTTCCCCTCCAACTACCTTTGAAAAGCTCATCATTGACCTCTACAGAGGTATTTCTCCAGAGGCACAACCCTTGAACACACTTCACCTCTGGGATATTTATCAGACACAACCACTACGTTAATTGTCGACGTGAAGAAAAACACATTTTATCGTCTCAAACTTGTTAATTGACACCTTTGAACACATCGAGAGGATACCTGTCTTAATTTTACCGAATGAGAGTGGCCACGTAGAGTTTGGACTGCATTGAGGTTGGATATTGTAGAGTGGAAAATCCGAGTCAATTGCTGGATCTGCATAATTGTTTTGCCCTGCTGCTAGTATTGAGCCCTGAAAGTCATTGACTAATTTTAGTAAAACTCTGAGACATAGAGATAGATGTCTGCACTTTTAGCCAATCGAACATACCAAGACATTATCGGCTAAACTAGGCAAGAGGTCGGAGGTATTCACAGCGAAAGAACCGCCAAACATATTCGCGGATAACGCTGGAAGAAACACGCATGGAGCTGATGAGAACCAAGAATAAGAGTATAGTGTATGGTAGAGGAAGGTAACATAAATGAAGCATATGTACCTTTACCAAGGGAATGGTTATTCCCAGTAAGAAGTATAGTTACAGGACAAGTTCCTGTTTTTCTACAGGACTTGTCAGGAAGGTCTCCGTAGGGAAAAAAGTCAGCTTTAACAGCACGTGATTCAGGTTCTGGGATCTGTAACATCGGAGGCAACAGTGCAGGGTTTAGGATGGGACAATCACTGCCGGGAAAATCATCTATAGTTCCACACTTAATCGTATCCGGGAGTTTTTTCATCACAGCATCGAGCAAGAGTTGAATCGCCAGGAGGAATAAGCAAAGGAAGAGTGGAACCAGGACGAGCCTAACATTCGTCCATATGTGTTTCCTCTGCACCAAAATTTACATATTACATCTAGACTAAGATCGTATTTTTACTTGTGTTTATGTAAATTTCCACACAAAATTGCGTCAAAATTCTGTAAAATTGTGTCAAAATTTCGTCCGAGAATTCGAAGAATCACAAGTAGCAGAACTAGAGATGATGATCCGTCAAGTTTTTTCACCGATTCGCACACACATGTATCGTAGATGAAACGGAAAAGGCATACACATACCTGGAAAGTTAAGTTCTTTCTGAGTAACGCATTTGCCTGAGCCCAGAAACTGGCTTGACCATGATTCGCCATTGATGAAAGAAAGAAGCTTTGTTAGTCTTTAATTTTTTCTTCCTCTGTTTTTCTTACTGAACACCACCTTTTTCGGTTTTTGATTTTTTTTTATTTTCAGGATTATTTATCAAAAATTTTAAATAAGGACTTAATTTCACACCGTTTTTAACGTTAATGAGAAATTTAATCAGCCTAAAAAAGAGAGAAAGTAATCAATCAGCCAGCCATTAGATTAGATTGTAATAAATCAAAAGTATCATAATTGATAATAAATCCAATAAAAACCCCCTTAACATATTTGTATCAAAATACATTGCAACAATGTGATACATCAGTACATCAGCCACCCTTACTTTGTAATAAAGGAGATTTTTTGCCAAACATAACAGAGGGTAATTGGAAACATTTCAATTTTAATGTACAAACGGAAAAGCTATTTACAGCTTTAGATAACGCGTTTCCATTATCTCTTAATTAAAACCATAACACAAAATAGGAAAAATATCATTTATATCAAAATTCAAATTTAAGAATTTTTACCCTTAAAACTTTCATAGTTCCCTTGGAATTTTGTAACAAATGAGAGTCTTTATAATGGTTAAAATCAATTTTCATAGGCGTTTCTAAGTAAATTTATCATACACGTAATTGTTCCCCTGATCATGACTCTGCGAGGAGGCTTGCCGCTTCTCTACCAGCAGTTCACGGCGTTGTTCAGGAAGAATCTGCTGCTATCATGGCGGAACAAGAGAACCACGTGTCTCCATCTCTTCTCTTCGTTCTTCTTCATCCTTCTCATCTTCTGTATCCAGGAAGCGATGAAGGCGAGCGAAATAACCTCGACGGCGCACATAAATGTCACCGATCCTAAGGCATTAGTCTCGCCTCCGATTCCGCCTTGTGAAGATAAGTTTTTCGTGAAGCTTCCCTGCTACGACTTCCTGTGGAGTGGGAACCAGAGCCGTCGAGTGACTGACATTGTCTCTGCAATTATGGCGAACAATCCGGGAAGACCAATTCCGAGCAACAAGGTGAAGTGTTGTGTTTGTAAGAAATTAGATTAAAAATGAAAGAAAAATCAGAAGAAATGTTTATCTTGTGGTGGTTTATTTTCAGGTTCAATCATTCAAAGGGCTTCGGGAGGTAGATGCATGGTTTATGTCACATCCTTTGCAAGTCCCCGGAGCTTTGCATTTTGTGGAAAGGAATGCTACAGTAATCAGCTATGGAGTTCAGACAAATTCTTCCTCGGAGAAAAAACGTGGTCGGAGTGAAGACCCGACGTTTAAGTTCCTTGTTCCTCTTCAAATCGCTGCTGAACGTGAGATCGCAAGGTCCTTGATTGGAGGTAACATCTTCAAATCTTTCAGTTTAGGATGTACATTTTTGACATGGAAAGTAAAATGTCTTTATACATTTTTTTCAGATCCAGAGTTTAGTTGGGGTTTTGGGTTTAAGGAATTTGCGCGCCCAGCTATCGGCGGAAGAGCAACTATTTCTGCACTGAATCTAATGGGACCAGTGTTTTTTCTTGCTTTCTCCATGTTTGGTTTTGTTCTCCAACTCAGTTCTCTGGTTACTGAGAAAGAGCTGAAACTTCGCCAGGTTTCTTATCTTTTTGTAGCTGAGATTGTTATACCATTGTGTATTAGATTGTTCAATCATGGTTTTTTCCAACAGGCAATGACAATGATGGGAGTTTTTGATACCGCTTACTGGTTATCATGGCTCTTGTGGGAAGGAATCCTCACCGTCGTCTCGTCACTCTCCTTAGTCTTCTTTGGAATGATGTTCCAATTTGATTTTTTCCTCAAGAACAGTTTTGTTGTTGTTTTCCTACTTTTCTTGCTTTTTCAGTTAAACATGGTAAGACCCCATTCCTAATTGTGGTCTCCTTTAATTTGTTGGGGGGTATCACTTAAGTTATATCTATTATTTGTGTTGCTAGATTAGCCTAGCATTCGTGCTATCAGCTTTCACTAGCAAATCATCTTCAGCAACAACTGTCGGTTTCCTTGTGTTTCTGATTGGTTTTATAACACTGGTGTGCCCTCAGCCCTCTCTCTCACTTAAAAAGTTTGTTCTTCAAATCTTGGATTCTGACTAGTTATAGTTCTAATTTCAGATGGTATCAACTACTGGATTCCCTTATTCAAACGCACATTCTATCTATCGGGTGATTTGGTCATTTTTTCCACCGAATACCTTTTCTGCGGGTCTGCAGCTGCTTCTTGAAGCGACATCAAATCCTGAAGGTTCTGGAATTAATTGGAGTAAAAGAGCAGTATGCGCAATGGACGATGCCACCTGCTTTCTTACAATTGTATGTAAACCTTTTGAGATAGATTTCAATTATGAGTTGTCCTATTATTCTCTGACCAAAATATTTCTTTGAACTTTTGGCAGAATAACATCTACATATGGCTTGTGGGGACATTCTTATTCTGGTTTGTTCTGGCTATCTACTTTGACAATATTATTCCCAATGCATCCGGTGTAAGAAAATCGATCTTCTACTTTCTAAAGCCTAGTTATTGGACTGGCAAAGAAGGCAACAAAGTGGAAGGTATTTTCTCTTGCACTTGTAAAAATTCAGCGTGCTGGAAAATGTAAGCCAAACTTGTTTCTACACTTTTCAGAAGGGAGCATTTGTAGCTGTATCGGTTCAGTTCCTCCAATAGAGCATATTACGCCAGAGGACAAAGATGTGCTCGAAGAGGAGATCGTAGTTAGACAGCAAGCAATGGATGGAATAGTTGATCCTAACATTGCAGTTCAGATTCGTGGTCTTGCAAAGACATATCCCGGAACGACAAAGCTCGGATGCTGCAAATGCAAGAAAACTGCCCCTTTTCAAGCTGTAAAGGTATTTTATTTCCTGATAACAAAACAATGAAGAAAAAAAGTTTAAAATATTTCTTGTAATGTATGCATCTTTCCCAAAGTTATTCCTCAGCTAATTCATGGAATATATTCAGGGTTTGTGGATGAATATTGCCAAAGATCAGTTGTTTTGTCTTCTCGGACCAAATGGCGCAGGGAAAACAACTACTATCAGTTGTTTGACTGGCATAAATCCAGTTACTGGTGGGGATGGTAAGGATCTGTTTAGAAGAAGCTAATTCCCAAAGCATTTTAACTATTCTAATAAGATCCGTTTGATTGACCTAAACAGCTCTTATTTATGGAGATTCCATAAGAAGCTCAGTTGGTATGGCCAACATTCGTAAAATGATAGGAGTTTGTCCTCAGGTTTGTCAATTTCTTCTTCCATTGTCCTCTTACACAATGATCTATTTGCTCTGCTTAAATCACATTTTGTTTCTTACAGTTTGATATCCTTTGGGATGCTTTGTCCAGTGAAGAGCACCTTTACCTCTTTGCTAGCATCAAAGGATTGCCACCAGCATCGATCAAATCGGTACTGAATAATATCAAATTTACTTAATTCATGTATTTTTACAAATGGTATCTGATTTGAACTTGTGGCCAAGCATAAACCTTTCCCTTCTTTTTTTGCTTACAAAGTTTCTTTCCGTTATACAGATTGCAGAGAAGTTACTTGCAGATGTAAGGCTGACAGGAGCAGCGAAAATTAGAGCAGGAAGTTACAGTGGTGGAATGAAACGCCGACTCAGTGTTGCAATTGCACTCATTGGTGATCCCAAGCTGGTCTTTTTAGATGAACCGGTATGTATGCAACTTTCTTCTTTAAATATGTGTTTATACATATATACACACTAATACGTATTTGGATTGTAGACTACGGGTATGGACCCTATCACAAGGAGACATGTGTGGGACATCATACAAGAATCAAAGAAAGGTCGTGCCATCATACTAACAACACATTCGATGGAAGAAGCTGATATTTTAGGTGACCGGATAGGGATCATGGCTAAAGGTAGGCTCCGCTGCATTGGAACCTCAATCAGATTAAAATCCCGCTTTGGCACGGGCTTTGTTGCTACAGTTAGCTTCATCGAAAACAAAAACAAAAACGATGGTGATGGTGATGGTGATGGAACTTCACCCGAGCCATTGAAAAGATTCTTTAAGGAGGTATGTACACTCAAGTTTTTTAGCGGCATTGTTTAGTTAGTTAGTAATCTAATAATGCCTCTGAGCCTGTACCAATATTATTTTTTTGCAGCATCTGAAAGTTGAGCCAACAGAAGAAAAAAAAGCTTTCATGACTTTTGTTATCCCACATGACAAAGAGAAACTATTGGCGGTAACCATCTACAACGCTCTACTAAATTAATCTCTTAGATCTTCCTCTGTCTCATGAATGAGTTATCATAATTTTCATAAATCTTGAATAGAGGTTTTTCGGGGAGCTACAAGATAGAGAATCTGAGTTTGGTATCTCAGACATCCAACTCGGGCTTGCAACTCTTGAAGAAGTGTTTCTCAACATCGCAAGAAGGGCGGAACTAGAAAGCGCAACGGCTGAAGGAACCATGGTAACTCTTGAGTTAGAATCAGGCATCTCGGTCGAGGTAAATCTACAACGTTTTCAATTTCACATCTGATGACAAATTGAGAAGAAGACAAAAGTTATATGAACACAAACTCGCTGTACAGATACCTGTGGGAGCAAGATTTGTGGGTATCCCTGGAACAGAAAACGCAGAGAATCCCCGAGGAATAATGGTGGAAGTGTACTGGCAACAAGATGGGTCGGGATCAATGTGCATCTCTGGACACTCGTCGGCGATGCAAGTCCCACAGAATGTTCCGGTGATATATGAACCATCATCACAAGTGTTAGGACATGGGCAGCGACGAGTTCGGGGTACAGTGATTGATTATGAATCTAACAATTAAATATTATGCTGGAGTTTTAAACATAAAAGTTACTCAGACTATCAATCAGAGGGAGGAATAACAATGAAGCTGACCCACTGTGAATGAGATTGCAATGTTTTTTTATGGCGTTAAAAAAGTTATATCAAACTTTCTGTTTTGCTATTATTTCCCAACAACAGTAACGAGAATAGAGAACACAGAATCCTTTATTAGGTTAAACTTTGACAGTGAGTAAACAAACATTCTCATAACGTGGCAGTTACTGTGTAGATAAACGGGTAAAAATGGTAACTCTAGATGTTGATCTTAATAATTTTTTTTTTTTTTTTGGGTATGAATGTTAAGATTTTATACCATTTTCTGAATTTTCCAAAAGAACTACAAACTAACCTATCAAATCACTACTCAAAGAATAATTACAAAACTCCCGAGGGAGGGATTACAACTGGAACGAGACGACAATACCTAGGAGGCAAAACAACCAAAATACAATTCAAGGAGAGAAGGAGAAACCATAGGATCCTGCAAAGGGAAGGAGAGGAGTCGATTACGCATAGAGCGATCAATAGAAACTTTGATAGCGATAGCCAAGGTGGAAACTGTGGTGAAGATCCTTGCATTACGCTCTCTCCAAATCGAATAGGCAACAAGTTGGAAGAGAAGCTTAGCAATAGAGATGTGAGCTGACCTTGGAGAGAACGCTGTATTTGGGAGATCCACGTTGGCACCAAGTGATGATCCGTGGGAGGAGACTCACTGATATTAGAAGCTAAGCAGAACCAAATTTCCTTAGAGAATTCACACTCAAAGAATAAATGTTGATGAGATTCAATACATGAGGCACAAAGAACACAATTTGCAGAAATCGATATTCCCCAATCTCTCAATCGATCTCGTGTAGGAAGTCGACCAAGATAGACCAGCCATAGATGAAAGGAGAATCGCGGGACTGCTTCTTTGAACCAAACTGTCCGTGCATTTACCACACTCATTCTCATCTAAAAGTACTTGGGATCAACTAAGACTCCCGTCTCTTACTGTTGCTTGGTATCTTAATATTTTTTTGTCAATGATAGATTCATATATGGGTAATGCTTATGTGTAACAAGTTAAAATATTTTATAAGTACGATTATAGTTACATTAATATGCTTTGAAAGATCGCATCTTTTCGTCGTAACAAAACTAACGGGTTTACACCTTAAACTAGATTAGTTAAGTCGTAGAGCTTAAAAAGGTATATAATATATAAATATAGAACTCATGAAGGGATAAAAAAAAGGGTATAAATAGCAGGAAACAGAAACCAATCTAGCAACAACAAAAATGGATGGCATCGAGTGTTCTTCGCTTTCGGCGATGGTATACATATTCCATCAGGAACAAGAAAATACAAAAAGTCATTTATCTATGTTTTAGAAAAACTAGTAAAACTAGATTTTATATAAAAAAAATGGGATACAATTATGTGTCCCTAATAGTAATAATCCTGGTCGTTGTGATTACATCGCCCGTAGTTTCCGGTAACGATGCATCACCAATTCCGCAGAACAAACTCCGAATCGAGCAGTGGTTACACCAACGTCCCTTCGTTGGCTAGTAGAAATGGCACATTAGATCCAGCTCTATTGACCGCTGAGGCAGCTCGATATGTCATCAAGGCATACCAAAAATTCAAATCATAACATTCAATTTAGTGTTTGATTTAAATCGGTCAACGCGAAGTCTTAACGATCTTTTGTATCTAGCCGGACGCAAAATAATGCATGGCAATAATAATTAGATTGGGGATGAATGCAGGTGAAACAAAATGGAAGAGGCCATTTCAAGACCTTAACCGAGGCGATAAAGAGTGTACCCGCAGGGAACACGAAGCGCGTGATCATCAAGTTAGGTCGCGGTGTGTACAAAGAGAAGGTCACGATCGACAGAAACAAACCCTTCATCACATTGTACGGTCATCCGAATGAAATGCCGGTTTTGACATTCGACGGTACCGCAGCCCAATACGGGACAGTCGATAGCGCGACTCTCATTGTCTTGTCCGACTATTTCATGGCCGTTAACATCATTGTCAAGGTACCTACATTCTCATCTCAAAACCTATTGATATCATCAATTTAGGTAGGTTAGATTCATCCGAAAACTTATTGAACCAAACACCAAACTTTTTTTATTTGTTTTTAAATTACCTATTGAGATGAATTTGGATATAAGCTAGTTATTATATTAATAGTCACTATCTACATATATATAAACGGGACTTTTAATGTGAGATTCCTACATATAACATTTAAAATGGGTGTTAATTTGTTTTTAGAATTCTGCTCCGATGCCGGATGGGAAAAGGAAAGGAGCACAAGCCTTATCTATGAGAATCTCTGGCAACAAAGCAGCTTTCTACAACTGTAAATTCTACGGTTATCAAGACACGATTTGCGATGACACCGGAAACCATTTCTTCAAAGACTGTTACATCGAAGGGACATTTGATTTTATCTTTGGAAGCGGACGCTCTTTATACCTCGTACGTACCTAACCTAATACATCATTGCTTGTCCAGTTAGTTACGTTATACACATGTTTTCGTGATGGTTTCTAACGGTTAATCCTTTTCTTTAATGAAAAGGGTACACAACTAAACGTTGTGGGAGATGGACTCAGAGTGATCGCAGCTCATGCGGGAAAAAGCGCGGCCGAGAAAAGCGGATACTCATTCGTGCACTGCAAGGTTACAGGGACTGGAACCGGGATCTACTTGGGTCGAGCATGGATGAGCCACCCCAAGGTCGTGTACGCATACACCCAAATGTCAAGTGTCGTGAACCCGTCCGGATGGCAAGAAAATGGCCAAACCGAGCGTGACAAGTATGTAATCCAAACCATTAATTAAAATAATAAATATATCTCAATAGCAAAACGTTATTGCGAATATATATTAATAGAAATAGCACGGATTGATGAGCAGGACGGTGTTCTATGGAGAGTACAAGTGCACAGGACAAGGATCGCACAAGGAGAAGAGAGTTAAATTTACACAAGACATTGACAACATCGAAGCTAACTATTTCATCTCGCTTGGCTACATCCAAGGATCCAGCTGGCTCCTCCCTCCTCCTTCTTTCTCCTAATCTAGAACTACCAAATTTAATCAACCACTCCGTTTGCACTTTTTCTGATATTGTAAATTGTAATTTCTGGAGGGGTTGAGGCTTGTGTAGTGTTTCGCTTTCACAAGGAATAAGAATCACAACGACTTTATTATAAAACCTTTTTTATAAATAAACTAATCTCTTTATATGTTTCGCTATTTAGATACCAAATTTTCACTTAGCGCCCGAAGATATTCAAACTCCCTCATTAAATTTTTTAACTAATCTATTTAAAAATGTGTAAAACTGGATAACTTGGCCATTAACATTGTAAATAATGACAGAGCTAAGTAAGAGACGTTTTCGGGGTAAACAACAAATATTCCCAAACTCAAAACCCTCCCCTCTCAGTCGACCCATGCACTTGATTCGACCCAAGCTCGCCTGTATTATCTCTAAATGTAGGATCTTGGTGGCTCGCTTGGTAGAGAGGCTACCACTGAAGCTCTTCTTGCTGAGTACGAGTAGTCGATTAAGGGTTTGACATTTTATTATTTACAACTAAAATCCCAGTTTCCAGCTTCTTTTCTTTCTATATACCAAGTTTGATTGTGTATCTCAGACAAAAAGCTCTGTTTTCTGTTCTGCTATGTTACTCAAGAGAGTTTAATTTCTAAAGCTTCCTTTTTATTGTGTCTATCGTGCAGATTCTGTTGAAGAACGGAGCGGTGAATCTTCCAGACATATACGCAAAACGCAGGAGTGACGGTTATCTATTCCGAGTGGGTTCATGAGGAAGAGGGAAAAGTGAACATACAGAAGTACATGACTCTTGCATATAGGAACTTTCACTCCTGGTGTGCCACTCTAATTCCTGCAACCTCCGTATAGGAGCTTTCACTCTTGGTGTTAACCGAGTTGATCGTGCCACTCTCTTGCGTGGCTGGGAAGCTTGAGCCACACACACACACCTGTTTCCATCCTTTTTTCTTCTCATTGTTATAGAACTGAAAACATTCAGAGCTCAGAACCAAATAAACAAAAATGTAACATGAAGGGGGAAAGACATATTAACAGCAAACAAGCTTTTTTGCTTACTGGAGAAACCAAACACTACATGCCGTTTTATGTTACAAGACGTAGAAAACCTGCCGGTTTCAAGTTGTTGGTTTCTCTGGTGCAGTGTCACTACGTTGTTTTGAGAATACAAATCTAACATTGTATAATAACTTCACTTGTGTATGTATATACAGATCAACGGATGCAGTTCTAATTATTCATCGGTACATACCAGTTACAGTGACAGAAAGAGATTGTGGGGAAGTGGGCTGTGTTGCAGATTCAGTCGAAGGGATCTATCCGAGGGTCGTGCTCGCTCGCCATAGCCATTCCTGTGCACAGACATGTCGGGCACATCACCTGAACATCAAACACATACAACTTAGCATCCACATCTTAAGCTTTGGGTTTAGGTTTTTGTTTTTGTGTTTTTACCTTTCCGGCACCTGAGCAATTTGAACATCTTTCGGTTTTGGGTGGTGATAGCGAATGATTCCCACCAGCAATAGTTGAGACTGGTTCACTTAGAACAAGAGCCCCTGTGCTAGAGCAGCGAGCACATGCCAGATACCCTGTGTTATATAAGACGGCGTTATAACCAAAATCCAAATCTCATTTCTTTTGAAAGCAAGAAAAAGCAAAGGAATCATAATACCAGTTCCTAGACAGTATTTGCATCTCTTGTGCTCTTGCTGCTTTACGTTGTTGACTTCGACTACCATCAACGCTGAAATCACACCAACAGCTCCTCCAGAGAACGACGCTACTATTGGGTCTACTTGACTGTCATTCAGGTTAACACACAGATTAAGAAACGTTTCAATAAAGACGCAAATGTAAAGATATCAAGAGATACTATACGAGAAGAAAAGAAAGTAATAAAGATACGGAAAACCGAAAGAAACAAGTATTAAACCTCAATTGCATAGGTAGATGAAGGCTTTGAATGAAATCTGCATATGATGTGCCTCCTATACCTAGCTTCAGCTCTAGCTGCCGAGGTTACAAATGAAAACTATATATTACAGAGATCAAAGTAAACTATGCCAATCTTGAAAAAAGGAAAATTCAAAGGTGAAAATGTGTAGCAAAGCACTTGCCGTAGGGGCAAGTAGGCCACCGAATAGAATAATCCCCGCGATGAGTGAAAAACAAGTTGCGTAATAGACTTTCAAATTGGCAGCGGTCTGCAAAATTAAATGTTATTTATGATCAATTCGAAGCATAAAAAGCCTCTTGCAAAGGCAAAAAGAATCCAATTGTTCTAATGGAAACTCACCAATGGAGGTAAGAATGGGATGAAGGATGGGAAATTAGGCAATTCGTGTTCTTGCTCTTCGTTTATAATGCCAAGTTCTCTGTTTCTAATCCGTTGTTGTATTCTTAGCCTCCGTACCTATATATACAATCCACGAAACAGTAAACTTTTAGAAACTAATAAAAAGGTTTCCACTTTTAGAAAGTAATAAAGGTTTTATAAAGATGCACCTCTTCCATGTGCAAGAAGATCTTGTTTCGTCGGCTTCGAATGTTATCTTGAATCTCTTGTAATTGCATTTTGGCAAAGTCCTGTACTGTTTCAGGCCCTTCTATGATACAAAAGCTGCAACAAATAATCAAAAAAGTATAGCAACTCTGTGTCACACGAGACCCTAAAAAAGAGAGGACCAGCGAGCGTTTCTCGTTTGAAGTCAAACACATATCAAAACATGATTTTTAAACCGATTTGTTCCTTATTAACGACATACCTAAAATCAAATGTAGAAACTTCAAAATTCAAGATTTTCGAAATTGGGAACCGTGACGGCGATATTTTCGAAAAAAAATACAGAACCAAGTCAGTGATTTTACGGATTCAACTCTCATAGACAGAACAAAAAATCCATATAAAGAAGATGAGGCGGAGCTAATTGGATTACCCGGCAGAGAATTTATCGGCAGAATCTGAGTCGAGAGAGGAAGCTGGGGGGGAAGATTCAGGGTCCGACGCCGTGAATCGCCATCTCAATCTCCGATTACGCCGTAGTGAAGACAGCTTATACACTGTAAACCGCCAATCGTACGGATCCGGTGGGTAGGAAACCGACAAAATCCTACCCAGACATGACATCCTTTCGAAAATCTTGAGCAGCAGATCAATTAATTTGTCTGCTCTTTTATGTTATGTGCTCGTACAGTGCGAAATCAGAAATCGAGACCGAGAGAGACAGAGAGACCACTCTACTGTCAACTGTTTGACAAAGGTTTGTACGTGGCGAGTTTATAGTGGTTGTTATATTTATTATATTTCTACACTAGTTTTATTTTTTTGTAGGTATAAATAATTAAATAAAATTTGTTTGTTTTGAGAAAACTTGTGGTGGCAGGAATTTCTCCTCACTTCGGTTTTTTTTTTATAAATGGATAATTCATGAATTTTGTCTTGCTACTAAATAAACTGATTTCTATGATAGTTTTTTTCAATGAATTTTGTCTTTATACTCTTTTTTTTTTTTTGGTTTACAAATTATATAAAGGCAAGAGTAACCTATTCCACCCTTAACATATTAGATTTTTTTTTTCTATCTGGATTTATCTAAAATTATATTCATTTTGAATATAAGAAGAATAAAATCCTTATCCATGTTTGTATGTTACAAACTTACAACAATTAATAGTCAAATTGTGTGAGCAAATAACGGATAACCTTTCAATGTCCAGCTAACAGAATCAAAGCTTAGAACAATTCTTGGGTTAATCCCTAGGAGAAACCTTTTTATTCACTCCTTTTTTTTAGCCAATTAAAATATACTATTTAATTTATTAATGAAAAATTAAAATAAGTATTATCTTAATAAAACATGAATACTTAACTTTTTAAACCATCCACTGTAGTTGTACAAAGAAAACAATGATATAGTGGTAAAGCAAAAACAATAAATCTCATGTTTATTCTCTTTACTGCGAAAATTTTTTATTGACTAATTTCCAAACTAAAAAATTATGATGTAAATACGAATAATATTTTGAGAAAACCAATCAACTGCACTCACGTTTTATTGTGGACATCAATTTTCTTTCTTCTCGTATTTTTGCCTAATCTTCTATACTTCTATGCTTCAACTAGCTGCAACAGCTTAACAAGCGGATCAACGATTATTAAATACTCTTTCTTCGTAACAGAAAAAGTTAATATGATTTAATGACTTACAAAACCTGTAGAAACGTGAATCCTCATTCTTCTAAAATCTATTTTAATGATACGAGAAAAGAAAAAAAGTATAAGAACAAGGTTAGGATTAATAGTGGTGACATACGTTAAAAGTTTAGGGTTTTTAATGACTAAATTTAATGGTTTTATTTCGATAATATCAAATAATTATTTTCTGTGATTTACTTTAATTGTTTTATTAAGATCATTTTAATTTTTCATTAATAAATTAGATAGCATATTTTGATTGGATAGAAAAAGAGAGATGAATAATTAAAAAGGTTCACCCCTAGGGATCAACCCAAAAACTGTTCAAAAATTATTGGGTCTCTTTATTCACCATTTTTCTAATCAATCAAAATATGCCATCTAATTTATTTAAACAAAATAAAAATTAATGAAGTATTATTTTAATAAAAGTTATGGTGCTAATTATGTCTACTAGTTATATTTGAGTTTAGGGGTTTAGGGTTTAGGGTTTAGGGCTTAGGGTTTCAGGGTTTGGAGTTTAGGGTTAAATTAGGGTTTAGAGTTTAGGGTTAAATTAGGGTTTAGAGTTTAGGGTTTAAATTTAGAGTTTAGGGTTTAGGTAAGTCTTTTGAGTAATCTATCAATTTTTTAATAATTTAAAGTTTTATATTTTTGTTAAGAAACAAAAAGAAGGTACAGTGCCACACTGCCACTAATATTAATTTTTATTTTATTTAAATTAATTAGATGAAATATATTGATTGGTTAGAAAAAGAGGTGGTGAATAACCTAAGAATGGTTTTATATATTTATACATTTATGGTTTAGAGTTTAGGGTTTAGAGTTGGATTTAGGGCTTAGGGTTTTCATGGTTTAGAGTTGGTTAGGTTTAGGTTTAGGGTTTAGAGTTTAGGGTTAGATTTAGGGTTTAGACTTTAGGGTTTAGATATATGTTTTTTGAATAATTTGTTAATTTTTTAAGGATTCAAAGTTATATATTTGGTAAGAAACTAAAAAGAAGGTACAATGCCACTAATATTAATATTAGTTTTTATTTTATTTAAATTAATTAGATGAAATATTTTGATTGGCTAGAAAAATAAGGGGTGACTAAGAGGTTAGGGGTGAACCCAATAATGGTTCATACATTTATGGTTTAGAGTTTAGGGTTTAGGGTTTATTGTTTATGGTTTAGGGTTAGGGTTTATGGTTTATGGTATATGGTTTAGGGTTAGGGTTTAGAGTTATTGTTTAAGTCTTTTGTGTATCTGTCAATTTTTTTATAATTTAAAATTTTATATTTGATAAGAAACTAAAAAGAATGTACGGTGCCACTAATATTAATTTTTATTTTATTTAAATTAATTAGATGAAATATTTTGATTGGATAAACAAAGAGGGGATGAATAAAGAGGTTTACCCTAGGGTGAACCCAAGAATGTTTCATACATATATACATGGCATAACATAAATAATAGCGAACTCGTAACCCTGGTTACAATTTTGATTTAGTTTACGTACGGATCAATATTTGGTAATCTCCCAATCGTAAGCAAATAATCTACCTTGGAATTCAATATGCAATTAGCCGACTATATACCTAAGACATTGTGAGTGTTGATTAATTACTAATAATATGCATTTTATGAGTTTGTATTCGTGTGACAACGCAGCGATGATGAATTTTACGGTCAGAGACGTTAAAATAATACATAGAGTCTATCTTAGGTGAAGATTCCAAACACAAGTGGGCCGGGACGAATTAAACTAAATGTTTGATGGGTTTTGTAAAATTTCTTAGCCAAAAATGGCAACTACATATTTAGGCCCAATTAAGTTATAATCAAGCGAATTGTTTTAGAGAAACCCTAGCCAACTATCCTATAAATACGAATCTCAAAGTCTCTGTCCTCAAGCATTCCGATTCTAGGGTTTAGCAATCGTCTTTTCCAATTTCTTCTTTGATTTTGTTATCTATATTGATTTTGAAAGAGAAGATCGTGGTGATGACTTCGTAATATTCAAGCTCAACAGACCGGAATGCAGGATTTTTCTTGTTCTTTTCATGGAAAGTTTTGCGTGTCGATAATCCCGCTGAACTGAGCGATCTCCTCTTCCAAAATAAATATTTCAGTAACGTTTTTGAATTATTGGAATTTTGTTCTTCTCTTTTTCTATTTTGATTTTTAAATTTTCTGGGAAATATGGAGATTACAATGAGGATTTGCAGCTCCCTCTTCTGACTTTTATCTGAAGAAATTGGCTGGCAGAATCGAACCATAATTTTTTATGTTGCCGCAACTGAGTAATCTCTTAATATTTGTTTCCCAACTATTTCTTATATAAGAGAATATCCGGTTTTTTCAACAAGGTACCGATTACTTTTCTTGGATATTTCAAGATTTAAGAGCAAAATAATACCATTTCATCGAACATTAGTGAAATACTACGAATAACAGGATTTCTTTTATTTTTGTTACAATTAGAATGTTTGTTGTTTCATAAAAAAATTAGAAGTTTTGTTTTTTTCTGTGTTGATTAATATTTGATTTCTTAAAAGTTGTAGATGGATTTGATTTCATGTTGGAATTTCACAAATTTGGATTTCTTTTCAAATAAAAAAATTCCTCAAATACGAGAGCGAACATATGTATTTTTAAAATTAGCGAATCTTAAGAATTCTATGTAGATTTCCAATTTGTACATCGAATTTCAGATTATTAAATATATATATATATATATATATATATATATATATATAAATAACCGAATTTCCTCACATGTGCATCGAATTTGATGTACAAATTGGAAATCGAACAACCAATTTGTACATTGTGACTTCCACATCGAAAAACGAATAACCTCACATGTGACATAAATTTAAATGTGGAAGTCACAATGGTTGGCCAAACATTAATAAATAGTTATACAGTTAGGGTTCAATTGCTATAATGAACCGATAATGAACCCAAGTTTAACTTTGTTTGGGAAATACTATCCAGTTGTTGTATTACGTTTAATAGTAAACTGTGAGATATAAAAGTGTTTGGGAGAATGATTTATTAGTTGAGGAAACAATTAATAAATCATGATTTGTTATGTCGCACAATGTCACATTTTAAATACAAAAAAACCGGATCAAGGCTTTAATATATCAACAGGCCCATGGCTAATCCTGGAATCTTGAGCCCTTCACAACATCCCTAACAATGTCTATTATGATATTGGGCTTTATATTGGTTTATTAATCTCGTTAATGTGCTTTTCAATATAAGATGATAACATATGTTGACAACAAAAAAACTTGTAGTTTGTCAAACCAATATACACAGTTACAAACGCGTTTGTATGAACATACATATGAGTGTGTAATAATAGAGGAAGTGGGTGGGAATAGTAGTGACTAGTGAGGGTCCAGCACGTGGCAACCCTTAAGCAACTTTAGAACATTTCCAATGGTTACACACCATAAAAGCATCATTATCGCATATTTTTTATGAGGTGCTTAGAATTAAAAGTAAAAAGTAATTTAATTAAATGAAAAAGAAATACTTAACTTAAAAACCGTTGCTTATTTTTACCATTCTAAGCGACGGTGCTTATGGAACACGTGTCTAAAGGTGAAGGAGTTTGTTTCTGTGGCTTTCTTTTGTTTCTTCCTTGTTCTCATCGACGACGAGAGAAGAGAATTCAATCGGCCATAAAATTTCTTGTGTTGCCCAGAAAATCAAGACTTTGGTCCCAATTCTTTTTCCTTCTCTCCTCTCCTCTCCCCGACAATCTCTTGTGATGGCGATTCAGACGAGAAACTGGCGATTGTGATTGTAGGAAATATTGTAACTATAGAATAGAATCCATTTGATTATGCTACTATAGAATAGAATCCCTTTAATTATGCTACTATAAAATAGAATTCCTTTGAAGTTCCTAAGCACCTTATTGAAGTTCTAGCAATGGAGGAGAAAAAAGAACAAGTTGCTTAATAGATTGCTTAACAAAGTTTTAATTATTAAAATATTGTTTAAGCATCCCATTGAGTTGCTTAGAAATAATGATGCTCTAAGGGGTGTCTCAATAAAAAAATATTATTAATTAATATAACTTAGTTTTATAATTTTAATTTAATATAACTCAATAAAACACTCCCATTACAGATGCTCTTAGGATCACATAATATTGTGAATTATATTTGTTACAATGAGACACTAATTATATTTGTTACAGATGTTTAATACTCCAACTTAAGGGTCACAGAATGTTGTTAATGATACGTCACTATTTATTAGATAATTTTTGTTTTGTAAGTGTCTCTCCCAATATTTGTTTCTTTGATTAAATTTCTTTCCCAGTCTGTTTTTGTTTCTCTCCCAATCTTTGCTTTACTATACATAAAAGTATACTGTGAATGTTGCTTCATGCAAATCGGTCGTGCGATACAGTGGATGCCTCATACTTAGTTTTTTTTTATATAGCATTGACAAGATGTATTTTGTAAAGCATCACATTCATTCCGTTAATGATATTTATAGTTATAGAAAAAAAAAAAAAGCATTGACAAGATGAGGAAAATTAGGGGTGCTCTTTAACAAAGAAAAAAAATAATAATAAATAGGGGTGCATAATTACATAGTTATATTCAGGAGACATTTTTTGTAAGGAATAACATGGATTGGACTATGCTCTGTATTGGTCCGCATTTGCCACCCTGTTTAACTCCACTCTAAAAATTGATCCATTCACATCACATATACCTAATCCATTTTCTAGATATTTTTTTGAAACAAATTAGAGGAATGTTGTAAGAAACACTGTGAGATCTTTTTCTTTTTCAATAACATACAATGTATAGGTTTGATTTCTTTACATGATACAACAACGACAGTAATACAAACTATATTAAACTATATGTTATAGTCGATCGAAATATTACGATCCATACAAAAGCACTTATAAAGGTTCTGTTGAGAGGTGGAAATCTTTGGGATTACAATGCTGCTGCGAGGGGCTGTTGGATTTGGAAAAAGCTACTCAAACTCCGTCCTCTTGCTAGACCTTTCTTGTGTTGTAACATTGGCTCGGGTTCAGTTGCTCGATTCTGGCTTGATGATTGGACGGATCTTGGACCCCTTATTGATCTCACTGGAGCAAATGGTCCAAGGGTAACGGGCATTCATCGCTTAGCTACGGTATTTCAGGCAGTTAGAAATGGTTCATGGTCACTCCCTAGAGGGAGACATCCAATCACGTTGCTGCTTAAGGCTGCACTTCCGCCTGCTACTATCTTGAGTGTGGAGGTCGAGGATGAGTTCAAATGGAGAAATTATGTGGTTGGCGTTCCAGGTATCTTCTCGGCATCTCAAACTTGGTCTACTCTTAACCCAGTGGGACAAATTGTCCATTGGGCAAACTCAGTTTGGTTTTCGCAAATGGTACCGAAGCATTCTTTTATTCATTGGGTTGTGGCTAGAGACCGTCTTCCGACTCGTGATAGACTACGTAGTTGGGGCCTTTCTGTTCCGGATGTGTGTCTCTTATGTCAGGTTGCGCCGGAATCGCGTTCCCACCTGTTTTTTGATTGCCGGTACTCTGCTCACATATGGTTATCTTTTTTCACGCATCGAATCTTAAATCCGCCGGTTGATTATGATGGTATTGTCTCTTGGGTCAGGTCTGCGTCTCCCTTTACTAAATTAAATGCCATATGTAAACTCCTTTTACAAGCTTCAATTTATGAACTCTGGAAGGAGAGGAACTCTAGGTTACATCGAGCTGTTTCTAAGCCTCCGGCTCAAGTAATTCGAGAGATCCAGTCGATTCTTCGAAGGAGGTTGGTTGGACTAGATGCCTCCTCTTCCGCTGGTCAGGCTCGCCCTTCCTCAGGTTACTCTTATCTCTCTACATGGTTTGGATACATTCAGTTTTTGAATCATCCGGCGCCTTGAAGAGCATGTTCTGCTGATTTGGATCACAAAAGCTTTTCTACTGGTTATTTCATGATTACATGTTCGAAATGGTTTTTTCTTATTGTTTCTGTTTCTGTTTTCTGTTTGTAATTGACTAGATCCGCTGCATTTTCGCTCTGGTTTTGTAACTTAAAACAATGTCCCATTAAAGAAGGATAACATGGAAATAATTTTTTTTTTTTAAAAAAAAAAAATTAAAAAAAAAAGCACTTATAATTTTCATTTTTAACTTCGGATTTTAGAAACATATATGAAAGTTAATTGAGAGCTTTCAGATATTTTTTGGGGGCTAGTCATTTAGATCTATATGTATGTATAATGAATATATTATGAATATGAATATTCGATCATATCCTAAAAGAGACATAACATATGGTAGTTGCTCCACCGTAGGAAGTTGTGCGTGTGGACCGCTTCACCGTTGAAAATATATTAAAAGTTGCCATCATTCCAAAAAGGATCCTTTAGATATTTCTGAGAGCCAAAAATGATCCGAGTATGCACTATAGATCTAAATCGTTGCAGGAAAGCAAAACAAAAATAGTGTAAAACTTTTGGAATGTATACAATCAGTAGATCAAATACAGTTAGTGCAAAATAAGCATAACACACACACATCACATATAGAATATATAAAAAGTAGAACAAAAATTGTAGACGAATTTATTTTTTTGAAACTAGGAATCTATTTTTAAAACATTTAACATCTAGTTTTTAAAACATTTAACATCTAGTTTTTAAAATAAAATTTTAACAAATTATATGTGTTGCACACCAAATAATATGAATCGGTTTACAAAATTTTATTTAACTTCGTTAACTCTTTCGTGTCATTTAACACTTTTGTGTTTTATTGCCTATGCATCTAAATTTTAATTGAAATTTATATAGTTTCTATGAACACGTGGTTTTTTTTCATACTGCGAAATGATATCATCATACAAAAGACCATCACAAAACAGTGAGCTTACACAGCTATTAATATTCGATGTTTTGATTATTCATGTACAATGTTTATGTAAAAATAAACATATACGATGTAGGGCCATAGGATGACCTCGTACATATGTAATAAATCACAATTTTAAAATGATTATTTTTATAATAAAATCAGAAATGATCAAGCTTGACTAAACTCAAAAGTATTAGAAAAGTTTAGACCATTTGAATTTGATATAGCAAATGTTAGGTTGAATGGTTTCTAATTAAGCTTGATTAGTCAGCTGAAAAGATGCTAGCTTATTCTATCATGCGTTCTATTTTTTCTTTTTTAATAAATACAGTTCATCGGATTTGCTTATCATTGTTCGATTAATTTTGGAATTTGCGGTCTGCACGACTAATTTTTAAAACGAATTAGTGATTTTTTTAATACAATTAGTGAATTTGATATGCGTGTTTTTTTTATGGCGTATTTTTGGTGTAATGATGATGATTATGCTGAACATTTCAAGATCACAAGCCATAATTAGTAAAATTTCTAAGTGGGATTCGCGTTGAGACGCATCTAAAATGGGTTCTTGAAGATAATATTTTCTACTTTAAAGAAACTCAAGTAGCTCAGTAATATCAAATATCTAATCATTTCTTTGACCTTTTTTCCATATTGTAATACCGACAATAGTAGAGAAAAGAAAGATAAACTCTTTGGCTATTAATAATGGTAATTGATATTATTTTTTGGGACTAATAATATTAATATATATTATTAAAATAGAAATACTTTGTTGTAGTCAAACATGTTTCATTAAAGAAATTTATATAATTTATCTATATTATAAACATGTTGCCAAACACCAATTATTTTATAAAAAAATTTAGAAAATATTAAATCATACTAAATTTTAGAGATTTTAAATTGAAAATATCAAACAAAATTGTTTAAATTCCGCTATATTTTTTTATTTAAACTTTAATCATAATAATATCAAATCACTAGCTAGATTTTAACTTAAAATATTGCACATCTTGTATATTATAAAAGTTAATATACAAAAACAATTACTAGAAAATCTCAGAAATTATTGAATCATACTATATTTTAGAGATTTTAAGTTGGAAATATCAAACGAGATTGTTTAAATTCCGCTAGATTTTTTATTTTAACTTAAATCATAATAATATCAAATCACTAACTAGATTTTCGAGCTTTTAACCTAAAATATTGCACATTTTGTATATTATAAAATTTAATATACAAAAAGTTTTATGTTTGCGCGGATTAGAAACTAGTTGCTATTTAAAACAAAACAAAAAAGTTAAAAAAAATGTTCATTAGCTAGTGACTTCATGATTGATCTTCTTATTATATTGTTAGGGCGGTGGTGCTTACTACAGTAGATAACTTGATAACCACGTCTTTAGGTAAAATTTATATAACAAACAAAAGTTTAGAGCTCACAACATGCGTAGGAGATACAATTGCAATGTGTGTATGTGTCTCTTTTTTTGTTTTTTTCCTTGTTTGCTTGGATCTCAGAAAAGGGTGGGTCTGGCCCATCTCACACTATTAAACGCACTAGCACGGACCGTTGCATTTCAATAATGATGCTTCATGTCGTTGCCTATATAAATGGTGGGAGAAGCTTTCTTACAATAACTTCATAGCAAAACAAGATTTAGAAGTAACCAATCCATATAAAACTTTAAGAACAAAATTATAAAATGATCAGAGGGCTCTTGTTGGTTTTGTTCTTTTTAATCACTGTGAAGACTTCGGTTTCCCGTCCATTTGCATGGTCGAGGGGCAACATGCCACCAGGCCAAAACTACCCTGGCGAAAGTGGGTCGGGCCGTGGGCCCAATTGGGAGTACAACTGGGGCTGGGGCTCTGCTCCAGGATCCGGATGGGGTTACGGGGCGGGTTCGGGTAGATCGCCGACAGGGTGGGGAAGTGGATCCGGATACGGGTATGGATCCGGATCCGGATCAGGTAGCGGATATGGATATGGTTCTGGAGGTGGCGGAGCACGTGGTGGTGGATATGGTTACGGAAGCGGAAATGGTCGGTCCGGTGGTGGTGGCGGTGGTTCCAGTGGTGCAGTTGCTGCTTTGAGCCACGGTAGTAAGTCTCATCCGTGATGATGTTCTGGTAATTTCTCCCAACTAAAAGGTGTTGGGAGGGGGTATTATAAGTGTTTGCAATATTAAGCTTATTAGGATTGTATTTTAAAATGTAACTTCCTTATGTATGCTATGCTTTATATATAGATTATATGCTCGACATATCTTATAATGTCTTCTTTAAATGTGTGATCTCTTATATAGTGTTTTTGTATGTCTCTAAACGCGTGTCTAGATAAATTTGCCTTAAGTTCGACTGGTTAGAAAAGTGTAACGGTTTTACCAGGTTTATATTCGAATATAATGATAGGCTTTGATTGGTTTATACATCAGAACGTGATATCGACCCGATCGATGCATTTATATATATATAAAATCAAGCAGCAGCGAGTTGTTTCTTGTTGTGATGAGTGGATAAAGAGTCTTCCTCGAGTGGATTCATCACAAAAGAGCTTCTGAATGAGAGAGAAGGTTCTAAAAACAGAGACTTCATCTTCATCAACATCACCATCTCTCTCTGTAGAAAAGAGCAATAGTTATTGAAAGTAGAAACGGTGACGTTTAACTGAAACCCGATTCCGAACAAGAAGTCAAGCTCAAGCATGTTCATCTCTTCTCTGCTGATTCCTCCAACTTTAGCATAATATCCATTGTTGTAACACCTAAAATTGTTTTTGGAAAGAAAATATTTAAATAAATAAAACAGATGTTAATTAGTGAATATCGACAAATTAGCCTCGGAAATTATTTACTTACAAGTCATCCATGAATTTAGCAGAGACCAAGACACTTGTGATTATAAGCCTATGAACATTAAAGGAATTGATGGGCAAAAATGGCTGCTTCTTCACGAACCGATCCAAATATATATACGCGACGATGTAACACGAATAGCTGCAATTCGCGTACTTGAAGATCCTCTCTAGATAGCTTCTGATTGAGATGGAGGGTTTGGTTAATCCATAGAAGCCTGAGATCTTCTGTTTCTGGCTCAGACTGTCGTTGGTCTCTGACACTCTTTGCAAGAGATACGACATTGCCGTTATGACACTTGGCATGATCTCCGCCATTGGTTCTTCTAGATCTTGATTCATCGTCTGGATCTTAATCTGATCAGCCAGTCGACAATAGATGGAACTGGAAGAAAAGAAGAACAGAGTTCTTTTTGACGAGTTTGTACTTTATTACATTACGTGTTTTGGTTTCTGTCTTTTGCCTGTCATTTGGAGTGTTTATATACATACAAGGAGTTAAAAATAAGGTTGTGACTCATATTTTATTTAGTTACTATATACATTGCATTTTTTTTTCCTCTCTATATCAATACAGCTACTTGGGTTAATATATACATTTCAAAGAATATATTTCTTTTGGTTTATAAAAATTATTATTTGAACTGTATTAGAAATTTAAAACCATTTTCTAATATGTAGTAAATAAACATTATTAAAGGTAAATTTAGATAAATGTATTTGAATTCATCTGTTTCAATTATATTTTTAGTTCATATAAATTAAAGTATGATACACTATGATACACTAATTTTTTTTTTTTTTTGATTTTTTGGTTAATTAATAATTTATAGACCGGAATCCATACATCTTTCTAGTGGAATTTAAATAATTTTCTCCCAAATAAGTTACATATATTTTCTAAATCTGATTAACATTTTGTTGTAGTACTAGATACTAATTTTTTTGTTGTAGTTCTAGTTACTACTCCCCTTCATTATAATTACCATTTTAGGATTATATTATACCTTTTATTCATCTTCTAAACAAGAACTCATAATTAATTAAGATTTGTAGTCTATTAGTTTGTACTAATGTTACTATCAGAAAGTGTGTAAGTTGTAGACACACAAAAAAAAAAAATTAATCTCTATTATATTATTAAGTTAAAATAATAGATAAGATTAATCTTTTGTTAGAACTATTCTTTGAATATACGAACAACACTTTTGTGTCTGTAATAGTTTTTTCTAATATCGCTCTAGTAAAAAAGTTCCAGTTGCATGGATATCCTCGAAAACATAAAATTGGATGCATATATTCCCTACTAAACGTGAAAACTCTCAACTATAATTACTATCATGTGGTTGTTCACAAATCACGCATTCTATGTTTAATTTTGATTTTTTAGTTTCATTTGGATACTGAAGATTACTTTTGAATTACAATATAGTGATTATGATAATCTCATGTTAAACCATGGGCCAGGAAAATTATTATTAATTTAACAAACTTCTGGTGGTTATTTTAAGTGTAATCAACTAACTTAGCTTCTAAAACAAGGGAAATTAAAAGAAAATGTGCACAAAAAAAAAGAAGGGAAATCCAGTGGAAATAGACTTGAAACTTGAAGCAATACTCATACATATAGAAACCACAATAAAGTCGGGCTCAAAACTTGGTCTGATAAAATTTTCAACCTTTCAAATCACCTTGAATTGGTTTACCGTTTACATATATGCACTCACTTATAGTGTGGTGTCTTACACTAACAGTTCTAAATTCTAATATGTGTTTTTCTGCGTTTATGTGGGATTTTATTATATACTAGATAAGTACTCGCATATATGCGGGTTTGTAATTTAATATTTTATAATCCGTGAAAAAAATTAAAAACAAAAAAATAAAAAACAAAATTAGATCATCCGTAAAAATATATAATATATAAATTTAAAATCAAAATTTATGATGAAATAAATATATACATTGATGCAGTAAATAGTTTTGGATATGATTATTAGACCTTTTTTTATATGTAATTGACATACTACGAAATTGTGGTTTATATAGAAGTGAAAATTATAATTCTTTTTTTAGGATTAATTTCCTTAATCTAAATAGAAAAAATAAATATTTTTTCCTTTTTTATATTAATTTTGTCTTTTAGAATACATTTAATTTTTAGTAATTTTACCTTTTCAGATTATGAATCGGTTATTAAATTTTCAAATTTTTTATATTCTTTCAATAATCGATTTAAAAAATTTCCAACTTTGATTTGACACGTGTCGCGATCAGTTGAATTATCAACTTTGAAACATTCAGTTTTATATAATAAAATCATACTATTATTTGTGAAGTCATAATCTTAGGTGGCGTGTTCACATCGATTCTCCCTAAATCGATTTTTTGTTTGATTATGTGTCTTATTTTCATTCGTTTATATCCTGATGATGTGTCTTTGTAACTTAAATCGAACCACACCCCGATATATCTATTTCAATTAGTTCTTTGATTGGTTTATGATCGGTTAGATCAAAATTAGTTATTTGATTTCGATTGATTAGTTAGTCGTTTAGGAATGGTTTACGATCGGTTAGTTAAGAAACCGAAAATTACAATCCATAAGCAAACAAACTAATAAAATTAGTTGTAGCCAAAATTAAAAGCTGATTTCGTCTGTATTATTTAAATCATTGAACCGAGTCAATCAATTTTCGTCCGATACATACATATATATCATACTATTATTTGTGAAGTCATAATCTTAGGTGGCGTGCTCACATCGATTCTCCCTAAATCGATTTTTTGTTTGATTATGTGTCTTATTTTCATTCGTTTATATCCTGATGATGTGTCTTTGTAACTTAAATCGAACCACACCCCGGTATATCGATTTCAATTAGTTCTTTGATTGGTTTATGATCGGTTAGATCAAAATTAGTTATTTGATTTCGATTGATTAGTTAGTCGTTTAGGAATGGTTTACGATCGGTTAGTTAAGAAACCGAAAATTACAATCCATAAGCAAACAAACTAATAAAATTAGTTGTAGCCAAAATTAAAAGCTGATTTCGTCTGTATTATTTAAATCATTGAACCGAGTCAATCAATTTTCGTCCGATACATACATATATATCATACTATTATTTGTGAAGTNTATAATATTGTCAATAATGTTTTCTTATATTTAGTATAAATAGATGGCTAACCCTGATTGTTTGATATAGAACCATTCACACACCCATATCTTGCAAGATTCTTAGCTTCTTATTTTTTTCTTGCCTCACGATGTCTTTAGTCCGTCGCAAGTCCTCCCCTTTCGTTTTAATCGCTGAATTTAATCCAACCTTGCAGAAATGTGTTGATTACCCGGTCGACGTGCCCGAGAAATATCTTAAGACTTTCGTTGATATTGTTGGTTGAAAATTGGATATGAGCATCATGCTCGGTGATTTTTTTTGTTTCTTTTGCTTTCTATTTTGATATTGTTTGATTTGTTTAGAAACTTGACTCTTTTTATATTAATTATATGCTGTTAATATTTAATTCAGATGTTATTGGACAAATCGTTGTTGTTGGGAGCCTCATGGATGTGAAAACGAAGACGCAAACTAAATTGGACTTGAGCATCATGCTCGGTGAGTTTTGGGAATCATTGTTACCGAGTATATTATTCAAATATCACAATATTAAGTTTCAAGGATTAATAATTTACAAATATTTATATGAAATACATGTATCTACAGAGTCTAATATACAATAGTATTATATTAGATATCGTATACTTCAAGGTCTCTTTCATATAATTCCGTATACTTCAACGTCTCTTTCTTTTGTCCATATATATATGTATATATATATAGATATGTTCGATTGTATTGGCTGATTTGATTCAAGTGTTTTGCTGATATCTGAAGCTGGTTTTAAAGTTTGGATTTTTATGTCAGTCAAATTTTAATGGAATATGACTGTTAGCGAGTCTCATAGTAAATTGCTAAGAAATCGAAAAACTTTTGAATCTTTATCGAATGGTTAGGTCAACAATAGAGACATGTCTTAATAGTATATGATTATTTTGTAAATTGGTTGTGATTTTGCAGAATCCGGTTTTGGTAGTTTATGTATGGACAATATATTTGATTGTGATGGTGAGAAAGGCAATAATGATGACGATGATACTGGTCTTGGAGATGATGATCGTGTAGAATCCGATGGCGATGATGGTGATACGGAAACTGATTCTGATTATGATGGACACAAAGATGAAGATGGATCTGATGATGATTTTGGTGATGATGATGATGTTGATGATCTTGACGATGATGATTGTGGAGCATCTGATGGCGACGATGACAACACTGATTCTGATTTTGATTGTAGTGGTGAGGAAGATGAAAGTGAAGACGATAATGATGATGATGATGATGCTG
>PKML01009519.1:0-19745 GCA_002933935.1 Eutrema yunnanense | reverse complement strand
GGATAAAAGGAAATTTGACTTTATCGTTGTCATCATCTTCATAATTTTGACTTCATCGTATATTTGTTTGGAGATTTGATGGTATCCGTATCTTATAATATTGTCAATAATGTTTTCTTATATTTAGTATAAATAGATGTCTTACCCTGATTGTTTGATATAGAACCATTCACACACCCATATCTTGCAATATTCTTAGCTTCTTATTTTTATCTTGCTTCACGATGTCTTTAGTCAGTCGCAAGTCCTCCCCTTTCGTTTTAATCGCTGAAATTAATCCAGCCTTGCAGAAATACAAGCTTAAGGCATGTATTATGTGTCTTTGGAAGACCTTCACTAAAGGTGCTATTAATTCAATACAGATGGTGTTATCTGATGAAGAGGTCGGATTATTAGTTTTATTCTTAACTTTTTGTTTCATCGTGTTTCTTTTTTTTTATTGTATCGATGGTGATTGATCTATTTTTCATGTTTTTTTTTTTAATTAGGGTTCGAGGATTCATGGTTATGCTGATGATACATTGGTAAACAAGTTTGTTGGTGCGTTAAAAGAGGGTGAATATGTGGTTCTGGATACCTTTGATCTTGTGTCTTATACCGGTGATTGCAAGGCGAGTGAAGCTCCTTTCAGGCTCAAATTTCTTCGAACTACTGCCGTCAAGAAGTGTGTTGATTTTCCGGTCGACGTGCCCGAGAAATATCTTAGGACTTTCGCTGATATTGTTGGTCGAAAATTAGACATGAGCATCATGATCAGTGATATTATATTTTTATTTTTTTGCTTTTTATTTTGTTATTGTTTGTTTTGTTTAGTACTTTGTTTCTTTTTATTTTAATTATATGCTGTTAATAATAATTTCAGATGTTATTGGACAAATCGTTGATGTTGGGAGCCTCATGGATGTGAAAACGAAGACACAACCCACCACTAAGTTTGAAATTCAGCTCATAAATACTTCGTAAGATTTTCCTATTTATTTTGTCGATCTTTTCACTACCATGATCTAACTTCATATAAGTTAAATTTTTAAATTGTTTAAATTTTTCCCCTTCTCAGAGGATCGCGTTTGACTTGTACTCTTTCGGGTGGATATGCCAAAGATGTTTACGCATATTCTAAAAAGCATAGTTCATCGGTAGTTTTTGTGTCTTACGTCTTGTATGTGTCAAAGAGTACCGAGGTATTTATCCATATATTTTATGGTGTTTAGGGCTTTTCCTTTTTGGCTTTTTTTGTTTTTCCTTTTATTTTTTTAAGTTTTTTTTTTTTTTTTTTTTTCTGGTGATATGTTGACCTTGTGCTCGATATTTTTTTAAGGTAATCTGACCATATCCAACACTTATAATGCAACAAAGATTACATTCAATCCACAATGTCCGGCCGTCACAAAATTCGTTACTTCGTGAGTGTTATTACTGATATATTTTTTAATTCTTCTTTTATAGTATTTTTCCTTTTTTTTTATTTGGTCTTTTGGATGTTATTTTCGGGTGTAAAAAATAATTTTACTGACTATGATTGTGTATATTTGCTCGCCTAGGTTACCGACTGATGGTGTTGTGGTGACTTCATACAATGATGGCATGCAAGTTAGGACTCCTGTTGTTTGTATTAGCGATGAGTTTTTGGTTAAAAATCCTCGGCGAGTTGTGACCGATATTATCTATTCTGGCGAGGTACTATACTTTTGATTTTTTCATACGGCCAGAATACAATGACCGAATATGCCCTTCCAATTGCGTTTTTGTGATGATTTGTTTTATTCTTTATTTTATTGTTTGTTGGTGGTGTGAATGATTTCGTGACAATTTAATTTGTATTTAGACTGGAAAGTGTGTTACCATGGTGACTATCAATGCGATTGCTACATCGAAGCTTTGGTATTATATCGCTTGTAAAGCATGCAACAAGAAAGTTGTTCCTCGATTTTTGAGTATATGGTGTTTGATTCATATTCATTAAGATAGCATAAACGGAATCAATATTTCTTTATTCCTATTATCCTATATCAACATTTAATACAAATGTTTTAATCTATTATCAACGAGTATTATTGTTTATAAAACGAAATAAAACGGAAAAAATCAAAAAGTCACCTTTCTACATATATACGTTTAAAAATCACATAAATTAAAGAAAATTCTACAAAATCACGTAGGTAAGACACAGCTAAACACCTTCACATCAAATCAAACCAAGTCTAAGTCTCATCGCTCACACCGAATTGTTTGAACTTGCAGAGCACTTTTCCCGAATATGCCACATGCAAATAAGAAACATGGCAAGATCGCAAAGCCATCACTAAGTAGCCAAAAACCAATTATCAACTTCGTGCTTCTCATCCGAATATATATATTGTTGTGTCGATTATATGGGTGCATCCCGTAATGTTCATAAGTTTAACATTATTACGGTGTAATTACTAAACATGTTCGAGAATAATAGTTTGTAATACTTTGGAGCCCGCACACAGGGTGCGGGCCATATCACTAGTACTCTGTATAATAGATATATTTTTTTAGGTCCACGGCTTGCCTGTTCTTTAATTTGTTTTCTTTTTAATTAAGTTTTGGTTATCTAAATGTTTGACGGTGAAATTATTCTTGAATAACAATTGAATTATTATTTTGGTCAACAACAACTGAGATTTCTTATGTATTAACTAGTTCTTTATATTATATGTTGAACTATAATTAAAACATTGGGCAACAATGAAGTCCTAATCAAGTTAAAGGAATAAAGTGAGGTATAAATGTATAATTAGTACTTTCGTACAAAAATAATTGCAGCTACTTTATATATATATATAAAAAAAATGCTTGCAGCTAAACTTGTCTAAAATAGAAAAAGAAAACTCATAACCTTACGTTTTGGCATTCGGAGGATATGATTTTTGGGTGTGTTTGAGAAAGAACATACAATAATAATAACTTAAGAATTGGTTTTCCGTAGGAGTTATATTGGTTAACCTACCAAACTAATTGCCCCTTAATTATGTTTTTTTTTAATTATTTTTTTCTAAACTTTACTAGAATGTGTGTGTATGCACAAACTTTGAGAAAATCTATTACTACTACTAGTCTAAGAAAATAATATAATAATCATTAGCGAGCTTATACGGTTAATACAAGATTTAAAAGGTTAGAAACTATCACAGTTTAATTTTAACTTATAGCAATTATTTATCGAGTAATAGTTTAAACAAAATTATACTACATACTATGATTTTGGATCTGAAGTATGTATGGGTTTTGGTCCAAAACCTCTTAATCATTAGAAAAATATTAGTTAAGATTCATGAACATCATCGATTAAAGAAGTAAATCCTCAAATGATTAGATATATGAAACATCTTTTTCCACGATAGTTGTTTTAGTTGACGTTCGTGAATCCTCAGAAATGGAAATGAATTATAGGCGATTGAGGGAAAGCCACGTATGAGAGTTGCGACTTACGAGCCTGAACTAAATTCGTGCTATTCACGTTAGAGAGATAATGAACAACACGTAGTTCTAATTGTTTTCCTTTGTTATAAAACAGATTTTAAAAGATTTTTGTTATCACAAGATCACTGTCGCTCCTGTCTTTTTCACTTGTTTGACTCCCCTTTGATTATTTTATTCTTCTATCTTTTGTACGAACGGTGCTTATTTTTAGTTATAAGTGTTTTATGAGAGCAGGGATGTTAAAACAGGTGGACCCGGCCCGTTTAGGCCCGATCCGTGTAGTTTCGACCCGTTTAAGTCCGTTTACTTTTTAGTACGTTTATTTTTTGGCCCGTTTAGGTCCGTCCGTTTAGATCCGTTAAAATTAGTGTGACCCGTTTAGGCCCGTTTAAAATTTGGAATATTTTTTTAAATAATTATATAAATCTAATTATTATGTTATAAATAATATATACTTTATATATGATTTTTAAAATTTAGGTATATTTATACTATAATATAACTAAATTTAAAAATCGAAAAAACTAAATATAAAAAAACCAACTTTTTTGTTAAAGTTCAAAATCAAAATCTAAAATATATATATATACTTGCATACAAATATATATTTGCATAAAAATAATAAATGAAACAAAAATATATGTATATACCACAATTTGTGGATTTTGTGGATTAAAATAATATTTTAAAAATATTTTATGTCAATGCAAGTCAATTTTTGGGTAGAAATCGTATGATCCAAGTTTTTATTCAAGTTAAACCGAATTACAAATTAGTTTTTTTAATAACCAATTAGAAAATCTTTGCATATACTTTATCATGATATGAATATCTGTTTTGAAAAAAAATTAGTGTACAAATTAGTTTTTTTAATAACCATTTTATATAATATTTGCATTATGTTATTAAAAAAAAAAACTTAAACGGGCTAAACGGACTGTCCGTTTAACTATGTCAAATTAAGCCCGTTTAAACTTATATGATAAACGGGCTAATTTTTATAAACATGCCCGTTTAGGCACGCAAAATTCTGGCCCATTTTATCATCCCTATATGAGAGCTTTGCGAATGATGTCACTTATTTTAAGTTTTATTAGCATGTTATTACTTTTGAAAATTTTGTTAAAATATAGCATATTTTTACTATTCATGACAAATTTATCTATGTACAGTATGGTATGTACGTACGTGTCCGGTACACGATGTAGATTCAGGGAGTATAATCATCATTTCACACAAAAAATGACAATTTTTTTAGCACTTTCAAAAACTGACAAAAAAACTAATAAAACTTAAAATAAGTGACATCTTGCACAAATATCTCTTGTTTTATTCATATTAATTGAGCGGCATTAAATTAAAATCCAAAAAAGAAGAAGAAACATACAATCCCAAATTCATATACTCTTCGCACAATAGTTGGCTGATAGCTTAAAAAATCTATCCACCCTCAACTAATAGATTTAATGTTATAAGACAAAAAATTCGAATTAATTATTCACCAAAAGTACTACGGATAATTAATTTATCGGTTCAAACTTTTTACTTTTTTACTTCTCAGTTACGGTTTTGATTTCAATTCAAAATCAGCTTTCTAGCAAAACAGTTTGCCCCTTTTTTTCGTTCTAATTTGTTTGGATACATAATTTGTTTTCAATCAGTTTCACTTAAAACTTAAAAATGTCCTATTTTAGACAATTGCCCTTTTCTTAGAGAGAAAATTTAAAAAGCCAGTTTCACTTTGGTTTGGAAAAAGAAGAACAACCCAAGCGAGAACAGTGGCAAAAACCACAATCATCCAAACAAATACTATATACATAAAAGATCTGAACATTCAAAGTTTTGTTGCACAAGACAAGTTACATAAGTAGCCCGAGCATCTTTATTTTCAACGAGAATTGCAATCTCTACACACAACAGCTATAGTCTATATAGATAGATGAAAGTATACTCTGCTTTTGGCTTTACCCGTAGCAGCGGATTGGGTCGCTGCAGCCTTTTGCAGTGGATTGCTTGAGACCGAACCGCCCTCCTTTAGACAAGTATTGCTGGTGATGTTCCTCAGCTCGGTAGAATTTCTTAGCCGGTAAGATCTCTGTCACAATCTTCCTGTCCACTTGTTGCTGGTGACGCTCCAGTGACTCGCGTGCTAGTTTCTCTTGCTCCGAGTTGTAGAAATAAATTCCCGATCGGTATTGGGTTCCCACATCGTTTCCCTGATCAGTTTTGGATAAAAATCATTAAGACAGAATCATTTTCCGAGAAAGAAGTCAAGAAGCTGTCTCCAAGAAGAACTCTGCAAAGTTACCAAACTAAGTCATATGTGTTCCAACTAAGCGCTGGTTAAGTGATCTCTATGAAATTACCAATGAATTAACACATGACAACGATTCTGTGACCAAAGATGAGAAGAATGATTGCCAAATTCATATCCACAAGATTGATGGAGAACAATCTCTGTTCAGCTTCAAACATCAAAACCGAAATTGATACTAACAGAACATGAAAAGAAACCAAAGAATTCCCATATCTATTACGTAAATTTCAAAAATGATATAGATTCAAGATTGATATATTTAGAGCTAGTTCTCTAACTTGCAGCCTCATGTTCCACATGGATGTCAAATGTTCCAAATGAAAATACAGAGTGTGTGATGTAATTAGAAGAAGAAAAAAAGTAATTGAATTATACAAAATCAAACAAACCCTAGAGAAGATTAATTCAATTTTCACGAACATAGGTTACATCAGAAATCCATCTCTCAGTCTCTTCAATCTCCAAAATTACAACTCAGACCCAAAACGATCAGACATCAAAAGAGCAAAAGTGGTACCTGGCGATTCAAGGTGGTAGGATCATGCCTAGAAAAGAACAAATCAAGCAACGACTCATAGCTGCACTCTCTGGGATCATACTGAACCCGAACAACCTCGGCATGATTCGAGGTGCCCGAACAGACATCCTCGTAAGAAGGATTGTGCGTGGTCCCTTGAGAATACCCAACCTCGGTCTGGGTCACTCCCGGAACCCTCTGATACGCTAATTCGACGCTCCAGAAGCAACCGGCGCCGAATTGAGCAAACTGGTTTCCCGCCGCCGGAGCGTCGTCGTCGTGACCCTGTGCGATCGGAGAAGGATCCATGTTGGGTAGTCTACTAGATCCCAAACCGAGCTTGCTAAGTATGTTCATAGCGAAATTTGTAGAGAGAGAGAAACAGAGGGGAGTTGTTAAGTGGAGAGTGAAAGCAAAGTGAAATCAAAGATGGAAGTTGTGAAAAACTGAGAAAAGCTTTAACTTTGAAAATTCAATTTTTGATAATTTTAGGGTTTACATCGAAGGAGTAGAATGATCTAGATAGAAGACAGGTGTCACTATAGATGTCACAGCTCGCTTCACATGATCCAATAGAGAAGAGAATCTATTGGTGAGCTGCATTTTTTGTCACAGCTTTAACCGTACGGACCTTTGTTGCTCTGCTTTTCAACAGAGTAACCGTTGCAGTTTTAGGCTGTGTTTTTAACCGTAGTGGGCTTTTGTTGGGCCTGCGGTTTTCAACAAACAAAAAGTGGAACAAAATTTGCGTTTATGTTTTCAACTTTTTAATCAGCGATAGTGGAAAAAATTTAAGTTGAAAGCGTTTTGGAAACGTCGATTTTAATTTTGATAGCGGGAAGCGGATCTCGAACGAAATTTCCGTTTTGATTGAAAAACAATATGTTCAAATTTTAAAATCTTAAAACTAAGTTTAACCGGTTTACAATGTAAGCATAAATCAAATCATATTACGTTTGACCGGTGATCTATGAATTTGTATAGTTTTCAACAAAAAAAAAAAATTACGAATTAATGTAATAATAGACTAACAATACATACCCGTGTCATTCACGTGGTTTTCCGCATTTAATAGCATAGATTATTGCAAAATTTGTTAGGAATACAAAAAGAATCTAATGAAATTACTTTCGTCACCCTGAAAAGAAGAAACCATTGATGAACGATTTGACAAAGTCCTAATTTCGATCCAAATGTACCAAAACCATAGGCTCTATATTCGCAATCAAATCCGGAATTTTTTTTTCTTCAAAGCAAACAAAAATTGCGAATACTAAAAAAATGTAACAGGGAAACTGATCAAGCTCGTTTACAAAACCGCCAACATCCTACAAAAAAAGTACTTTCGATAGAGTTTTTGTAACAAACTAATCAAAATAAACCAAAAAATCAGAACAACGATATGTACAGATCCGCGAGTTGGAACCGTGTGACGGAAGACTACTCGTCCGCACCGCCTAAAGGATTGTGGATGGGATCGATGGTCAGCCCACTCGACGAGGACGAACCACCTTCCTACAATAATCCACCTGAGGAGATGGTTAAGAAGGAGAAGTCACGCGCCAAGTTCGCAGAAAACGCTATTCACATCATTCCTTTTGTCCTTCTTGCATGCGCTCTCGTCCTTTGGCTCTTCTCAAATCCAGGTATCTGCGTATTATAACTTTATTGTTTAACCAAGAATCTATGTATACACATAGACTAATATAATATATATGTATACACATACAGTTATTAGTGAACCAAGAATCTGCGTATTATAACTTTATAACGGGCTGGTTCCTCTTGAACTGATGGTGCGGTCCTAGATTCTTTTTATCTCTTACGAAACAGTATGCAGCCTCACTCATTTGCAATTGGCAATATTAGTCTCGTTGTTTTCTTCCCATCTCTTGGTTGTTCTCTCACTCTTGGCCTCACGAAAATGTTCACGTTAAACCAGTTCGTGCATGCTGGTCTAAGTGGTCTTACCCAATCCGGATTTTGAATTTGAAATATATTAATTAAAAAGACCATGCCCGACCCATTTAGGTCTCCAAACCCGTCAGAGCCGGACTTGGCCAGACCCGTTCCAAAATTTTCTGACACAATTAACCACAAGCTCACCCGCAAGCCAACATAACCAAATTGGATCTAAACATTAAAAATTGGATTAAGATTAGTTTACAATTCTACATGTTATGCTAAAAAAAAAGTATTTAAGGGAAAAAAAACCCGAAGTTTTAGTATTTTTGACAAAATTATATATATTGACGGATGAAAGCCTTTTAACAAACAAACAAACAAAAAAAACTTGTTAACGTAAACTTTTTTTGTTTTTTTTTTCTAAATTAGCATTTGAAATAATTGAAATTGAAATTAGAAAAACCAGGACTAGATTAATCCACCACGACACAGATACAGCCACAATAGAGTACATGCAATATTTGTTAAGATTATAAACGAGAAAAAAAAATAAAAAATCGAGTATTGCAGATGTGGATGTTGGGATGAGAGAAGAATCTATTGCAGCTAGGATTGAAGGATTGACCATCGAAGGAGACATCGACAACGACAGCGATGGAACTCAGACTGGTTTCTTGGGCGCCGCCTTAGAACTCGGTGGTGATTCAGACAAACCGCACCCTGTTAATCGGAACAGACGAGCTTCAAGGAAACTGATTAAAGGTTTCTACTAGTTAAGAATAGAATCAATCAAACAAAATTTTGTTTTGATTAATTTTTATTTTAATCTATAAGCTTTGCGAATTTTTGGTTTTGGCTAATAAAGGAGCAGCTAAATTTTAAACCAAGTATATATATTTTTATTTAATCTAATCTGAAAAAAAAACTTGTACAAAAATCCGATTATAGCAAAACTTCTGAATATATATATATATATATATATTCATATGAAATTCAAGACCAAATTAATATGGACCTATATAATACTTATCAAATAAAATAAAAAATGCGATTTCATTTCACGTGAATGACGCCATGAGACGTCAAGCCGGTTGCTCCGGAAGCTTGGGGAGGAGAAGGAGGTGGAGGCAAACCGATACCAAGTTCCAAACAGTCTTTCTTTGCCATATGAGAAGCCTCATTTGACTGAGGTTGAGGCGTACCAATCGGTAAATGCCTTGGTACAGGTATACCGGAAGGGTGAACAAACCTAATCGGTTCAGGATTGGCGTAGTACATTGGATGGAACATAAGAGGTGGAAAGTTGTAGTAAGGTGGTACGGTTTGGTAGATTGGCATGTACTCCATTGATAGATTCCGAAACCGATTTGATATCTCGGTTTGCGTTTGAGCTTGTACCGGTTCTTGAGATCGGCCGGTTACTGGTTGTTTAGATGGAGTCTTCGATGATGATGATGATGCATCTGTTGTCATCACTTGAGAGTTCTTCTCTTTCTCCTTCTATTTCAATTAACCAAAATTTAAAAATCTAATAAAAAAAAAATTCAATAAACTTCGAGTAATGGATTACTTGGGGAGCAAGGCAAAAACCTGATCTTCGAGAGAGATGTCAAAGAGACTAGCACGTCTCTTTCTCTTGTCGTTAGCGTTTAACCTAAGAAAATATTTCTGAGCATGACTCGCGACTTGTGTCGGTGTTCTTGTCGTCACGAAACTCTTTGCAATTCCTTTCCAATATCCTTTTCCGAGTTTCTTCAATCCGACTAAGAAAATCCGATGTTCTTCTTCCGTCCATGGATTCCCTAAAAATTTGATTTTTGAATTGTAAAACTATTTTAACTTGTAAAACTTGTAATTTCATCAAATTAATCATAGAGATTAGAACAAAATTTACCCTTTTTCTTATCATTAGCGGATATCCCCTTTTTAGAATGAATCTGACCATCGGAATGATAACCGGTATCTTCAACGGCGGCGATCGGATCACCGTTACTGTTACTGTTATCGTTAGCGAGAAGAGACTCGAGATTTCCCAAACTGAGACTCTTCCTTAACGCCGTTACCTCAGGCGGCCTAATCGGATCAGACGATATGTTAACGCCGAACAGTTTAACGCTTCCTTTATTAACGCCGTTAAGACAAGTCCGTGCGTTATGACCATTGTGGCCACAGTGTGAACACGTCTTCGCCGTCGTCACCGTCTCCTTCACCATCTCTCTCCGATTGTAATTTTCTCAAGACCTCACGAATTGTATTTATATCTTTAATCTCTCTGCTTGTAATTATAGATATTATATATATACGATATTTATCCGAATATGCGTGAGCTGGTTTTGGTGAATGTCTTTGGTGTTTTACCATTTTTTTCCCTTGAGAGATAAAGCATTTCCTTATTTATCCATCTGTTATTTGGAAAATCTTACCGTAGTTATTATAAGGAAAAATCCAGCAGAATCAGCGTAAGATCATAATCAACGGTTTAGATCTTTTAGGTTACGCTTAGTGGAGATTTCAGCCGTTAGATATATATATATATATATATATATTTTTTTTTTTTTTTGTTCACATGTCCTGGATATTAATTCCGGGTATATAGCTGTCATATATTAATTCCTAGGTTACCCAGATTTTTTTTTTATCAATATCAATCCTAATCTTAATGCAGTTGGAATTTACTTTTATCTTAATCCATTAGTTAAGATATATTTCGACCAAAAAAAAAGTTAAAATATATGTAAAATTGCTTCTTTTTATTTTTGACGAAGATATGTAAAATTGCTTAAAAACTAAAAAAGATATATGTAAAATGTATGTGTTGTAACTGAAAATATAACAGTCAAAATTTGTAAATAATGAAAATAGAAAGGTATTTGACTTATCTTTTAAAAAAAAGAATCGAAGGATTATCGAGCAATAAACAAAGAGTTTGTTGCTCGATGAGAACAAATAATTCAAAAGCGTTTTGGACAAAAATTTTGAGAAATAAACTGGATTAATATTTCGATTTAATTGGAAAGATTTACAAGAACAAGAACAAAGAAAGAACAAGTGTTTGAGTGTAAAGCTAAATTGTAGTTGAGAGTGGTGTAGAGAGTTAAAATTTGGTCATTAGCTCATTGCCCTTGTTCTTGTTTTATACTCCGAGATCGTGTTAATGTTTTCGTTTATTCCGCCTAATTCGCCATGAATGGTCTTTAAATCTGAGGTTCCGGCCGTTATGTTTAGACGATTTAACTCACTTGTTTGAATGAGTTTCGGTGGGGTTGACTATTAATTATGCATTTAATCCCTGTTAACAACTGTAGATGTTCACTTTCATGGATCTTTAAGCTCGTCCCATCAGCTCTTTAGTTTTTTAACTTCACCAAACCTTTCACCAAACTTTTCTACTATAGATTTATTGGGTTCAATTTAGGAGACCGAAATTTTAACCCGCACATGTTAGGCAAAGTCTATATAGCACGCTGACGGCAAATCCGATAATATTTAAGTCAATATATCCTCCGAAAAAAGCACATATGACAATGTCGAGAAGGATTTTTTTTTTTTTTTGGACAGTATTGGTTTCCTTAAATCTCAAACAAGTATGACCAAAAATTATATCTCTGAGCACAAAAATTAATTTATTTTAAAACGAACTTCATTAGTTAGCATATATTTTGTTTACAAGCGAGAAAATAACTTTCTTATATACTTATCTTTATGAAAAATATATATTTGAGTAGGAGTTAAAGGTAGATTCATGTATATATGATCCAGCCTAACGAGTTGAGATCAAAATGAATGTTTGAAAATCTGAGAGACACCTTCAATTAAAAAAAAAAAAAAAATCAAAAGTGAAGAGAGAGAAGAGAGATGGTGTCTCAAATAAAAATTGAGACACTCTTCTCATAAGTGTCATATTGTGATTGGTCAAACAAAAAAAATTATCTAACTAAAAAAAACAAAAAAAAATATAATATTTTTATTTTGAGACACCCTCATGGATGCTGATGCTCTGAATTAATTAGAAAGAAAACAAAAGAGATGCAACAATTATTACCATTAATCACTGCTTTTATATCAATAATGTGATTATTTGAAGAAGAAAAAAACATGACCTTGAAAGTTGAAACTTTAGTTTAAAAAAGCACAGCTAAAAAAGCAAAGTGGATATTGATTTCTGGAGAATCTAGTTGAATCCCAATCTCAAAATCCACGGATACTACCTCCTCATATTAAGAAAGCCTTGTGGAAAACGAAAACGACGCCTAAAAATACACCTCATGGCGAGGGGTGCAGAGCTAATTGATAAATTTGACAGTAAGAGAGATTTGCCATCGACTTTTCCCGAGGTAGATGTTCCTCATGGAGATGAAGAATAACCGATCTTTTTTTCAAAGTTTGCAAGGCATTTTGGTTTGTGATTTTCCTCTTTTGCGGTTGAACTATGTGGTCCTAGTGATGTTTAGCTTTGTTTACTTAAGCAGAATTTAGAGTTGAAATTTTGTTTTTCTAAAGATGATGCTAAATGACTGTTCATCAAAAACTTATTACAACCCAAAACCAATAAACAACAAGAAGTGTGTATACATGTTAACTTCAAATTCCTAGCAACAAAAGTATATGTATTCGATCGTATATAGTTGATATGAAAACACCAAAAATGTAATGTTAGCTATTTCTCTTCAGTCGTATATTAAAGAAAAAAATTAAGTAATCACTAATCAGTCGTATGGAAGACGGGAAGGATCCATGGCGTAAAAAGAAAAAAACTTGAATTTGGTATATATATGATTTAGCATCATTGTGGGTATTACAATGTTACTTGTAAAGATGCGGATAGACATATGTTTGGATAGATGTCATATATGAATATGGTTTATGTATTTTTTGTCACGTGAAGTAAAGTACTTGTATGCAAACGCTCCTACACGAGGGACTTTTTGGCACTCTTTCATAAAAAGGGATCGTACTTTAGTAGAATCCATGGCGAATCGAATTTGATGATGATGAGATCTTTTAGTAGAAGTACTTGGACCGCAACGCTCGGGGCCAATTGGATTTTGATCCGCCAACAAAACCTACCATTATTTTATAACACAAAAGTTAAAGTAGTACTGAGTAAAGTATTTTGCTATTCCAATATTTTTTTCAGCAATTGCTATTCATTTTTTTTTTTGTTAGGTAGTAAACTGATTATGTCGAGATTTAAACAAAGTTATGAAGTATATATTTTGTTGGAAGTTTTAACAAATTGTTATTCAATTTTTATTTTTGTTTATCATGAACATTATATATATTTGATGTGTGTGTTTTAATTTATATGTATAAATAAATATTTAAACTACCAGTGAATTCTAAATGTCAAAAAGAAAGCTTTTCTTTTCTTCAACGAAAAACCTGAATATCAATTAATACTAGAGCACCTTTGACATCTCAGGGATTGTTGGCCCTTCCTCCGCATGCTCAACTCCTCCTAGCGACTTATACTCCTCCGCCGGATTATCTCTTTTCGACAATTTCTCTTTCTCTGGCGGCTTTTCTCTTCCCGGCGGCTTAATTTCCTCCGCCAGCTTATCTCTTTCCGGCGACTTATCTCCTCCGGACAGCTTGCCACCTTTATCCCCTTTAGGCGGAACTCCTCGCGCATGAAGATTATATGTAAAATGCTCTTCTTTCCTAAGTGTATCAAACGTACACACAATTTTACAAACATTAAAAAAATTGGTAATTTATTTACGAAATATTTCACATATAATAACGCATGAACTATTTTGACATACGTTCTATAATGTTTTTGTTTTTATTACAGTCTGAGACTATAAGTAAATAAATGTTAAAACCAAACCAAAATCTAATTTGGTAATTAAAAACCATTATGTTTAAAACAAAGCTAAATCGATAATAAACGAAAATATTTTTTTTTGTTAACTATATAGTAAACGAAAAGATAATGATGAACATTGTAGTTTTAATTCTTTTTTTTTAGTTTGACCCTTTTTAAAACCCATCTTTTTACCCATTTAAAATCTAGAAGAAAAAAATAGTTTTTCAAAATCTACGAGGGGTTTATAAGATACCAACCATAATAGTATAATATGTAGTTCGAACGTAAATGCATCAGTTAATTTTTTTGGTTTTTTTTTTTTTGAAAACACATTTGAATTTACCAAAAAATAGTTCAGGGTAAAAGTCTTGATTACTTAATGAAATTACTTGTAGAGCCAGACGAGGAGGGCGATCGCCGATGCTCCGAGGCTACCAGAAGCTAAGAACCCCGTGGCCAGGAAACTCGAAGTGATAACCGCCGGTACGAGAATCGGGCTAAGAAATACAAAAACCGGCGTCATAACGATTAACACCACGCCCGCACCAGCGAGGGTTAAACCGGTGAGGATCATAAGGGATACGGCGGCTATACCGGCATAAACAGTCTGTTTATCTTTTGTGCCGAAGAAACGCATTAGAAATTTTGGTGTGATTCTGAATTAAAGAGTGGGGTCAAGTTTTGGAGGAGAAAATGGTACGGTCTACGTGTATGACACGTGTCTGAAGAGGACACTGTCCATGCATGCAATTGAGACCTTTGCGAATGAAGTTGCTCTACGTCACGTTAACTCGTTTTTTCCTGCCTCGTTCGTTTTTCTTCTTCTTCTTTTGTATAAAACTAAAATTATACTGAATATCAGAGTGATTATTTTGTTAACCCAAATATGTGTTAGACTTAGAGTTGGTTGTTAGAAACTATGTGAGTAGTTATTATTGAAGTATTAAAGCCAAGCCCAAACCTTCTCTGTAAAAGACAACTCTCCTTCTCTGTAAAATTCAGATCAATCAAATGTTTTTATGTTCTTGAAGACAATCTAAATCTTCTCTTTCACTTTTAATTCTAGCACTTAATAAAGCTCTCTAAGGAGCTATCTTATTTTCTGTTTCAATTTCTATCTCAATAATGCTCTTTTGAGCATGAATCTATGCTTGTCTTGAATCCACTTACATGGTATCAGAGCTTCAGTCGGTTTCCATGGGATCTTTCGCTGCAAAACAAGAAATCAGAAGATTAAGACGTGAGTTTGACAATGGAGAGACGAAGACTGCAGAGCTTGGAATCAACAAATTTCTATCATGCTGCTTCTCTTCAGAACACTCCGTTGGCTTCTTTCCACGCCATCGACTATCTCGGACAGCCATGACAGTTGGTAATTTCTGCACTTTAATCTCAGCCAGAACAAAGGGCAAATGGCTTTATTGTCTCAGGTTGTTGCTTGTTTGGTGGTGGTTCAGCTGGCTAGTCTTAGATTCCTAGGAATGGAACTCATGAAGCCAGAATGGATTGTCTTGGGTTTTTTGTTTGGGCTGTGTTTAAGGATGCAAGTTTTGTTGTCTTTCATTACAAAGAAGAATTTACAGTGAGCACACAAAGTGTTCGATACAATGTCAAAGAGAAAGACAGATTGTGAAAGTGCAGATTGTTGTTGGCAAATTAATAGTAAGTAGATAGTGAGAGGGATTTCAGTAGTTATGGGAACATTCTCCTTCATCATGGGATTGGTTAGTTGAGTTAAACGGGTAAGGAAAACCCGGACTCTTTGTGAGAAGAAAGGTCACAAGTACCTCTGAGGGACTAGTCCTAAAATTCTCCAAGTACAAAGATACCTCTGAGAGAGTAAAGCTAGATCTCCAAGTATAGACCGAGCAATCTCATACTGATTTTCTCTCTATGGTGAATTGAGCAATCGACCTCCACCTCCATGGGATCCTTCCTCAACTATTCATACTCTTACCAAGCCATCTTCGTTTGCGGTTTCAAACTTGACATGGTTGTTCCACCCATGCAAAGTTTGCGGGGGAGTATTGAAGTATTAAAGCCAAGCCCAAACCAAAGCCCATGTGTATTAGGTTTTGAGTGAGCAAAGTGGATTTAGTATAAGATGCAATGTTATGATCGATGTGTATAGTAACCTTTGAGAGTTGCAAAAGACAACTCTCCTTCTCTGTAAAATTCAGATCAATCAAATGTGTTTGTGTTCTTGGTGACAAGCTAAAAGCTTCTTACTTTCTTTAGTTTCTTGCATCTAAATAAAGCTATCAAGCTATTTCTATTTCAGCTTTTAGTTTCTATCCATTTCGCTCTCTTTAGATCAAGATTCATCTTTGTCTTCAATCCGCCTACAGTTATGCGCAATTTGCCTCTCTTTCAACCCTAATATTTTCATATTGGATTTTCCCAAAAATAAAATATTCCTAACCTCTTTTTACTCTAGCCAAGGTTGCATAAGTTTTTATATTTAAATCTTGGAGTATGATGTCATATCGTTTTCGATACTATTTAGCCAGTAGATTGAAATTGAACTTTGTAGTATCGATCGACACCGTTTTCCAGAAGAGTATTCTAAATTATGAAATGAATCTTCGCTCTCAGCCTATTAGATTAAACTTTCAGCACTAGTTGGTATGAATTTAGCTCTCAATCATAAAATGTTTATAAAAGTATATTAAACTTAAGTCAAGTGGTTGAAGTTTTGCTATGATTTAGGGTAAGGTTGAAAAAAAATAAATCTATTGTGATTTCAGTCAAAATTAACGCTTTAAATATACGAAATACACAGTTCTTCCACATCCAAGAATTATTCAAAAAATCTAAGACCCAATCAATATCCCTGAGTTATATAATAGATTAAACAAAAAGAAATTATTTCGAGGTATGGCCAAAGAAAAAAAGTTGAAATCTTTGTATTAATTGATTGATAATAAAAAAATGTCAATTTTTAAAAAGTTGAAATGTAAGCTCCTTCGTGGAGCCAACGATTTAATTAATATTTTAGCCGTGGCGGTTGGCTTTGACAAGTGGTCGCTCCTTTAGTCATAATGGTCAGCCAATTCAACTTCATCTCTTGGATGAAACAAATTCACCTTTCAATATGTAGATATATCATTTTCTCAAATTTTTTTTGTAGATATTCCATTATAATTTAGTTTCCAAATTTTGCTGCAACCATATTGGCTTGATGAATGATTGTTATCATTTATTCTTCTAATGATGACAGTATACGGTAAGAAATGGCTATTTGTTTTTCTTTATCACTTTAGTAATGGTTATACATCTTGGTATATGTTGTACTGGGCGATACAGCGTTATCAATAACCCCATTTTATCTTTTTCTTGGCAAGATTTCAAACTTTTTCACGGCAAGGAAGTGGAAATAAAATTTCGGTAAAACAAAAAAAAAGCAAGTGGATCAAGCTCCCTCTAGTTAGAAACTTAATGAACCAATTTTTTATTTTGTCGGGCTGGTTCATCTTTAAAATTAGTCGGAGTGTTTAGGTCGATTGTGGTTGGGTCGTATCCTAAATCCCAATCCAATGCTGACCCGAATCACCCAAAGTTATAGGAAAAAACCTTACAAATCTCTTAAAAGAAGAAACAGTAATTTGGACCATTTAATTGTTATATTGAGCAGTTTATGTTTTTTTTTTTTTTGTCGTCCAGCAGTTTATGTTCTAAAAAGATGGTTTGACGACTAAAAAAAAACAGATGGTGAAATTCATGAGAATAATTAAGATACAATTAAGGTCTAAGATCGTTTTGAAGATAATATTTAGAAAAAATGTTCGTTTAAAAGGACCGTTGTATTGCCTAACTTAGCAATTGCCACAAATGTAACTGAGAAACAAACGCAAAAATGATTTTGTCTCAGCTAAATAATTTCTATCAGCTTTTAAATTTTGTATTTTTACTATTGATTTTGTAATATGCATGCTTATTTATTATTTATATTTAGCGTGGTTCTATCGGATGTCTCAATTGGGACATTAATTTTCGTCTATCTAATGTTTCTCACTAAAAAATAATGAGTAAAGTGATTACGAATTTAACGATTATGTATTAGTTCTCATTTTTCATATACAATTTGTGATGTATTTTGTTTCGGGATATATAAAAATTTAACTCCGGACCGAAGGATTTGTACTCCTTTCCTAAACATTTTTGTTGAGACAGTCGATCACACACTTTTTTTTTAAACACTTACGAACAAATTATGACAGTAACTACAAAACAATTCAACGACGGACAATTCACTTCACTTCATAAGAATCCACGATTACGATAAACATATCTGCTTGCACCACATTTAAGATTTCCAATAAGATTGTTTCCACTAATATGTAGAAATCATATTCTATGGGAATCGAAATCTATAGTGTAGAAGCATTAACGAACAATTGGATCAACTACTGAATTGAGGAGGTTTTCACAATTTCACACTCTTTTGTATATATAAGTTACCATATAGTTAAAAAAAAATTACCATTAAAAAAAGTTACCATATTGTATACTAAATATGATAAATTGACGACATATCGAAAAGTAGACAAAAAATACGTGTGTTTTTTAAGTTACCATATAGAAAACTATATCTGAAAAATAGACGTATCTAAAAATAGACACAAAAAGTACATGTGCATATATGATAAATAGACGTATCTAAAACTAGACACAGAAAGTACGTGTGCCTTGTTTTCTTAGAGCATTTTTTAGAGCACTTCCATTGGAAGGTAATTAACCTGAGTATCTCAACTTACAAACATTTTTTTTATTTAATTATGTGAGTGAATATCTCAAAAAGTTGAGATATCGACATGAAAGTGTCTCAAAGTATTTTAAAACCTACACAATTAAATACATTTTTTTAATGATATTCATGTAGGAGGTGCTCTTATGCTTCTTAGAATATTACCCTCACTGAGGCTAATAGTTTAATTCGAAGTAGCCTGGAAAGTGGAACCAGAGAAAGATGATAGACTCGGCAAAAATAATTAATGCAATCTAGTCACATATATATTTGCTCGCTATTATTTTTTAACAGAATGGAGTTTGATTTTTTTATAGTTTTTTAGTTGTATGATAAATTTTCAAAATGTTATGATTTTGTCAAGCGCCTAGTATTACGTCGAGGGCATTTAACCAATTTCTGATGTTTGTACTAATGAAGACAACACCTTGTCGCAGAATAACAATCCCTCAGACAAGTTGGGCCTTTGTAATCAGAAGGATGATTTAACAAAGCCCATCAGTGAGCCCAGGAAGCAACACTTGTCTTCTTCCCTTCACGACAAAACCAGAGAAGCAACAGAGCAAAAGATGATGAGCTGTAAAAGTGAAGAAAGGCAAATCCAAAACCGTAACAGATTTGATGCTCTGCAATCATTGGATTGATCCTTGGACTGACAAGTGTCAATAGATTGTTCCCTAGGGTTTACGCAAGCCTCATATAACCTTGTGTATAAATATCAAGAAAGCTCACTCTGTAATGTAGTGAAGAAAATCAATAAGAAAACTTCATATTTCTAAAATTGTTTTATGGTATCAGAGCTGCAGTCGGTCGATGGAACCATGGCTGGAGGCTCATTACAACAGACACCGTTGTCAACTCCGACATCTACACCAGCTCAGACTCCGGCGGTTGCTCCTCGAGGCTCGCCTGGCTCAGTTCGAGCTCCGGTGTATGCAAATCGATTCCCAACTGCGCCGGATCCGCCAGCTCCACCACCTGTACGTCCTCCAACGTTCAATCA
>PKML01009472.1:73516-103349 GCA_002933935.1 Eutrema yunnanense | reverse complement strand
CCAGGGGGTATCGATCGATACTTGACGTGAATTCGGGTACTTTAGCCAGCAGACTTTAGTTTCGCTCCAGAATGCTCCATAAACTCCAATATCTCCAAGAATACTCCAAATGTGCTAAAACCTGCAAAAGACTCTAAAAGACTCCAAAATACTAGAAAAGACTCTATAAAAGGACTTATATCATGGCTTAAACAGGGTAAAAACCATGATATATCAAGAGTCTAGAAGGTTCTTGAATATTAACTGCAGCGATGAAACTGGCGATGAGGGCTTTACTTGAACAATGCTGTGGGATTATGTGTGGAGTTTGGGAAAGCTGTGAATGTCTACGGAGAAGTACATGGTGGTTAGATCGAAAGCTGATTTGGTAACATTTGGGTACTTCGGAAGAGGGTCATTTCAATGGTTCATGAACAGGTGAGTCTCCGCGTTTTCAAACCTCTTTCTCTGGTTTAGTCTTTTATTTGCTTGAGGGCAAGCAAAGACTAAGTCTGGGGGAGTTGATATATCATGGTTTTTACCCTATTAAGACCATGATATAAGTCCTTTTTATAGAGTCTTTCTAGTGTTTTACAGTATTTTAGAGTCTTTTACAGGTTATAGCACATTTGGAGCATAATTGGAGATATTGGAGCTTTCTGGAACATTCTGGAGCGAAGCAGAGATCCGTGTAGCTGAGACGTCGAAATCACCTGAGTATCGATCGATACTGCCTAGTATCGATCGATACCCATCGGGGAAACAGAAGGACCGCGACTTTTTATGAAGTTTTGGAGAATTGCAAAAGTGCCCAGAAGACTCTGATAATTACAAGAAGACCCCAAGTCGTGATTTAGGTTATAAATATGATTTTACAGCCACTTGTTTAGGCTATGCTTTATTCTGCTTTAGTTTAAAGAGAGATTTTGGTGAGAGATACAAGTCTGATTTCCCTTCGTCCGAGATCAGATCTCAAACCTTTGTTTCTCTTTCTGATTTTATATAGAGTATTTATTCAAACATGTCTATTGATTTAATCTTCATGTCTGAGTAGATCTCTCGTTAGGTTTGGGGATTCTCATAAGGGATTTCTTTGAATGCTAGGTTGATTAGTTATTTAGGGTTCATAATCTGAATTAGTTCTTCACCTTAGGTTGTTCCCAAAGCTAATTCTAGATTGATCACCTGGAACTTAGATCTTAGGATAATTGATTAGGCACGACAATGCGATTAATTACCTGATAGATACTAGGTGAGCAAATTGATTATTCGCAAAGAAATTTGGTTTAATTGATTTGTGAACATATCAAACTTGAAATTAAGGCTGATTTATTCTTAGGGATTTGCAAAGAAATTTGGGATTCTGAAGTTTAGATTTAGATAGTTTTCGCAACGACAGTTGGTTAACTATGCTCTAGTGATTTGAGTTCGAGAACCGTGCTTAACTTGAACCCTGATTAGTTAGTTTATTTTGCATTCATTGATCTCCTGAGAAATATCCCTGAACCTATCTTTTTCCCATTGAATACAACTCGTTTACTGCTTCTTGTTTTCTGTTTAAACTGAATTGCTTAGCTTAGCTTAGCTTGATTCTAATAATTTATTGAGTGATTTCTGTGGATCCTTGTGTTCGACCCCTAGCTAGACTACGACTACTGCTTTAGTACTGTTAGGGTATTAAATTGAGCATATCACCCGGCCTACGTAGACCGGTAATTCAATGGTGTCGATTCCGTTGAGAGTGTCTCCGGCGAAGCCGGTTAATGGGATTGAGAGTGGATTGACCTCGGCTTCGTTTATGTTCATCCTAGCCAAGGTGTCCTTGAAGATGAGGTCGACCGAGCTGCCCGTATCGACGAGGACTCTGTTAACATCACAGTCAGCCACACGAACTTGTACGACGAGGGGGTCATTGTGGGGCTGATGAACTCCGACCGCGTCGGCCTTGGTGAAGCATATCCCCTTTTTACTCGTGTCTTGTGCGTCAATCTCCGGGCCGGAGTGCCATTTTAGGGAGACGTCGGTCCTCCTCTCGTGACGCTTGATGGACCGTATCGAGTCGTTACATGAGAGGAGCCCTCCCATGATCATCCATATCAAAGTCCGCGCCGGGGGAGGTGACCTGCCCCTTTCCTGATCTCGAGTGGGAGATCGCCGGCGACGGTCGTCGTTCTGGGTGCGGATATCATTCCTAGCCCGGTTGTCCTCGCGGCCTCGGTTATCACGCTGTTGGCTTCGATCGTTGTCCCAGGCTCGCAGGCGCAACCGCTCGGGTACGTGGATTTCCCCCCTTTGGAATTGATTCAGCAGGACTTCTTGGAGTGCGCGGCATTGTGAGGTCGAATGCCCCTTTCTCTGGTGAAAGTCGCAGAAGGCTGATCTTTCGTACTGCTCATCTGTTCAGGGCTCTTTGTCTTTTGGCTCGTCGGGGCGCTGATCCTGTTGGTTGGGGTCGCGCACATATTTGTTCCAGGGCAATTTCGGCGCGGGGTTGGAGAGAGGAACGGGGTCATGCATATGGAGAACGGCCGGCGATTCGTTGACGAGGAATGCGGCGGCCTGCTTTCCTTTGTTGCGTTGATATTCGTCGTCGTAATGCTACGAGGTTCCTGATACCCATCTTGGGGTCGCTCCTTTGGAACCGGAGCCTTGTTCGAGGCGCTGTTCTTCGACTCGGCTGCCTTTTCTTCTTCGAGCTCAACGAAGAGTCCGGCGCAATGTAGAGCGTCTTCCAACGACCACGGCCTGTTGAGCTTCATGTCGTCCTTGAAGGCCGAATCAGCCCGCAAACCCTTCCTCAGAGCGGGGAGCGCTGACTCGTCTGTTACGTTGCTTTGTGAGGCCGTGGCTTTGAAGCGCTCGATAAAAGACCTGATCGACTCCTTTGCTCCTTGGTTCAATGCCCAGAGGTCTGCGCTGGATGCAGACTTTCTGATGTAGATGGAGTAGTGCTCGAGAGACCCCTGAAACTGTCGGTGGAGTTTGTCTTTAGCCGAGAGAACCATGTGAGGGCTGGGCCGGTGAGGTTTTCTACATAAAGCTGGCAGTGGGCGGCCTCACGCTCGTTCGGGGAAAAGTGGGCGCGGCCCATGGCAATGGTGAACGCTGTTAGGTACTGGGCTAGGTCGGTGTTGCCCGCATAGGGCTGGAGTTTGAGCTTTCCGAGGTGCTGGAGCGGGACGGAGGCGATCCGGAGGGTGAACGGCGTGTTTAGCGTCTATCTGAGGACGCGATCTATTTCTGGGGCTGCGTTGGTGGCCTGTTGAATCTTGGAGGACATTGCACGGATCGTTTCCTTCATGGCCTCAAATTCGTCGTCCCTGATGCGTTCTGAGCAGGATCGTTGAAGGTGAGCTTCGTCGATCGAGGAGCCGCCCGCTGTTGGGACGAATCGGCCAGCAGGATCTTCGGACTCCGACGGCGAGTCTCCGAATAGATTTCTCTGGAGGCGCGGGGTATCCCCCCGGGAGGCTGGCTCTCTGATGTGGACGCCGGGGGATCCGGTGTTGCCTGACCGGTCGCGAGAGGCTACTAGTGTGGCGAACCGTTGATCGGTGGTTCGCGTAAGCTCGTCTATTCTGGCGAGTAGGGTCTGCATTACAGCGGACAGAGTGGGCTGGTCTTCCGGCGGCCCGACCGGCATTTGAGGCGTGTTTTGAGTGGCGGAGCCGTCAAGGGGAGTGGATCCCGGAGCCGGGGGCGGAGTTCCGAGGGATTGGTCTTGAGGGATCGGTCGGTCGGTCGTCACCTGAGCTGATGGTGAGACGACTGCTGTTGCTTGAGTCGAGGGCGAGGCCGTTGTTTGGGCCGGAGTCTCATGTTCCGACAGTACTCTTGGAGGCGGGATCGCCATTGCTGTTGCGGTTGATGTCATGGTTAGACTGTTCCTTGCGTGTAGGAAAATCTCACCCCCCTCCCTGGAGCGCCAATTGTTGATCCAGATGATCACTAATGCTGTTTAGAGGATGATTAGAGAGTAGAGAGGCGATATTTTCGTCAAATAGAACGAGTTAACTTAGATGCCGAGTAGGTCGGGTATTATGATGAACAGGCCGGGGGCCGTATCCTTCGTATTAGTGATAAAAAGGAGACAAACGATTTAAATTTACGAATTAAATCCGACGGGAATTCAGTTCGGTGTTCTAAACGCTATTGCCCTATTACAAACGAGAGAGGTCGGGTCTGTATTGTAGAGAGTAAAAATGAGAGAAAGAAAGGATCCCCTCCTTAAGGGGTATATATAGCGGGGGCCGACTTCCTGCTCCCCGGGATTCCTGGACCACGTGGTGCCTCCAGCCTCTTTTGCGGGTAAGGCGTCGCAGGAGACGTGACCCGATTTTAGGCTGGAGAGTCATGATGAGCTCGGGCCATTCCTCTACGCAGATAGCGTACTATTCGGTCAACTGCTTTCCACGTGGCATATCCTCTTTGGATCTTCGCGCAGAGTTGGTGAGATGTCAAGTTCAACGCCATCTTCCTACGGGGTGGCACACTGTTCGGTCAACTGCCTTCCACGCGTCCTTTTCTCCTTCCCCCTCTCTGACTGGGGTTAGTGAGAAGTCAGTTCGAGCCCGGGGCACGCTCCTATGAGCTAGGCGGGGGTTAACTTCGGTATCCCGGGCTGCTAGCTCGGGGATGTGATCGAGAAGGGCCTTTTGCTGAGATGGGCCTAGCTAATTGGGGGTGCTAAGCCCACCTCCAACAGTCACGTGGAGACCATCCACATAACTTTCTTCCGTTTTGTTCCTTCCGTCAGGCTCCACCAAGAATGCCTCCGCACAAAAGATGACGGATCCGTCGCTCTTAATTGGGCCATCGGCGATGACACTTATCTTCCTCATGAATCTCCGATTATCATTATGTTGGTACACTCTCAAATTCCTTACTCTTCCCAATCATGAAATCGATTTAATTAAACCAACAGTTTGAGTCTTTCGTTGTGCAATCCTTTCACTCCGGCCTTATAATTTTGTTCTGATTCTGCTCTCGACGGAATTGAATATGTCATCGGTAATTTGGTGTCATATCTATATATTTTTCTGCTGCGTACAGGTTGCGGACACGAGTATTGGATGCAATTTGGAAGATATTCAGGATTTGAGGTGTCCTAGAAAATTCAATGGAGCTAAGATTTGGGGTTAGTACTGTATTGGAGAAGTTTGTGCTGAAATTTTCGTTTTTCTCTTCTCTATGTTAAAGCGATTCATAGTCTAAATGTGGGATAATGTGATGCAGATGGGTTACCCTCCGTCAAAACGACTTGTAAGTTTCTCCTAAATTATGTTGGAGTTTCATGCTTTATAGATGAAACAAATTATTGGTAAAATGTATGTAAAATAACTATATACAATGACTTAACACGCGCTATTGTTAGCGCGAGGTAATTTTTTAAAAGAAATTGTTTTAAATTTAAGAAAAATTATTTTTATTTGAATTTTATAATATGTCTAACTCATGATTTCGTGATTATAGATAGAGCTGAGTTGCCAAACGGAATAATTTATCAATTTAACCCGTTTTGCAATGGAATAAAATTTATTCGGGCTAACCTGTAAAACCTATAATCTTGAAAACATAAATCTATTATGCACCGTTTAATGACTTTAGTTTTATGGTTAGTTCACGAACTCTTAAAAAAAAAAATTTCTTGTGTATAACTTTTTATAAAATTAGTAAAATATTTTATAAATTTTATTTTGATATAAATTTAAATAATATGAAAAATACATCAAGATTTCGAATAGATTTTTTTTCTTTGAATATATATGGATTATTTTTTATTAAAATTATATAGTAGATATCATATTTAATGCAAAATAAATATTTTCCATATTCTTATCAGTAATTGTAAAAGACAATTATATCATTCACTATTTCAATTATTTTTTGGTTATTTATAATGGAATTTCATGTAATAACTTACAAAATAAATTTCATTTTCAAAAATGTCTTCTTAAATAATATTATAGAGATTATCAGTGCTAAATACTGAGGTATCGGGTAATGTTTAGCTTTGTAGTTGAGTCAGCCCCAACTCTGTGAAGTCAAATGTCCTAGGTGGGACAAATAAATATTTAGTGGACTAACCAGTAACTTATCCGGGTAATACTTCAGTTACCTTTGATATAGAGAAATACAATCTAATACTTGCAATGTTCTTGAACTGCTGGAGTGTCATGTTGTATATATGAAACAAATTTTTGGTAAAATATATGTTAGATATGGTCAACTATATTTTGTCGGTGCTAAATACTGATGTATCAGGTAATGTTTGGTTTTGCAGTGGAGTCAGCCCCAACTCTGTGGAGTTAAATATCTTGGGTGGAATAACTAAATCTTTAATGGACCAACCAATAACTTATCCGGGTAATAGTTCAGTTACCTTTAATTGGGTAATGTTGTCAAAGCCGCTAAACATTATATTAGCTAAGTAAACATATTCTTATCCGCATATTATATAATTATATGTAATCCATTTCAGGTGAAGATCCACGACAACTGAGAAGTGTCCTGCTATATGAATGAGATAAATATTTGCTAAACTATATATTATATATGGTAAACTATATTTTATCGGTGCTAAATACTGAGGTGTCAGTTAATATATATACGTATTTTGAGTAAGTAAAACAAAAAAATCATATTTTTATCAACATATACTAAATATGGGTAAGAACGTCAAAACAGTACCCAACAACAACAATGAATTTAACATTCTGTCACATCATGGTCATCTACCTAATTTCAATCCGGTTTGTGTATATTGACCCAATTGACTCATAACTTAATCATAAGCTGACATCTTAGCTGCCAACAAGAACACAATACCACCAAAAAAAATAAGTATATGCATATTTAAGAAATACTTTCTTATGGGTTTACAAAAATAAAACCATGAACAAAAAGAAAACCATGGAAATTTTCAGAAATTCAAGCGAACTCTTTCACTTATTGTTCATATACAAACAAAGATTGAGCAAAAAACAATACAATTAACATAATATGATTTTGATTGATGTTGCATTTGTCATTGCCTCATATTCTTACTTAAACTCTTTCCTCTCATATTTTTTACTTTATATATCAAAATTTGCAATGGAAAACAAAACAAATTCTTCAACATGTTCAATATTATCATCTCTCTATGTCTTTGAATTCGTTTAATCTCATTTTCACTCGTACTCATTATTCATATTCCAAGACTTCATTCACACCATAATGATAGATACAACTTTATTGTTTGCTTCTTTCACTACTCTTTTTGGTCATATGCCCATGTTCTATCTCATGTCCCTACATGAATAAATACTCTTCACCATAATGTATTCACTCCCACCCAAACATCTAAGAAAGTAGTTTGTTTTTAGCCCGATATAAAGTGGAGAACATGTTGGATCACATGTCTCACCTCTCAGCTCATGTTATACTCCAAACCCATTCGTAATTGCTATGCTTTTGTTCATTCACTTAAATCTCATGTTATGATAAATGTAATATAGATAAAAACAAGTATTTTAAATGCATATTTTTATAAATAACACATGGACTTAAATAAAAAAATAGAAGTCTAAAATGATAATTGTATATAGCTCACTCGTAATTCGGTCTACTTATCTAGATCAGTTAATTCATTTAAAAATCCCTACATTTCACACAATGAAAAAGGAGAATAATTTTTTAAGGGTTCAAAACCCACGTTAGAGAATAATTGATAGATATATTTCATTTTTCTCAAATATGGGTCGAAATCTGACATTAATATCATTTCAAAAACATCTGACATCTTTTGGAGATGCATTCATAATTCGATCCCTCTCTCTCTCTCACTCACTCACTCACTCTCACACACACATCAATACGGCAAATTGAACCATATAACACATTATGTCTGATTTAAATATAACATTCACTATCTTTCTCCCGTTTCCCCTTTTTTGTGAGTTTCGATGTCTCCATTTTGACTTGAGCATTGATTTTTTTTTTTGCAAAGACTTTAACCATTTTTTCTCTCAGTGATTGGGATACCACAATTTGCCTATCATGACATGCATTATTGCATACCCATCAAAGACTCAGAATTATCATTCAAGCTTCTGGAAACTCATGCAAGTATTCATTTGTTGAATGATTCCTCGTGCCCGAACATTAATTTCTAACCATCGAAATGATTTATTTTAATTATCCTCTATAAAATGCTTTGAAGTTTGAGTATCTTAGAAGACAAAGAACACACTAAAAACGTTTATTTAGATTTTAAAGATGCCAAAGGGTGTGGAAACCCCATTAATCTAGTGGTTGACCAAATTATTCATTAATGCTTATACATCAGGATGTCTGAGTTTTGATTCCCAAAGAATGCAATTTCTACGGATTAATGAAGGCAAACTTACATGAAAACTCCAACGTGGTGAAAGCAGAGCAGTTCATCGCTGTCGTGGATCCTTGTGGAGCGGGAAGAATTGTTTGTTGTTCAATTGTCTTATAATAATTTTCATAATTTGCTCGTAAATGTTTTAAAATAATGCCAAAAGGTTAAAAAAGTTAATATTTTACTTTTTTTCGTGGCTTTCAGTTGTTTGTTATGAAATTAAGCTACTAATGCTAAAGTAACATTTTTTTGCCAATTCATGGTAATGTAACTTACCATATTACAATTCATTTTTTTTAATCGTCTGGATGTTTTATTGATGTAAACTTCAAACTCTTGGAAAATTACAGAGAATTACAGGGGTAACTAGCATCAAAACCTAACAATAAGGTCTAAAAGATGCTAAAATACTACCCAATTGAACCATTGATTGTAAGGAACGTCTCGTCTATGTTCCAAGCATGGAACTTAAAGCCGACTCCATGCATCACGCTGTACTCTATCACGATGTACTCTCTCAAGGCAGATGCTCTCTCACAAAACCAAAGTAAAATAAAGCGTAACCATCAAAGTGGTTGTAAAATCCTATTAAATAACCTAAATCACGTTTTGGGGCTTCTTGTAAATAATAAAGTCTTATGGGCAATTATGCAATTCTTCAACTCTTCATTAAAGTCGCGGGTCTGGTCTGCTTCGATGAGTATCGACCGATACTAGTCAGTATCGATCGACACTGAGACTTCAAATCGGGTACTCAGCTACACGAACAATTGCTTTGCTCCAAAATGCTCAAGAAAGCTCCAATATCTCCAATTATGCTCCAAACGTGCTAAAACCTGTACTCTATAAATACTCAAGGCTAAGTCTGGGAGAGTTGATATATCATGACTCTATAAAACGGATTTATATCATGGCTTAAACAGGGTAAAAACCATGATATATCAACTCTCCCAGACTTAGCCTTTGCTTACCCTCAAGCAAATAGAAGACTAAACCAGAGAAAGAGGTTTGAAAACGTAGAGACTCACCAGTTCATGAAACGCTGCAATGACTGTTTTCCTTAGTACTCCACATATCAACTAACCAATTCCAAATCTAACCATCATGTACTTCTCCGTAGTCATTCGCAGTCTTCCAGACTACACACGTTATTTCGCAGCATTGTTCAATCTAGCCATCCTCGCCAGTTTCATCGCTGCGATTAATACCAAGAACCTTCTAGATTCTTTCCCATACAATATCATGACAAGGAACCACCCTTTTTCACACTTTCTGGTATTATTTCTCTCCTCTAGACTTATTTCTTATTATGTTTCTTGCATTTACATATTAAGATTCGAGACGCGAGTATTGATGGTGTTTGCCATCGAATCTCCGGTTTCCCTCAAAAGTAATCAAAGGTGTAGGCGAATAATGGTATCACAGGAAATTTTCCTAACCTCGCTTCCACCTTTGTGTGATCATCTCCTCTGAAGTAGAATAATGGGATCGTTGGAAATTTTCCTAACCCTCTACTCAGAAGAAAATCATCTCATCTTTTAATGCATCTTATTAATTAACTTGTAACAGGGAAATAAATACCATTATTTTAAATACGTGGGTTCTTTTGTCAGATACGAATGATGAATCAAGCTCTATGGATACTAACCACATCGATGAAGTGTAAAACTTTGGCTCAGACTTTAAAGAACTTTGCTGGAAACATGAGTGTCTTCTAGTTAACTGGCCAGCCTTTGGATTTTTCATTAGTCGATCTGTAACTGATTCTGTAATAATGGTCACTTAGAAGCAATGTCAAATCAATAGATTCAAGAAAAAGATCACAGCCTCCAACAAAATTTTAACTCTATAAAACAACGAATGACTCAAAAACGACTGACTTTAAGAAAAACAAAAACAAAGTCAGCGACTACCTCCCCCAGACTTGAACAACACTGTCCCCAGTTTTATCTAGCCTAGAGTTGGTGAAAGAAAACAAAAGAACCAAGTGAATTTATGAAAAACAAGAAGTTACCGTGCAGGAACATCGAGTATCGACCGACACACGGCCTGGTATCGAGCGATACCGGGCTTAAGTCGACATGATGAACTTTCTCATTCGCGTAGGGTGTCGATCGATACCAACATGGTATCGATCGACACTCAGGCGATTTCGTGTTTGCTCCTTGTTTATCCTGGCACAAACGCAAAAACGAAAGATAAAAAGAAAAAGACTCAAAAACAAACTCACCAGTGGGTTGCCTCCCACCAAGCGCTCGTTTAATGTCATTAGCTTGACTGTACCGCCGTTCAGGCAGTGGGTGTATCATCCAGAGGCATCATGTGTCCTTCTGGAATCTCGGCTTTCGCCCAATAGTGTTTCACCCTTTGTCCGTTGACAGTGAACTCCTCGCCTGAAGGATTTATCAGGACAATCGCACCATGTGGTCTAATAGCCTTGACTGTGAAAGGACCTGACCAACGAGGACGCAATTTACCAGGAAACAATTGCAAACGAGAGTTATACAGAAGTACCTGATCATTTGGTTCAAAGTGTCTGGAGATGATCTTCTTGTCATGGTATGCCTTAGTCCTCTCCTTGTACAGCTTTGAGTTCTCATAGGCAAGATGCCTAATCTCATCGAGCTTATTTAGCTTGATCAATCGCTTCTCAGCAGCAGACTTGATGTCGAAATTCATCAGCTTTGTAGCCCATGCTGCCTTGTGCTCGATTTCCACTGGAAGATGGCATGCTTTTCCATACAGCAAGTGAAACGGTGTAGTCCCAAGTGGTGTCTTAAAAGCAGTCTTGTAAGCCCAAAGTGCGTCATCTAGCTTTACAGACCAATCCTTCCTTGTAACATTCATTGTCTTCTCTAGAATCTCTTAGATCTGTCTGTTGGAAACCTCAACTTGTCCACTAGTTTGCGGGTGATAAGGAGTAGCAACACGATGGTTCACACCATACTTCTTCAGCAACCTCTCGAAAATTTTATTGATAAAGTGAGAGCCACCATCACTTATCACAATTCGAGGTACTCCAAATCGAGGGAAAATGATGGTCTTAAACAGCTTAAGAACCACCGAAGAATCATTGGTTCTGCTAGAAATGGCTTCAACCCACTTAGACACATAATCCACAACAACCAAGATGTATTTGTGTCCATATGATGAAGGAAAGGGGCCCATAAAATCAATGGCCCAACAATCGAAAATTTCAACCTCAAGGATAAAATTCTGTGGCATCTCATGTCTCTTACTGATCTTCCCCCTCCTCTGACAGGCATCGCACTGTGAAACAAAAGCATGAGCATCCTTGAACATAGTAGGCCACCAAAAGCCTGCTTGAAGAACCTTGGACACTGTCTTGAAAGTGGCAAAGTGTCCAGCATAGTCTAATCCATGGCAATGAAACAGAACATTAGGTACTTCTGAATCAGCAATGCATCTCCTGTAAATACCATCAGAACAATGCTTGTATAGGTGAGGTTTATGTCACGCGTGAACTTCTTCTTGTGATAGTGCTTGAGGTGCTTTGGTTCTGCATTGGCAGCGAGGTAGTTGGCGATATCAGCATACCATGGTTGATTAGAGTCGGCTGTAGCCACTAGATACTCCTCTGAAACACCAAGGTGTTCAACAGTCAATACTGGTTCGGAAATCGCCGGGTATCGACCGACACCATAGGAGTGTCGATCGATACCGAGACCTGCAATTCGTGGGAATTGCTGAGTTTCGGCAAAACCCATTCGAAACTCAGTTTCATTAAAGTAAATGGATTCCTCTGATAGTTGATCATCAATAGGGACGTCTGCATCGATCCGAATCCTCGAGAGATGGTCAGCGACTCCGTTCTCTATTCCTTTCTTGTCCTTAACCTCGATGTCGAAACCCTGTAGTAAAAGAACCCAATGACAAAGGCGAGGTTTGAGATCCTTGTTCTGCATCAGATATTTGAGAGCAGCATGATCAGTATGAACAATCACTTTGCTCCCAATCAAGTAGGATTGAGCAAGAAGTTCCTTCTCTGTGGTGCTGTAATTCCTTTGAGCATCATCCAATGTTCTGCTGGCATAGTAGATGACGTGCAACTTCTTATCTTTTTTCTGACCCAGAACAGATCCAACAGCAAAATCACTAGCGTCGCACATGATCTCAAAAGGCAAAGTCCAATCAGAAGGTTGCACAATAGGAGCACTCACCAAAGCCTTTTTAATATCCTCAAAGGCTACAAGACATTCAGGTGTGAAATCGAATTTGATCTCCTTTCATAATAAAGCAGTGAGTGGGCGTGCTATCTTGGAGAAATCCTTGATAAACCTCCTGTAAAATCCAGCATGACCAAGGAAGCTTCGGATATCCTTCACATAATTTGGTGGTTGGAGGCTTGTCATAACCTGAATTTTGGCTTTATCAACTTTGATCCCAGCCTCAGAAACCTTGTGCCCAAGCACGATGTTATCCTGAACTATAAAGTGACACTTTTCCCAATTAAGGACCAAGTGTTTCTCTTCGCACCTCTGGAGCACCTTGCACAGATTATCCAAACAGTCCTTGAATGATGATCCATATACTGAAAAATCATCCATGAACACTTCCATAAAATCTTCAATCATGTATGTGAAGATAAACATCATGCATCTCTGAAAAGTGGTTGGAGCGTTACACAATCCAAAAGGCATTCCCTTGTATGCAAATGTGCCATAGGGACATGTGAAAGTCGTCTTCCCTTGGTCATCTGGATGTATCGGAATATGGAAGAAACCTGAATACCCATCGAGAAAACAGTAGTAGGGATGACTAGCCAACCTCTCCAACATCTGGTCAATGAATGGCAATGGGAAGTGATCTTTCCGTGTAGCTGCATTCAACTTCCTGTAGTCAATGCACATTCGATGCCCAGTGATAGTTCTGGCAGGAATCATCTCATCCTTTTCATTCTTCACCACGGTTATCCCTCCTTTTTTAGGAACAACGTGCACTGGACTAACCCAAGAGCTATCCGAAATAGCATAGATAACACCAGCTTTCAAAAGCTTCATCACTTCCTTTTTGACCACTTCCATCAGATTCGGATTAAGCCTCATCTGGTGTTTAATTGAATCTTTTGACTCGTCCTCAAGGTGAATCCTATGCATGCACATGTCCGGTGATATACCTGAAATGTCATCAAGAGAATAGCCAAGAGCTTTGCGATACTTGCGCAGCTTGCTCAGCAGTAAGGCAATTTCTGTGTTGTTCAAAGAAGCATTAACAATCACTGGGTATGTAGAATTAGAACCAAGAAAAATATACCTCATATTTGGTGGGAGTGGCTTGAGTTCCATCTTAGGAGCATTCTCTGCACTCCAATCTCCAAACCCAGCAGCTTGCTTAGAACTTTCGGCCAACTCTCCGTCGAGTCGCAGGGTATCGACCGATACTGGGGAAGTATCGATCGATACCGGCGATGCTGAATCGAGCATCTTCGAGTAACCAGCAGTATCATCACATGAATGTACCTCTGAAGTGGCTGAACAGACCAGTGCTCTCTCCAATGGGTCCTCAGGATGCATCTCTAGGAAGTACTCTTCAGATATGTCACTGAAGGTGTCAACAAAGAAGGTCTGCCCATCGATGGTTGGTCTCTTCATCATCTTATCCATATTGAAAGTCATGACCAAATCACCGATGTTGAGAACGATCTTCCCATTCCTGCAATCAATCAAATCACCAGCTGTTGCAAGGAATGGTCTGCCTAGGATAAGAGGATCCTTAGGCTCAGCATAGTACTCCAGGACGATGAAATAAGTTGGGATCAAGTAATTCCCAATCTTAATCGGGACATCTTCGAGTAACCCCTCTGGAAGTCTAACTGAACGATCATCAAGTATCAGGGAGATCCTTGTGGTTGTGAAGTCTGTCATCCCCATTCTTTTGGCAACTGAATATGGCATGAAGTTGACACTTGAGCCAATGTCACAAAGAGAACGCTTAAATCTGTCTGTGAATATCGTACAATCCAACACAAAGCTCCCTGGGTCTGGATACTTCTTTGGGATCCTGTTGGTCAGGATTGCATTGCACTCGTGAGTAATCATCAAACATCCTTCTTCAAGGTTCACGTTGATGGACACCATCTTCTTGACGTATCTTATGAAAGCTGGAGAAATCTTGATAGCATCAATGAAAGGAAGTTCCATAATCAACTTATCCATAATTGCCTTGCATCTAGAGTCTTCTACCTCCTTCTTAGTCTTCCTAGAAGCCCTGGGATAAGGTATCTTTGGTGTGTAGACTCTTTCTGCCACTACATTAGGCACTTCCTTCGAAATCTTAGGAGTTGATTCGACTGCGGCATCAGTATCGACCGACACTGAAGTGGTATCGATTGATACACGTGGTTTTCATTTGTCCCGTGAAAGTATCTTGATAGGTGTCGATCGATGCTGGCTAGCGTCGATCGATACTGGAGCGATTTCGGTATCTTCATCATCAAGACCGACGAAAATATATGCAGTTTGGCCAATTTTTGCTCCTTGAGTGACCTCTTTTCCACTCCTCAAGGTGATTGCATTGATGTGAGCCATTGGGTTCTCTACTTTCCCTGGAAGAAAACCTTCTTGCCTTTTTACAGCATCTGAAGTCTGAGCAATCTGAAGTTCCAGCTTCTTCTGCTGAATATTAATAGCATCGATCCTTCCACTCAGATCATTGTATAAGACATCAATCTTCCCATTGAAATCCACAGTGAGCTTCTGCTGTCCTTGAAGAAGCTGTTCAAACATAGACTCGATCTTGCTATCTGGGAGCTTAGCAGGTACAGACTGATACGATGAGTTTCCATAGTTCCTGATATACCCATTGTTCTGAGGTGATCTCTGACCAAACTGATTCAAACCTCCTTGCTAAGAGTTGTTGTTGAAGTTTCAGTTGTTGTTGAATTGATTCCTCTGACCTTGAAAACCAGAACCACCGATGTAGTTAACATCCTCTACTTCATCCTCGTTGAATACCTCGACATCTTCAGCAAAGTGAACAGCTTTCGTTGTCTTTCCCATCATAAGATTGTGCATAGAATACAACTTGGCTTGAACATCAGCAATCTGTGAACCATCCATGCTACCAGCTAGCTTTTTCCGCTCATAATCAGCATTCTTGGTGCTATTTGATATGCTCAAATTAATACCCTAAATAGTACTAAAGCAGTTGCTGCAGTAAATCAGGGGTCGAACACAAGAACTCAAGATTTCACACAGTAGATTATATAGATCCAAAACACGCTAAATCAATAGATGTAATTGAAAACAAGTATGCAATTAAAGGTGTTGTAAATTCAGTTGGAGGCAGATAGGTTCAGGGTATTTCTCAGAAAATCAATGGATGCAGCTAAATTAACTAACATGATTCAGATTAAGCACGGTTCTTGAACTCAAATCACTAAAACATAGCTAACCAACTCTCGTTGCGAAAACTATCTAAATCTAAATTCTAGGAATTCCAAATCTCTTTGCGAATCCTAAAGTCTAAATCAGCTTTAAAGTTCAGGTTTGATATGTTCACAAATCAATTAAACCAAATCTCTTTGCGAATAATCAATTTGCTCACCTAAGGTTTTATCAGATAATTAATCGCACTCTCATGCCTAATCAATTATCATAAGATCTAAGTTCTAGGTGATCAATCCAGAATTAGCTTTGAGAACAACCTAAGGTGAAGAACTAATTCAGATTGTGAATCCTAAACAGATAATCAACCTAGCATTCAAAGAAATCTTTTATGAGAAAACCCTAAACCTAAAGTGGTGATCTACTCAGACATGGAGATTGAAATAATAAACATGACTGAATAAATACTCAAATAAATAAATAAATAAGAAAGAGTAACAAGGGTTCGAAATCTTCTCTCAGACGAACAAAGTATCAGACTTGTCTCCCTCAAAAGCTCTCTCTCAAATCTAGAATAAAATAAGCGTAGCCAACAAAGTGGCTGTAAAATCTCTATAAATAACTTAAATCACGAATTGGGGTCTTCTTGTAAATATCAAAGACTTCTGGGCACTTTTGCAATTCTTCAAGTCTTGGAAAACTCGCGGGTCGTGTTTGCTGCGATGAGTGTCGATCGATACAAGGGGTATCGATCGATATTAGACGTGAATTCAGGTACTCAGCAACACGATCTTCAGCTTTGCTCCAAACTGCTCTAGAAAGCTCAAATATCTCCAATAATGCTCCCAACGTGCTATAACCTGTAAAAGACTCTAAAAGACTCCAAAATACTATAAAGACTCTATAAAATAGACTTATATCATGGCTTAAATAGGGTAAAAACCATGATATATCAACTCCCCCAGACTTAGCCTTTTGCTTGCCCTCAAGCAAATAGAAGACTAAACCAGAGAAAGAGGTTTGAAAACACAGACACTCACCTGTTCATGAACCATCAAAATGATCCTTTTTCCAAGTACCCAAATGTCACCTAATCAGCTTTTGATCTAACCACCATGTACTTCTCCGTAGACATTCGCAGCTTTCCCAGACTCCACACATTATCCCACAGCATTGTTCAAATAAAGCCTTCATCACCAGTTTCATCGCTGCAGCCAATGTTCAAGAGCCATCTAGATTCTTTACCATACAATATCATGACAAGGAACCACCCTTTTTCACACTCATTGGTATTATTTCTCTCCCCAGACTTATTTCTTATTATGTTCGTTGCATTTACATATTAAGGTTCGAGACGCGAGTATTGATGGTGTTATCTAGCCTAGAGTCAGTGAAAGAAAACAAAAGAACAGAATAAAATTGGGAAAAACAAGAAGTTACCTTGTTGGAACATTGGGTATCGATCGACACACAGCCTGGTATCGATCGATACCAGGCTTAAATCGACATGAACCTGTCTCAATCGCGTAGGGTATCGATCGATACTGAAGGGTATCGATCGATACTGAAGGGTATCGATCGACACTCAGGCGATTTCGAGTTTTGCTCCTTGTTTATCCTGACACAAACACAAAACAAACGAAAATAAAAACAAAAGCGACTCAAAAACAGACTCACCAGTGGGTTGCCTCCCACCAAACGCTCGTTTAACGTCATTAGCTTGACTGTAACTCCACTCAGGCTGTGGGTGCATTATCCAGAGGCGTTATGTATCCGTCTGGAATCTCGGCTTTCGCCCAATAGTGTTTCACCCTTTGTCCGTTGACAGTGAACTCTTCGCCTTTACGATTGATCAACACTACAACACCATGTGGTCTGACCTCCTTGATTGTGAAGGGACCTGACCAACGAGAACGCAATTTACCAGGAAACAATTGCAAACGAGAGTTATACAGAAGTACCTGGTCGTCCGGCTCGAAGTGTCTGGAGATGATCTTCTTATCATGATAAGCCTTGGTTCTCTCCTTGTACAGCTTCGAGTTCTCATAAGCGTGGTGCCTGATCTCATCCAGCTCGTTCAGCTGAATCAATCTCCTCTCATCAGCAGGTTTGATGTCGAAGTTCAGCAACTTCGTCGCCCATGCAGCCTTGTGCTCAATCTCCACTGGAAGGTGACATGCTTTTCCATACAGCAAGTGGAAAGGTGTAGTACCCAGCGGTGTCTTGAAAGCAGTCCTGTATGCCCATAGCGCATCATCCAACTTTGTAGACCAATCTTTCCTAGAAGCACTCACTGTCTTCTCCAAAATCTCCTTGATCTGCCTGTTGGAGACCTCGACTTGCCCACTCGTCTGAGGATGATATGGAGTAGCTACACGATGGTTCACACCATACTTCTTCAACAACCTCTCGAAAACCTTGTTGATAAAATGAGAGCCACCATCACTTATCACAATTCGAGGTACTCCAAAGCGAGAAAAAATGATGGTCTTAAACAGCTTAAGAACCACTGCAGAGTCATTTTTCTCACTAGCTATCGCTTCCATCCATTTGGACACATAGTCCATAGCAACCATGATGTAATTTTTCTTGTGTGACGATGGAAAGGGACCCATAAAGTCGATGCCCCAGCAATCGAAGACTTCAACCTCAAGGATGAAATTTTGTGGCATCTCATGTGTCTTACTGATCTTCCCTCTCCTCTGACAAGCATCACACTGTGAGACGATGATATGCTCTAATTAATACCCTAACAATACAAAAGCAGTAGTTGTAATATAGCTAGGGGTCGAACCACAAAGACTCAAAGAGACGCACAATAGATTATGTAGTTGAGAATTAAGCTAAGTAATTCAGATGTAATTGAAAGTAGTGCAGAAATTAAAAGAGTTGTAATTCAATTGGGAAAATATAGGCTCAGGGTATTTCTCAGAAAATCAATGAATGCAGATAAACTAACTAATCAGGATTCAGATTTAGCGCAGTTCTTGAACTCAAATCACTAAAGTATAATTAACCAATTGTCGTTGCAGAAACTATCTAAATCTAAATCCTAGGAATTCCAAATCTCTTTGCGAATCCTAAAGTCTAAATCAGCTTTAATATCAGGTTTGATGTGTTCACAAATCAATTAAACCAAATCTCTTTGCGAATAATCAATTTGCTCACCTAGGTTCTATCAGGTAATTAATCGCACTGTCGTGCCTAATCAATTATCCTAAGATCTAAGTTCCAGATTCGTCAACCTAGAATTAGCTTTGAACACAACCTAAGCGAAGAACTAATTCAGATGGTGAATCCTAATAAACTAATCAACCTAGCATTAAGAGAAAACCCTTATGAGAAAACCCTAAACCTAAAGTGGATCTACTCAGACATGGATAATGAAACAATCAACATAACTGAATAAATCATCAATAGAATAAGAATAACAAGAGGTTTTGAGATATGATCTCGGACGAAGGGAGATTCAGACTTGTCTCTCTCAAACCAAAATATAAAAAATAAAGCTTAACCTACAAAGTGGCTGTAAAAATCCCTATAAATAACCTAAAACACGAATTGGGGCTTCTTGTAATTATTAAAGACTTCTGGGGCAAATCTGCAGTTCTTCAACTCTTCATTAAGTTGTGTGTCTTGTCATGCTGCGATGGGTATCGATCGATACCAAGGGGTATCGATCGATGCTTGACGTGAAATCAGATACTCAGCGACATGAACTTCAGCCATGCTCCAAACTGCTCGAGAAAGCTCCAATACTTCCAATTACGCTCCAAACGTGCTATGACATGTAAAAGACTCTAAAAGACTACAAAACACTAGAAAAACTCTATAAAAATGACTTATATCATGGCCTAAACAGGGTAAAAACCATGATATATCAGACGAAAGCATGAACATCCTTAAACATGGTAGGCCACCAGAACCCTGCTTGAAGAGCCTTGGACACTGTCTTGAAAGTGGCAAAATGACCAGCATAGTCGGATCCATGGCAATGAAACAAAACACCTGGAACCTCTGATTCAGCAACGCATCTCCTGTAGATACCATCAGAACAATGCTTGTACAGGTAAGGTTCATCCCAAAAGAATCTCCTTATGTCACGCATGAACTTCTTCTTGTTATACTTCTTTAGGTGTTTTGGCTCTGCATCTACAACTAGGTAATTGGAAATATCAGCGTACCATGGATCATCAGAATCGGTTGCAGCGACGAGATGGTTTTCAGAAACACTAGGATGATCAACAATTAAAACAGGCTCGGAATCGTCAGGGTATCGACCGATACCAGCAGGGTATCGATCGATACTGAAACCTGCAACTCGTGAAAATTGCTGATTCTCTGCGAGATTCGTCTGGAACCCAGTTTCAATGAAGTAAATGGCTTCCTCAGGTAGTTGATCATCAATAAAGACGTCTGCATCGATCCGCATCCGCGAGAGATGGTCAGCGACCCCGTTCTCTATGCCTCTCTTGTCCTTAACCTCGATGTCGAATCCTTGTAGCAAAAGAACCCAACGACAAAGCCGAGGCTTGAGATCCTTGTTATTCATCAGATACTTGAGAGCAGCATGATCAGTATGAATAACCACCTTGCTCCCAATCAAGTAGGATCAGAATTTCTCAAAGGAAAAGACAACTGCAAGTAGTTCCTTCTCTGTGGTGCTGTAATTCCTCTGAGCATCATCCAAAGTCCTACTGGCGTAGTAGATGACGTGCAGCTTCTTATCTTTCCTCTGACCCAGAACTGACCCAACATCAAAATCACTAGCATCGCACATGATCTCAAAAGGCAGAGTCCAATCAGGAGGTTGCACAATAGGAGCACTCACCAAAGCCTTTTTGATCTCCTCAAAGGCTGCAAGACAATCAGGCGTGAAATCAAACTTGATCTCCTTGCACAGTAAAGTAGTGAGTGGGCGTGCTATTTTGTAAAACCCAGCATGACCAAGGAAACTCCGAATATCCTTCACAGAAGTCGGTGGTTGGAGACTTGTCATGACCTGAATCTTGGCTTTGTCAACTTTGATCCGAGCTTCAGAAACCTTGTGCCCAAGTACGATGCCATCCTGAACCATAAAGTGACACTTTTCCCAATTAATGACCAAGTGTTTCTCTTCACACCTCTGGAGCACCTTGCACAGATTATTCAAACAGTCTTTGAACGATGGTCCGTAAACTGAGAAGTCATCCATGAAGACCTCCATAAAATCTTCATTCATGTCTGTGAAGATAGACATCATGCACCTCTGAAAAGTGGCTGGAGCGTTACACAATCCAAATGGCATTCTCCTGTATGCGAATGTGCCATAGGGACAGGTGAAAGTGGTCTTTCCTTGGTCATCTGGATGAATAGGGATCTGGAAGAAACCTGAATATCCATCAAGGAAGCAGTAGTAGGGATGACTAGCCAACCTCTCCAACATCTGGTCAATGAATGGCAATGGAAAGTGATCTTTCCGTGTAGCTGCATTCAACTTCCTGTAGTCAATGCACATTCGATGTCCAGTGATAGTCCTTGTAGGAATCATCTCATCCTTCTCATTCTTCACCACGGTTATCCCTCCTTTCTTAGGGACAACGTGCACTGGACTGACCCAAGGGCTATCTGAGATGGCATAGATAACTCCTGCATCTAAGAGTTTCATGACCTCTTTCTTAACCACTTCCTTCAGGTTCAGATTTAGCCTCCTTTGATGCTCAATTGAAGCCTTTGACTCGTCCTCAAGATGAATCCTATGCATGCACAGGTCCGGTGATATACCTGAAATATCATCGAGAGAATAGCCAAGAGCTTTGCGATACTTGCGCAGCCTGCTCAGCAGTAAGGTAACCTCTGCGTTGTTCAAGGAAGCATTAATGATTACTGGGAACGTGGAATTAGGACCAACAAAACCATACCTCAGATTCGCAGGAATTGGTTTGAGTTCCACCTTAGGAGCTTTCTCCTCGCTCCAATCACCAAGCCCATCAGCTTGCTTAGTACTTTCGGCCAAACCTCTTTCTGGTCGCAGGGTATCGATCGATACTAGGTGAGTATCGATCGATACTGGCAGTGCTGTATCGAGCATCTTCCCGTATTCAGCAGCAACACCACTCGAATGGACTTCTGACTCAGCTGAACAGATCAATGCCCTCTCCAATGGGTCTTCAGGATGCATCCCCAGGAAGTTCTCCTCAGCAATGTCACAGAAGGTATCTACGAAGAAAGTCTGTCCATCGATGGTTGGTCTCTTCATCATCTTCTCCATGTTAAAAGTCATGACCAACTCACCAATGTTAAGAGCTATCTTCCCATTCCTGCAATCAATCAGAGCACCAGCTGTTGCTAGGAATGGCCTTCCCAAGATGAGAGGATCTCTAGGTTCCGAATTATACTCCAAGACAATGAAGTCAGTTGGGATTAAACAATTCCCAATCTTAATCGGAACATCCTCGAGCAAACCTTTTGGAAGTCTAACTGAACGATCAGCGAGTATTAGCGAGATCCTCGTAGAAGTGAAGTCTGTCATTCCCATTCTCTTAGCAACCGAGTATGGCATGAGGTTGACACTTGAGCCAATGTCACAAAGAGAACGCTCAAACCTGTCAGTAAAGATTGTGCAATCCAAGACAAAGCTCCCTGGATCTGGTAATTTCATTGGGATCATGTTGGTTAGATTGCACTGCACTCATGAGTGATCATCAGACAACCGTCTTCAAGGTTCACATTGCTGGACACCATCTTCTTGACATATCTCCTGAAAGCTGGAGAAGTTTTGATAGCATCGATGAAGGGAAGTTCAACAACCAGCTTGTCCAGAATTTCCTTGCATCTAGTGTCCTCTACCTCCTTCTTAGTCTTCCCAAGAGATCTGAGATAAGGTATCCTCGGTATGTAGACTCTCTCTGGTACCGCTTTAGGCTTCTCCTTCGTAACCTTAAGTGACGTATCGATTTCGGGTTCAGTATCGATCGATACAGGGGGGTATCGATCGATACACGGGATTTTGAGTTTTCTTGTGTAAGAATTTTGACCGGTGTCGATCGATGCTGGGTAGTGTCGATCGATGCCTTGGCGATTTCAGTGTCCTCATCGTCAGACATCTCGAAATTTTCAGCAGTTTGGTCTATTCTCGCTCCTGAAGTGACCTTTTTACCACTTCTCAAGGTAATGGCATTGATGTGTGCCCTTGGGTTCTCTCCTTTTCCTGGAATAAAACCTTCTTGTCTTCTCGAACCTGAGCTACCTGAGTTTCCAGCTTCTTCTGATGAATACCAAGAGCATCGATCCTTCCACTCAGATCTTTTTACATGGCGTCCATCTTACCATTGAAGGTCACTGTGATCTACTGCTGTCCTTGAACGAGCGTTTCAAGCATGGCCTAAATCATCAATAAAATAGAAAGAGTAATAAGAGGTTTTGAGATCTGATCTCGGACGAAGGGAGATTCAGACTTGTCTCTCTCAAACCAAAGTAAAATTAAAGTATAGAAAATAAAGCATAGCCTAAACAGGTGGCTGTAAAATCCCTATAAATAACCTAAATCACGTTTTGGGGCTTCTTGTAATTATTAAAGACTTCTGGGCCAATTTGCAATTCTTCAACTCTTCATTAAAGTCGCATGTCGTGTCAGCCTCGATGAGTATCGATCGATACCAGGGGGTATCGATCGATGCTTGTCGTGAAATCAGGTACTCAGCAACACGACTTCAACTTTTGCTCCAAAATGCTCCAGAAAGCTCCAATATCTCCAATTATGCTCCAGACGTGCTATAACCTGTAAAAGACTCTAAAAGACTCTGAAATAGCATAAAGACTCTATAAAACGGACTTATATCATGGCCTAAAAGGGGTAAAAACTATGATATATCATGTACTCACACCAGAACAAAAAGTGGAGTTGGATAAGCATCATGAAGAGAATCCAATGATGAAAAGGAGTGTCCTAGCAGCTATGATCCGGTTGAATCTCATGTCACATCGGGCAGTACTTGAAGGAAGGGAACTCACAATGTCTGAGATAATGGTAGCTCATGCACTTGAAGAGGTAATTTATTGGGTTCCACCATGCCAGCTAGAAGGTATTTTTGACTCAACCTTTGAAATCTATGATTATGAGGATAGTCACTTGCTTTGCATTGAAGATGTAGCTTCTAGTTTGCATACTCATGTGCTCATTGATGAATGCTATGATTTAATATGTGAGTCTCAAAGACTAGATACCTTAAGTGTAGAAAAGCTTGCTAGAGATTACCATAAAGTGTGTTTTGATATTAACTATCTATTTGCTTTCAATGTTCATGATCTCGAGTTTAAGCTTTCAATGCCTGAGGAATATCTAGATATCTTCTTGAAAAATCTTACCTAGGGGATGTGGTTGATGTAGATAAGATCTTGAATGAGATAGAGTTGATATATCATGGTTTTTACCCTGTTTAGACCATGATATAAGTCCTTTTATAGAGTCTTTTATAGTATTTTGGAGTCTTTTAGAGTCTTTTGCAGGTTTTAGCANTATTTTGTGATTAACTCGTTTAAACCAGAAGTTGACTTTATTTTTCCATCAAATGCATTTGATCCTCATGAGCATCTCACCATCAAGAAAAATTTCAAGATATATGCTACATTCGTAGTAACATCCCTTGATGTGAGTTTTGTCTCTTTGCCCTGGATAGTTGCGTGCCATGTTGCATATTTTGTTTCTTGTCCTAGCAGGAGAAGGACCAAAGGTGCATTGGCCCAGCCATTTGATTCTCATGATTAACATCTGAGACCGAAGTCAAGCTAACGACTTTAAACAAGCGCTTGGTGGGAAGCAACCCACCGGTACGTGTACATACTACTCTTTTCTTTGTCCTTTTGCAGTTGATTTTTTGGTTTTGTTTCTCTTTGTTTCAGGTTTTTCAAAAAAAAAAAATAAATAAATAAATTGGCCAGATCGATCGATCTTGCTTTCAGATCGATCGATCCCTGTGAACGCGCGTTTCTGGATCGACCTGCACTACCGGATCGATCGATTCCAAAAAAAAAAAATAATAAATCATGGATCGATCGATCCAAAAAAAAAAAAAAATCCAATTTGTTTTTTCCTTCTCTCTCGTTTATTTTCACACCGAGACGGTGTGAAATAAGTCTTGGGGAGGGTCTATGTCGTTACTAACGTTGTTTTCTTTCTTTTGTTTTTCTTTTGGGTCATTTTGATGTTTTCTTGAATCGTTTTATTGAGTCAAAATTTGTTGGAGATTATGATCACTAACTTGGATTTGCTGTTCTTACCTACATCTAAGTGAACATTGTTGCAGAATTAGCTCCAGATCGGACTAATGAAAAATCCAAGGGCTGACCAGTTCATCAGAGGCATCCATGTCTCTACAGAAATTCAATGGCCTGAGGTAGTTTCTGAGCTCTTCCTTTTACCTCATCGTTGGGGATTGGTGTCTTCAGGGCTTGACTCCTCATTCGTATCTGACAAAGACAATCAATGTGAAAATATGTTAATTCTCCCCCTCATTTGTTAGATAAGCATAAAAGATGAAATGATTTTCTTTCGAGTAAAGGGATAGAAAATTTTCCATCGACCCCATTATTTTACTTTGAAAGAGATGATCACACTAAGGTTGGAAGCGAGGTTAGGAAAATTTCTCGTGATACCATTATTCGCCTACACCTTAGAATGAAATGGTGGCACTAAAATGAACCGGGGATTCGGTGGCAAAAACCATCAGTACTCGCGTTCCATCAGCCATTAACCCTGCGAAAAAGAGAATGAGAAAAGAATAAATATGGGGGAGAGAAAGATACCAAAGTTGTGTAGTTGTCTTGTCATGATATCGAAAGGGAAAGAGTCTAGAAGGTCCTTGACACTATGATCTTTCGGTGAGACCCTGCAATAATGGCTTTTGAATCATTCTGTGAGATAATGTGGTGAATCTGGGAAAGCTGCAATGCCCGCGGAGAAGTACATGGTGGTTTGATTTGAAGTTGGTTAAGCAATATGTGGATTACTAAGATGATGGTCATTGCAGAGTTCTAAAGAAAAGGTGAATCTCCGTGTTTTCAAACCTCTTCCTTGTTCTTGGTTTTCTGTTTGCTTGAGGGCAATCAAAAGATTAAGTCTGGGGGAGTTGATAAAATGTGTTTTTACCGGTTTCTAACATTTGTTTTTGTGTCTTTTGTTGAGTCAAAGTGTCTTTTTAGAGTATTTTAGTCCTTTATCGAGTCTTTTCAGGTTTTAGGTGACTTTGTGAGAAAATGAGCCGTTTTGGGTGAAAATGAGCATATGAAGATGCAGGATCACGCAAAGACGTCAGAAATTTGGCATTCTTTGAAGAACTTACCACCGATGGATCGAGCTCAAATTTTGATACAAGATAGAGCAATGGATCAGCTTTCATTTGGAAGTGGTTTGTGGTCATTCCAACGGTGCGATCAAAAGTTACGCCAGTTTTCGTGAAGATGGTCCAACATAAACCGACCGGTTTAGTGACGCGAAAAATAAATGAAAATTTCGGTTTTCACTTATTTTGTCCCGGTTTTACCTAGGGATTCGTGGAGAACGAATCTAGACCTGTTTCTACTTATTTTTTAGCCACTTTTTAGGCTACACTTTATTTTATTCATCAGAGAACTTCTGGGTTTGTTCTTGGGAGATTTGAGGGAGACGAATCTCAACTTCATACCGAAGAAGATTTCTGAACCCTTTTGGATTTATTTCTATTTGATTATGAATTTCTTTTCATCTCTCTGTGTTTTCTCTGCAACCATGTCTGAGTAAACACCTTGTTAGGTTTTTAGGGTTTCAAGGGATTCTCCATGAATCACTGAAACGGATCTGTTAGACTAGGGAATTACATAGAGTTCTTCATCTATTGTTGAATTTAAGGCTTAGACTAGATTGATCACCTAGTTTCTGATCTTAGAATTAACCTAAACATCAAAAGTGATTTAGGTTTCCTGATAGAACATAGATGAGCAAATCGTCCTTAGCCAACGAAAGCTGATGCTAAGGCGATTTGTGAACTAATCAAACCTGAACTTTAATGCTTGCCTAGAATTTTAAGATCAAAGGACAGTTTAGATTCTTAGGTTGATAGGCATTCATGTTTGAGTTCGAGAACATGAGTAGTTAGTACCATGACAGTGGGCTAGCTAGACATTCATGTTTGAGTTCGAGAACGGTTCTTAATTCATTCCCTAATTGATAATATGTTTAGTGAATCTGGATTTCCTGCGAATTACCTAAAGGTCTAGCGCTTTCTTTTATTGAATTTATATAGTTTCATTCATCATTCTTAGTTTTAGAAGTTACAACCAACAAACAAACATCATTCGTCTTAGATTTACTTTCCTTCTGCATTCTCGTAGCGTTACACTTGGTCTCTATGGATTCGTTCCTAAAGTACTACATCGATATACTGTTATGATTGCAGTAGTGTGCACTTTAGTTATTAATTGACTGGTGAAACCACTTAAATCAATAAGTTGCAGGAATGTCGATTTTGCCAAAAACCAATATTTAGGCCCCAAACAACTGGGCGTACTAAGATACCATACCAACGGATGTGGTATCTTCCTATAACTGATAGGTTGAAACGATTGTATCAATTTGAAAGGACAGCTGCATCGATGAGATGGCATGCAGAACATTCACAGAGAGAAGGAGAAGTGACTCACCCTTCAGATGCAAAAGCTTGGAAACACTTTAACACGGTACACCCTGATTTTGCTAACTCTAAGCGAAATGTGTATCTTGGTCTTTGCACAGATGGATTTAGTCCATTCGGTATGTCTGGTCGGCAATATTCTTTGTGGCCAGTTATCGTAACTCCTTATAACCTTCCCCCAGATATTTGCATACAAAGGGAATTTATTTTCCTGAATATTTTAGTCCCTGGTCCCAATCATCGGAAGCGGTCCCTTGATGTGTTTTTGTAGCCTCTCATTCATGAGTTGAAACAGTTGTGGTATACATGAGTGCGGACATATGATTGTTCGAGGAAAAAACATTTTACGATGCGTGTGGTGCTTATGTGGACACTAAGCGACTTCCCTGCATACGGAATGTTATCAGGTTGGACGACGCATGGGAGGTTATCTTGTCCTTATTGCCTCGATCGGACAGATGCGTTTCAACTGAAACATGGTCGAAAAACATGCTGGTTTGATTGTCACCGCCGGTTTTTACCAATCAATCATCCATATAGGAGAAACAGGCGGTTGTTTAGGAAGAATGATATGCTCAATTTAATACCCTAAATAGTACTAAAGCAGTTGCTGCAGTAAATCAGGGGTCGAACACAAGAACTCAGTTATCACACAATAGATTATATAGATCCGAAACAAGCTAAATCAAAAGAGGTAATTGAAAACAAGATTGCAAGTAAAAGTGTTGTAAATTCAGTTGGAGGCAGATAGGTTTAGGGTATTTCTCAGGAAATCAATGAATGCAGTCTAATTAACTAACAGGATTCAGATTTAGCACTGTTCTAGAACTCAAATCACTAAAATAAAGTTAACCAACTCTCGTTGCGAAAACTATCTAAATCTAAATCCTAGGAATTCCAAATCTCTTTGCGAATCCTAAAGTCTAAATCAGCTTTAATAACAGGTTTGATATGTTCATAAATCAATTAAACCAAATCTCTTTGCGAATAATCAATTTGCTCACCTAAGGTTTTATCAGGTAATTAATCGCACTCTCGTGCCTAATCAATTATCATAAGATCTAAGTTCTAGGTGATCAATCTAGAATTAGCTTTGAGAACAACCTAAGGTGAAGAACTAATCCAGATAGTGAATCCTAAACAGATAATTAACCTAGCATTCAAAGAAATCCTTTATGAGAAAACCCTAAACCTAAAGTGAATCTACTCAGACATAGAGAATGAAACAATCAATATGTTTGAATAAATCATCAATAGAATAAGAATAACAAGAGGTTCTTGAGATCTGATCTCGGACGAAGGGAGATTCAGACTTGTCTCTCCAAAACCAAAGTAATCAAAGCAATACAGAATAAAGCATAGCCTAAACAAGTGGCTGTAAAATCCTATTTATAACCTAAAACACGTTCTGGGGTCTTCTTGTAATTATTAAAGACTTCTGGGCCAATTTGCAATTCTTTAAGTCATGGAAAAAGTCGCGGCCCATGAATTCTCGATGAGTGTCGATCGATACCAGGGGGTATCGATCGATGCTTGTTGCTCAGATCGGGCACTTAGTCATCAGACTTCAGTTTTGCTCCAGTATCTCCAATAATACTCCAAACGTGCTAGAACATGTAAAAGACTCTAAAAGACTCCAAAATACTATAAAGACTCTATAAAAAGGACTTATATCATGGCTTAAACAGGGTAAAAACCATGATATATCAACTCCCCCAGACTTAGCCTTTTGCTTGTCCTCAAGCAAATAGAAGACTAAACAGAGAAAGAGGTTTGAAAATGCGGAGACTCACCTATTCATGAACCATTGCAGGGATCCTTTTCCCAAGTACCCAAATGTTACCTAACCAGCTTTTGATTTAACCACCATGTACTTCTCCGTAGACATTCGCAGCTTTTCCAGACTCCACACATTATCCCACATCATTGTTCAAATAAAACCTTCATCACTAGTTCCATCACTGCAGCTTATGTTCAAGAACCTTCTAGACTCTTGATATGCTCAATTTAATACCCTAACAGTACTAAAGCAGTAGTTGTAGTCTAGCTAGGGGTCGAACACAAGGACTCACAGAAATCACTCAATAAATTGTAGATTCAAGCTAAGCTAAGCAATTCAGGTTAAGCAGAAAACAGAAAGCAGTAAACGATTTGTATTCAATGGGAAAAAGATAGGTTCAGGGATATTTCTCAGGAAATCAATGAATGCAAAATAAACTAACTAATCAGGGTTCTGGTTAAGCACGGTTCTAGAACTCAAATCACTAATGCATAGTTAACCAACTGTCGTTGCGAAAACTATCTAAATCTAAACTTCAGAATCCCAAATTTCTTTGCAAATCCCTAAGAAGAAATCAACCTTAATTTCAAGTTTTGATATGTTCACAAATCAATTAAACCAAATTTCTTTGCGAATAATCAATTTGCTCACCCTAGTTGTATCAGGTAATTAATCGCACTTTCGTGCCTAATCAATTATCCTAAGATCTAAGTTC
>PKML01009472.1:6805-61678 GCA_002933935.1 Eutrema yunnanense | reverse complement strand
TCGATCGATGCTTGTTGCTCAGATCGGGCACTTAGTCATCAGACTTCAGTTTTGCTCCAGTATCTCCAATAATACTCCAAATGTGCTAGAACCTGTAAAGGACTCTAAAAGACTCCAAAATACTATAAAGACTCTATAAAAAGGACTTATATCATGGCTTAAACAGAGTAAAAACCATGATATATCAAAGAACAAAATCGTGCGTGTCCCCCCACAAGTGTATCTATCTGGGGAAGATCTAGAAGCGCAAATAGATCATTTTGGGGGACTAGAAACTGTGAATCGTGGGGAAAATTGGCACACTCCAGCTAATATGCCTGATGGATACGGGGTTAATCACAATTGGCACAAGAAAAGCATTTTTTGGGATCTTCCGTACTGGAAAAATCATCTACTGAGACACAATCTTGATGTCATGCACATTGAGAAAAACTTTTTTGATAACATCATGCATACGGTGTTAAACTTACAGGAAGAACCAAAGACAGCGGAAAGTCAAGGTTGGACTTGCCCGATATTTGCAACAGAAATGAGTTGCATATTATGAGCAATGGGAAATCACCAGTTCCTATATTTCGGTTGGGTGCAGAACAAAAGGCATCGTTGTTCAATTGGGTTTCATCTGACGTGAAGTTTCCTGATGGGTATGTATCCAATCTTGCTAAATCTGTTGAGAAAGGAGATAAGTTTTCAGGGATGAAGAGTCATGACTGCCACGTGTTTATGCAACGTTTACTTCCTTTCGCATTTGCCGAACTCCTTCCAGAAAATGTTCATGAAGCAATTGGAGGTAAGATACTTCATGCATGACATATAAAATTATATTGAGATTAATTATATATATATATATGTGACAATGTATATAATTTTGTCTTTGCAGGCATCGGAGCGTTTTTCCGGGATCTTAGTACACGGACGTTGTCAGAAGATGTAATTTCCCAACTGGCTGCTAATATTCCAATCTTGTTGTGCAATTTAGAGAAGATATTTCCCCCTGCGTTTTTTGATGTTATGGAACATCTTCCCATTCATCTCCCCCACGAAGCAGAACTAGGAGGCCCTGTTCAGTTTAGGTGGATGTACCCATTCGAGCGCTTCATGAAACATTTAAAGGGAAAGGCAAAAAATCTAGCAAGGGTTGAAGGATCAATTGTTGCGGGAAGTTTGACAGAAGAAACTTCACACTTCACTTCATATTATTTCGCTCCAAAAGTCCGCACACGCAAACGGGCTCCCCGACGATACGATGATGGCGGTGTGGGACGAATTTATGCAGTTGAGGGTGTCCCAGACATATTCTCACCAATTGGTCGTCTTAGTGGAAAATTGAAGGAAGTTTGGTGGGATAACGAGCATGACAGGCACAGCGCACATACGTACATCTTCATAAACTGTGATGAAGTGAGTCCTTACGAAAGGTAATAACAAAACTATTTAATTTATCAGTCATTAATAATTAATTAATATAATTATAATTAAATGTGTTAATTTTTATGTCTATATATGTATTTTGCAGCTTATTTGTTATCCAGGTACGAGAATGCTTTGAAGGGGTTTCAGATGATGAAATAAACGACCGTAAAGATCGTCACTTTGTTTAGTGGTTGAAGACGCAAGTAAGTTAATATAGTTATAAATATTTCATTTAATTATATCGGCTTTCAATCTAACATGCACACTTATCATAGGTTGATCATGGCGATCCCGCATATCCATTTTGGTTTCATGAGTTACTCCTAGGCCCCATCGGGAAGATAACGACCGCACCCATGTATTTTACCCGTGGTTATGTGTTTCATACATACAAATATGGCGTTCGTCGGGCAACTACCAACTACGGAGTATGTGTTAGGGGTGAAATAGATTTTTATGGGGTTTTGCAGGAAATAATTGAAGTGGAGTACCCTGGACTGGTTAGGTTGAAATGCGTTCCCTTCAAATGTGATTGGTTCGATCCAATAGTCGGTCGAGGGGTGCGAATTAACAAATTTGGTGTGGTTGACGTCAACAAATCACGACGTTACAACAAGTTTGAACCATTCATCCTAGCATCACAAGCAGAACAAGTAACGTTCGTTCCATATCCGCAAGTTCGAACATCTGGGATCTCATGGTTATCAGTTATTAAAATAGCTCCAAGGGGTAAAATTGTTGGTGTTGATGATCTTCCAATGCAACAAGATTCTTGCCTTGATATTACAGAACCAGAGATTACGGAGAACGTTCTTTTAATTGATCCACGAAACAAGCAACTTGAATATCTACCTGACGACACAGAAGAAGAAGGCGATTCCGACGAGTTTGAAGAAAGTGACGATGATGATGGACCTGAAGCTGATGAACCCAATCAAGATGATGAGCCCAACGAAGATGATGATTCTGATTGAAAGCTTATATATATGTAATTTTCGGTTTGTTAAATGTTTAAGTTTTTGTTGTAAAATTATATATTAAACTAATAAAAAATCGACGAAACATTGATGAATTAACAGTTTTTGTGAATGAAACACGTAGATTAGGGTTAGTTTAACTTTATTACATAATGCTAAACCCTAAATATACAGTTAATTTAATGTAAATCCGATGGTACTTAACGACGATATTACGACGAATGTGGTACTATTCGTCGTAACAGCGTCGTAATTTTACGACAAAATTACGACGGCTAGGACCACATTCGTCGTAATAACGTCGTAATGTCGTCTTGGGTTTAGGAGCAGACCGTTGTATTCCCACTTCTGATGATCTGGCCAACAAAGAATTATGGGGGTCGAGTTTTCTAGATTCATAAAGACCAGCCACCATAAGTGAAAGATACATAGAATTGAACATCCTTATATTACGAAGGATTTACATAGATGTCCAATTCTATGAATCATTCACCTATGGTAGTTGAAGACTGTCTTTACTTGAAAACAAGATCCTACAGGATTCTTTGTTGGTAAGATCATCAAGAAGTGGGAACACAATGATCAGCGTAAAAACTCAAGAAAAAGTGGGTATGTATATATTTAGTGTGTATTTTTTTTTTGAGTTACCATTGAAAGTGTAGAATGTATTTATAGAATTTTTCTAGAAATTACCAACGGATTTGCAACGAAAATTTACAACAGTTTTACATCGAATAGCATTACAACGATTTTACATCGAATATACGACGAAATTACGTCGAAAAAATGCGATGTAAATAATTAGGTGACCTATAAAAAACCGTGTTTACCAAACTCTCAGAGTCGACGTGAAATCGTTAGTTTTCCAACGAGTTTACGACGATTTAGGTTTAATTTACATGTTTGGTTTATCAACGTATATCATGGTTTAATTTACATGTTTGTTTTATTACAACGAAATTACGATAGATTCGTCGTAAAGTCGTTGTAATTTTACAACGATTTTACGACGATTTCGTCGTAATTTTGTCGTAATTTCTAAAATTTGGGGTTTAGGGTTTGATTTACATGTTTGGTTTTTTTTATCTTATATCTTGTTTTACGTAAGTTTTAATCATAGTATGTTTTTACAAAATTATTTACATTATTTAAGTTATGCATTTTACGAATATACTTATAAGAACGAATGATATACATTATTATGTAAGATAAAGAAATCGACGACGATATAGATTCAATCGTCGTTATTGAATCTGTTGTTAAATAGTAGAAGTATTAGATGCACAAATAAACTTCCTTCTTACTTCCAGGATATGTGTATTGTGATTTAGGGTTTAGGGTATAGATTTATTTTATTACGACGTCTTCGTCATAAAATCGTTGTAATTTTACAACGATTTTACGATGAATCCGTCGTAATTTTGTTGTAATACCTAAAATTTAGGATTTATGGTTTGATTTACATGTTTGGTTTTTTTTATCTTATATCTTGTTTTATGTAAGTTCTAATCATAGTATAAACAAGTTTATGTTTTTACAAAATCATTTACATTATTTAAGTCATGCATGTTACGAATATACTTATATATAAGAACGAATGCTATACATTATTATGTAAGATAAGGAAATCGACGATGATATAGATTCAATTGTCGTTATTGAATCTGTTGTTAAATATTAGAAGTATCAGATGCACAAATATACTTCGTTCTTACTTCCAGGATATGTGTATTGTGAGTTAGGGTTTAGGGTATAGATTTATTTTATTACAACGAAATTACGACGAATTCATCGTAAAATCGTTGTAATTTGAAATATTTAATTTACCGCGTTGGGGAAAATTTTGATAGGTTGAATTTTCGGTTCCAGTATTACGACGATTCCGTCCAAAAATCATCGTAAATTACCAACGATTTTACGACGACCACAAAATATATATATACGTGACCAGATTTTTCCTCTCTCACAATCTCACACAGCTCACTCTCTCTCTCTCTAAAAAGCTCTGACCTCTCTCTACCTACGAAAAAAGGTAAAAATTTCTTTTTTGTATTTTTAAATTATATTATTTTTTGTGAGGATTTGGAATTGTTAGTTAGGATTGTAATATTTATTAGTTAGGATTGGAATTATTAGTTAGGAATGGAATTATATTATACTAGAATTGAGTTATTTTTAAATATTTTTTAGATATGGTGCCACATAAGACACACTATCGACAGTTTCTCGAGACGGGACCGAGTGCTAATTCGCAACTCACGTCATCTTCTGCGACACAGTCCGCTGTTCCGGATTCTTTTTCCGGACCAGCGCCGCCTCCAGAAGCAGATGCTCGACCGCCGTTGTTGTATGCAGGATTGACGGTCGAAGATATTTTGCAGTCGCCGGGGCATGATTCTTTAGATCGGTTAGATCCGCGACGGTTCCCGAATACTTTTTGGTACGTAACTACATATTTTTTTTTAATAACATTATGAATTTGTTTTTTTTAACTAATAATTTTGGTTTTATTTCTAAGGTTTATGTAAGATAACAAAGTTGGACGGTAATTATTTCATGGAGCCTCACCGCAATTGGTCTTAGGTTCCGGAAGACGTTGTCGAGACATGGTTTAAATGTTTCGCGGTAATTATTTTTTTTTTAAATTCATTATTATTTTGGAGAATTCTTTATCTTTAATATATCGTTTCTAATTTTTTTTTTGTATAGCAAAAATGGCATTGGGACGTTGCGATCAACGAGACGGTGAAGACGGAATTCAAAAAGAAGGGAAAATTACGGCTCAACAATACCGTCTCCGATTGATTTCTTTTTTAATGTCTTTTTTGTTAGGCAAATGGAGGCGAACTTCCTCCAATGACCCGAGTTTTTGCGGAAACTCACAAGAAGAAAGACGGATCTTTTGTAGATCCTCGAGCAGAGTCGATCTACAATGACGCGCATGCAAGGATCGACGAGCGTCAAACTCAGCTTTCTCAGCAGCTATCACCTGGCGGTAGTTCGGTCCAATCCACTGCAACTTTGACGGTTGCCCAGATGGACGAGATATACGCAGAGGTAATTTAACGTTTTTTTTTTACAAAAGTTAACGTTTCTTTATACAATTTATTAAATTTTACGTTTCTTTTTTAAAGGTTGCCCCGAAGAAAAAGGGCAGAGTTTTAGGGATGGGATCGATCGTAGATAGTGCCGCCGAGTCGTCCCGTCGTCAGCTTTTCGACGATCCGATTATTTTGCGGACGGAGTTAAACACTGCCAACTCCGAGATCAACACTTTACGGGCGAAGCAGGTGGTGTACGATGAGAAAATCCAAGGATACGATAAAACAATCCAAGGATACAACACTCTCTTCGATATTATTGCCCTGACTAACCCGACTTTGGCGGCTGCACTAAGGCAGCAGGAAGGATCGAAATCGGGACAGCCGAGTGATCCGCTCGAGCAAGAACGAGCAAAATGGAGCAGAATGGATCGGACGACGAGCTTTTTGATAATTTACGTTTTCCAGCTGGACAATAGTTTGTATTAAGAATTTTATTTTGTATTTTAAATTTTATTTTATATTTTGAATTTATTTATAAAATTTTAATTTATAAAGATAATTTTATTAATTATGTTTTTTAATTTTATTTAATTTATATAAAATATTATTTAATTTACGACGAATTTACATCGATTTTACATCGTTCAATAATTTACGACGAATTTACATCGAATATTTTACATCGAATATTTTACATCGATTTACCAAAGCATTTACAGCTTCCTATTACGACGGATTGTCAAAACAGAAATTGTATAATTCGATGTAATTTCGATGTAATGTTTCATCCTATTACGACGAATTTACGACGGATTTTCGAAAAAAAATTGTATAATTCGATGTAAAATCGATGTAATGTTTCATCGTGATATCGATGTAATGTATTCGTCGTAAAATCGATGTATATTTACATCGATTTTACGACGAATAATATACGACAATTTTACGACGATTTTTAGTCCTCCTTAATGTTACGACCAATTTACGACGATTTCCGATTAACGACGATCATATTACGATGAATTTTTAATCGTCGCTAATCCGTCGTAAACCATGTTTTACGACCAATTTACGACTATTATGTTAGTTGTAAAATGGCAGTTTTTTGTAGTGAAATTCCAAAAAAAGAAAAAATTCCAAAAATATCTTTGAAATTTGATGTCATAGATCTACTAATAAACAGTTAAACTCAGTTTTCTAGGTCTGGTAAGGATTTGAAATAAAAAAAAACTAAACTTGATAACATGGAATTCTAACAGACATTTTATATAGTTGATATAGTAATAAAATAATATGGTATTCAAAATCAATTTATTTTAGAATGATTAAATGTGATATATTAAGACAATTCAAAATATAAATACACAAGCCTGGATTTGCCTTTGAGCGGCTTCTCTCTCTTCTCTCTCCTTTCTCTCTAGATCTCAAAATCTTCTTGCTTCTTTGCCTCTCCGGCGGTTTGCTTTGCCGGGGAGGGCCCTTTTTTCTTTTCCTTTGCTCGGTGCTTCATCCGTGGTTTTTTTGTGATTTCCATAAGTATAGTCGGTGGCGGATATGAGTTTCTCGGCGAAGCTGTAGGGGCTCGGCAGAAGATCGGTGGCGGTGGTGCTTTGCGGATCCTAAATCTGATGAGGATAAGATCGAGTGAAGCTTCCTCAAGCGCCGCTTCTGACGTTTCTCTTGTACGAGCTCTCTTTATCGTGGGTTTTCAGGGTTTCCCGGCGGTTGCGGTGGTGGTTTGGTTGCGGGGGTTTTTGTTAGGTGCCGCGGATCGGGGAAACCGCCAGGCGTGGTATGGTCGTCTGTTTTTGTTACTCATGAGTAAGGCCGTCTGTTTTGAGGGCTCAAGCGGTTCATGAAAGGAGATCTCCGGAGGCGGTTGTTTCACGGCGACGATGGCTTCTCGGAGACCGCCAGGCGTGGTATGGTCTCTCCTCCCACTGGTGGTGTATCGGGTTTGTCTTCAGATCGGTTCTCTCCTACTTTCCAAGGTGTTTTGCTTCTTCTTTGGCGATCTCTCTCTCTGATGTGATGTGAGGGTTACTCGGTCTTCTTTTGTGAAGTGGCGGTTTATTCCCGATTCCAGTTTTAGATCTTTCCGGTGACCAGCTTCTCAACAGCGGAGGTGGCGACGACTTTGGCAAAGTCGTTTTTCGCTTTAGAGTTTTCAGTGTCTCCGGATTAGACTAGTTTTGGGCTTCTTTGTTTTTGGGTTTGAAAAACCAGGCCCATTAGGAGTTTAAGTTGGGCTTCTTCTATTCTTTATTTCTTTTTCAGTTTGTAAATTTTAAAAAAGCAAAAATCTATAAAAATGAAGACCTTCTATCAAAAAAAAATAAATATATATATATATATATACAGAAGCTGGGCCTCGCATGGGCCAGACGAATTTGAAGAGAAACAAATTGGCCCAAGCACAGAGAGTTATTTGCTATATCAGAGAAGGTGTACAAACCGATTACAGGAGATGTGCTTATGCACAAGACACAAAGAAGAAGTGTCTAAAAGGAAGAGAAGAAGTACAGACAAGGAAGCATGGGAGAATACTAAAGAATAATAGCCTAGAAAGAAGAGAAAAACATATGCCTAGGAGAATGTTTTTCTTTGGTCTTTAAGAGGTGTAGTCTTCTTCCCCATATACGCTTCTTGTAGCTTCTTGCTGCAAAAGAACCTGCAACAACAAGAGAACCACACAGTTAAGTAGTGTGGGTTCTCATCATGTAACCTCTTGAGAGATAGTGAATTGGGAGCCTGAGTGCTCCCCCGAGACATACCGGTTCGAGTCCGGGAACTCGGTGATCAAATTCCGTGTTGTTCTTTCTTTAGCAAGCAACGTTTTCGCAAGCGATTTTCTCAACAAGTGGTATCAGAGCAATCCATGTTGGTGATTGCGGGTAAAGAGAAATCATGGAGTGTAAAACAGAATCGCAAAGAAGAAAGATAAAGGGACTTATCTGTTCTTCGAGGGAGTGCGATTCAACTGTCTCCAAGGAGTGCACAGGCTGCTAAAGAAGTTCAGGTGACGGTTTTGCAAGGTCATTCTCAAGAAGGTTCAAGAAGGGTGAGAGAGAAGCCAAGGGACTTACCGTTGTCTTCAAGGTGTGTTGTGAAGGTGTCTGTTTTCCAGCTGCTGCAAGTTTCCAGTGGGCTGTCATCCTTGCGTACCTGTTACAAAAGGAAAGGGAAAAACAGTGAGATATGGAGCCAACACAAGGAAGGCTGAGACGGGTAAGGTTGCTGGTCAAAGAGTTCACCAAGGGGCGCGTGGCTGTTTTACGTGTCACGTGAAGGAGGTTTTCAAGTTCTGAGTGGATTGGTTCTCAAGGGTACCTAGCAATGGACTGTGCTGGGGTTTTGTGTCGAGAGTCTTCCTAACAAGTTTGGTTAGGCGGCGGGTCCTGTTTTCTAAAACAGCGGTACAAAACAAGCATATGTGGGTTTGCAAGAGGTGATGTCAAGGCGCTATGATATCAGGTTTTGAGAAAAGAGTGATGGAGTTTCATTCTTAAGTTTTCCACCGGTCAGAACACAAGGAAGACTCCAAGCAGGGTGGTCTAAGACCGTTAGCAAGTTTTCTGTTTTAACACAAAGGTTGAATTCAAGGATGGGTCGAAAGTCTTTCTAACAGGTTTGGTTAGGAGGCGGGTTCCATCAGGAATGATGGCGGTTTAAGAAGATTCAGGGATGTGTTGTTTAAACAGAAAGGTGTACTGCACTCGATTTCAAAGGGAATCAAGTTGCAGAAGGTTTTGGGTCTACGGAGATAGAGCTAAGCTAAGGCAGATGAGTTCTATCTAAGATTCCAAACAAGTAAAGTTCAAGCACAAGGTGTGACAAGAGCAGTACCTGAACAGAAGGGTCAGGTTTACTGCAAGCTTCCAAACACAGCTTGAGAAGGGTTCAGCTCCATGTAACTCAGCATCGACAGTGTACTCTCGCAAGAAGAACAAAGGAAAAAGTTAGTTTGTTCTTATGTCGATAAGAGGAAAAATCAGGAAGTGATTAATGGGTTCAAGGGAGTTACCTGTAGGCATCTGGGATTGCAGTGAAGAGGCATTGATTCCAGGTGGAGCTGTTGGCAGATTCAAAGGAAGACAGGTTAGGTCGTTGGTGAATCTGAACAAGGGAAGACGAGAGTAGGTATTTTTTGCAGAGGCAAAGAACTTACCTGGAGATGCCTGGAATTACAGTAAGGGAATACTGATTCCAGATGGAGTAGTTGACAGGAAGCGTCAACGAGAGAAGCTGCAAAAGATTCAAGAAGTTGTTAATTCAAAGCTCAGTGCACATGAGAGGAATTAACAAGTCGACAAAGATGAATCGGGGTTTCAAGGAGGGTTACCTAGTATGGGAACAGCGGAGAAGACACGGAAGTCGTCAGAGCAGCTGTGAGAGGAAACCAAAAGAAACCGAGTTAGAGCTTCGTGGTGTCTCAAGAAACAGTAGAGACAAGGGAGTTTTTCAGAGGTGACCCGACCTGGTGGAGATGGTCTTCGATCAGAAATCTCAAGGACTACGGTAAAGAAGCTTCTCGGGTCGCGAAAAAGGTGTTGACCGACGAAGGAGAACAGCTCCTCGGGTCGCAGAAGTGCGGCGGAGGTGACGACCGAGAGGTGCGGCGGTGGTGAAGTCGAGAACCACCAGAAGCAAATTGACGGAGAAGAAGACTTCGGGTCAATGGCGGAACGCAGCGGTTTCGGTCGTGGAGATTCGCGGTAAGGGTTCACGACCTGTTGCTTGAAGAGGAATCGCCGGGAGCTGCAGAGACGGCTCGCCAGAGACAATGGGAGGACCGTCGGAGTAGCCTGCCGATGGAGTCGTGGTTTCGACGAGGGCGGCTGCTAGGTTTTCACGCACAGAGAAAGAGGCAAGATGAGGCTAATGTGCTAGGGTTTGTGCGATGGTCCGTGATTTTTCAAACAGGTGGAGTTTGTCAGTTGGGCTGTTTTAAATCAAAATGCTTTTCTTATTAATATAAAGGAGGAGTAGAACATCTTTTTGCAAAACGCTAAATCGAAAAGGAAACAAAAACCAACACGAAACTATCTAACTCCTAAGAAAGCAAAATTGCATCAAAGAATGAAAATGGAAAAATAAATAAACTAAGTTCTACTCCAATATAAAAACGAAATGAAACTTCCTAGCCACTAAAGGAATCTTCCGATGGGTCCTGGCAAAGAGGTTGCGGCTGAAACGGAACGAATAAAAAAAGCAACACTATTAGATCGTGGTCCATGTTGTTGTTGTTCTCGGTTTGAAATCGTACATAATAAAATCATAATTTAAAGAAAATATTTTTATATTTTTTTTGTAAAACGATTTTCAAACTTTGGGCGCGACCACTCTAGGACAGCGCTAGAGTGATCTAATCCTGGGCTCTGATACCACTTTGTAACATCCCTATCCCAGGTCTCCTGGGAGAACCGGGACTAGGGTATGCTACGCGATGGGGGGCACACAGGATCGCCAGAAAAACGCCCGGAAACAACAACAACCCAACTTCCGATCCAATCTAACCTGAAAAGGGACAAGGGAGGAGGGTTGAGCAATATAAAATTACCCAGTGAGGATGAGTCATAAGAGACCCACTTTCCATCATCAGACAATAACCGAAATAAGTCAGAGAAAGTTTAATCCTAAAACAAGCTCAAGCAGGACCACTAACTTTACTTAACCACAGAATTGTACTCATCTAAAGTCATAGTCACCCAACATGGTCTCACAGACATAGTCTCATTACACTATTCAAGGTTCGGCAAAACCTCCGCCGTTAGGGAACTGCTACGCACCGTTATACGTCACAACAGCACCTATGTGAGGTTTGGTAAGGCCTCGCCGTTGGGTTACTGACACTTATCTTTATAAGTCGAAACAGCCCATCTGAGGGTCGGCTTCACCTTCCACCGTGGGGAACTGCTACGCACCGTTATACGTCAAAACAGTCCCCCAACCTAACAGTTATATTAACCACATACATCCTTTAACAAGAACAAGCAACCCATGTTTTAATGTTCTCGTTCCTTTTCTTAGATGCACATTCGATGGTGGGTTCTTACTTAACGGAAACACATAAACGAGAAAACGAGCAGGTTATCAAGCAATGGATTCTTTTTAAGGTTCTATTAGATTAAGTTCCAAATTCAATTACTGGCTCTACATTCTCCAACAACCATCAATCATCATCAAGCAAGCAACAAAAATCCAGCGCCTAACATCATCTAATCCTAGCAAACAAATCTAACAGCCATGGTTTAAAACTAGACTAACGCATCATTAAAACGAGTATTGACGAGAGGATGGGAGCCGCTAGTCCTCACCTGACTGCACGCGGTGGAGAAGGAGGAGGAGACAGTGAAGGTGACATGTCCAGCTCGCCCCTGGTCTCATCGGAGGAGCTCGGAAAAGGAGGTGGAGAAGAATCAGATTCGACATCGAGTACTGGAACTGTCATAACTTCCGACTCGGATCTCGGATCGGGGCGATCTCGGTCTTTACGGCAAGAGGACCTCCGGGGGGCTTCAATTTGATAGTTAGTAGCTCTTCTGGTTCGCGGCGGTTCGTCCGGAAAAGAGCCCGCAAGGTGAAGGCGGCGGTTAGGGTTTCCTGGATTCCGGCAGATCCGACACTCGTCACTGGAAAAGCGATATCTGAGGACTCCGATCTCGGTTCTGGTCAAACTCGGTTTTGAAAGAAAGAGGAGACACAGGGGTTCAGCTTGATATGTTATGCGCCGTCTGGTTCGTCACGGTTCGTCTGGAAATCCTTCTGAAAAGTGACGGACGGTTCCTGAGCGGAAGAGAGACAAGGAGGAGGAGATGGTGACGCCGGTGGACGAGGAGAGATGGCGCCGGTGAGAGAGGAGGTCACACAGGGAGAGAGAGAGAGAAACCGCGGTGAGAGAGAGGAAGAGAGAGAGGAGAGAAAAAAAGAGGCTAGGGTTTTTTTTCCTCGCTTTAGGTTTATATATGGGCTTTGATCCGGTTTAGGCAAAAATTAAAATCGGACCGGTTTGGGTTATCACATTCTCCCACCCTTGAAGAGGATTCGTCCTCGAATCCAAGGAAAGAAGTCCGTGAGAGAACGAAACGGGAACGAAACGTTTCGGAATTCGAACGAGAAGGTGACAGGTAAGTAAGAAAGAGAATGGCCCGAAAAGAACGAAAGCGCGGAAAGACTAGTACGGTGAAACGGGGAAGCACATAAAAGAGAAGGTTGCTAGAACGACTGACGGAAATGCAAATGAGAGGAAGAGCGTGGAGGAATCGTTATTAAAAATCAAAATGCTTTTCTTATTAATATAAAGGAGGAGTAGAACATCTTTTTGCAAAACGCTAAATCGAAAAGGAAACAAAAACCAACACGAAACTATCTAACTCCTAAGAAAGCAAAATTGCATCAAAGAATGAAAATGGAAAAATAAATAAACTAAGTTCTACTCCAATATAAAAACGAAATGAAACTTCCTAGCCACTAAAGAAATCTTCCGATGGGTCCTGGCAAAGAGGTTGCGGCTGAAACGGAACGAATAAAAAAAGCAACACTATTAGATCGTGGTCCATGTTGTTGTTGTTCTCGGTTTGAAATCGTACATAATAAAATTATAATTTAAAGAAAATATTTTTATATTTTTTTTGTAAAACGATTTTCAAACTTTGTGCGCGACCATTCTAGGACAACGCTAGAGTGATCTAATCCTGGGCTCTGATACCACTTTGTAACATCCCTATCCCAGGTCTCCTGGGAGAACCATGACTAGGGTATGCTACGCGATGGGGGGCACACAGGATCGCCAGAAAAACGCCCGGAAACAACAACAACCCAACTTCCGATCCAATCTAACCTGAAAAGGGACAAGGGAGGAGGGTTGAGCAATATAAAATTACCCAGTGAGGATGAGTCATAAGAGACCCACTTTCCATCATCAGACAATAACCGAAATAAGTCAGAGAAAGTCTAATCCTAAAACAAGCTCAAGCAGGACCACTAACTTTACTTAACCACAGAATTGTACTCATCTAAAGTCATAGTCACCCAACATGGTCTCACAGACATAGTCTCATCACACTATTCAAGGTTCGGCAAAACCTCCGCCGTTAGGGAACTGCTACGCACCGTTATACGTCACAACAGCACCTATGTGAGGTTTGGTAAGGCCTCGCCGTTGGGTTACTGACACTTATCTTTATAAGTCGAAACAGCCCATCTGAGGGTCGGCTTCACCTTCCACCGTGGGGAACTGCTACGCACCGTTATACGTCAAAACAGTCCCCCAACCTAACAGTTATATTAACCACATACATCCTTTAACAAGAACAAGCAACCCATGTTTTAATGTTCTCGTTCCTTTTCTTAGATGCACATTCGATGGTGGGTTCTTACTTAACGGAAACACATAAACGAGAAAACGAGCAGGTTATCAAGCAATGGATTCTTTTTAAGGTTCTATTAGATTAAGTTCCAAATTCAATTACTGGCTCTACATTCTCCAACAACCATCAATCATCATCAAGCAAGCAACAAAAATCCAGCGCCTAACATCATCTAATCCTAGCAAACAAATCTAACAGCCATGGTTTAAAACTAGACTAACGCATCATTAAAACGAGTATTGACGAGAGGATGGGAGCCGCTAGTCCTCACCTGACTGCACGCGGTGGAGAAGGAGGAGGAGACAGTGAAGGTGACATGTCCAGCTCGCCCCTGGTCTCATCGGAGGAGCTCGGAAAAGGAGGTGGAGAAGAATCAGATTCGACATCGAGTACTGGAACTGTCATAACTTCCGACTCGGATCTCGGATCGGGGCGATCTCGGTCTTTACGGCAAGAGGACCTCCGGGGGGCTTCAATTTGATAGTTAGTAGCTCTTCTGGTTCGCGGCGGTTCGTCCGGAAAAGAGCCCGCAAGGTGAAGGCGGCGGTTAGGGTTTCCTGGATTCCGGCAGATCCGACACTCGTCGCTGGAAGAGCGATATCTGAGGACTCCGATCTCCGTTCTGGTCAAACTCGGTTTTGAAAGAAAGAGGAGACACAGGGGTTCAGCTTGATATGTTATGCGCCGTCTGGTTCGTCACGGTTCGTCTGGAAATCCTTCTGAAAAGTGACGGACGGTTCCTGAGCGGAAGAGAGACAAGGAGGAGGAGATGGTGACGCCGGTGGACGAGGAGAGATGGCGCCGGTGAGAGAGGAGGTCACACAGGGAGAGAGAGAGAGAAGCCGCGGTGAGAGAGAGGAAGAGAGAGAGGAGAGAAAAAAAAGAGGCTATGGTTTTCTTCCCTCGCTTTAGGTTTATATATGGGCTTTGATCCGGTTTAGGCAAAAATTAAAATCGGACCGGTTTGGGTTATCACAGTATTGAAACATGAGTAAAGAAAAAATACACGAGTAATCTAGGCAAAATGAAAGCGGATGCTTAGTAAGAAAATGAAGATTATGATTGTTGTAGCTGGAAATACAACAGTCAAAATTTGTAAATAGAAGGAATAAACGGAGAACTTTGACTCATCATTTTTTTATCTTAAAAAAGATAAAAACCGAGGGACTATCGAGCAATAAACAGTAAGTTTGTTGTTCAATAGGAACGAGCAGGATTCAGAAGCGATTTGGACAAGGCTTTTGCGAAGTAAACTAGTTTAGTATTTTGATTCTCAAGAGCGATTTACAAGAACAAGCACAAAGAAAAGACAAGTGTTTGAGTCTAAAGCTAAGTTGTAGTTGAGGGTGGTGTAGAGAGTTGGATCCTCCCTCTGCTCCTTGCCCTTGTCCTTGTTTTTATACTTCGAGATCGTGTTTAACGTCTCCTTTTACTCCGCATGATTCGTCATGAATGGTCTTTAAGTCTAAAGATCTGACCGTTATGTCCAAACGCCTTAGTTCACCGGTTTGAACAAGTTTTTAGTCTCATCGGGGTTGATTAACGGTTCTGCATTTAATCTCATTTGACCGTAGACTTTCACTCCGGTGGGCTTTTCAGTTCGGTCCGTGATCTCGATTACTCTTTTGACCCCGTCTGGTTTCTTTGACCCCGCCAAACCTTTTTACCATTGGTTTAGAGTGGGGCCAAATTAATGGGCCGTGATTTTATCCCCCACAATGACTATAAGGAATATGTATGAATTGATAAAATGAGGAAACTTGACCGTGGTAATTATCGTCTCTAAAAACCAGCAAGAGTTTTAACGTTTGTTGTGAAGAAAAAAACACAATGAAACTGCAAAGTTAGTTGTGGCTGCGGTGGGCAAAGAGGTTTTGAAAGTTTATATCTATGTTTCTCAGTGTATGTATTGATTCAATGTGTTCAACACAAGTCAAGATTCACACCTAGGCGTTAGTCTTCTCCAACAACTTCTGTGTTTATGACACGAAGAATTACCATGAGAAAGAGACCTCCACGAAAATACTTACCATATTCAGCTCATCCATTATTTCATGTCAACAAATGGTCATGCTTATGTTAGTTTATAATTGAGTTTAGTAGTATATTTTATATTTATTTAATTACATAAGTAATTATGTATGTTAAGTTTATTAAAGAGTCGTAACTTATAAGTAATTGTAGTTATTATCTAAAGGACACAAGAAGGAAGAATCACAATTCTTCACTTGGTGACGTTTGTTATTTATTTAAGTCTGTTGTTGTCGTGATGTAAAAACATAAGTTTGAGATTAATAAAAATTCATCTTTCGTTTATTGAGTGTTCTCTTACTCTGTTTATTCGCTTTATTATTCTGTTTGCAAATCAAAACACCAACATGGTATCAGAGCCCTACTGATTCAAGGGTCAATTGAAGCAATAATTTCTGTAAAAAGCTACAGCAAAAAACAGAGACGATGGAAGCAACATCGCAACAAATGATTCCTATATTCGATGGGGATAAATACAATTTTTGGCGAATTAAGATGACAACCATCTTGAAGACCAGAAAATTGTGGATGGTGGTGGAAGATGGAGTTCCAAACATACCGACACAAACAGAGGAGACTCCGAAAGTGCTCCAATTGAAAGGCTGGTGGGAGGAAGCATCAACAAAGGATTTGATGGCACTGCAAATTCTTCAAATGGCAGTTTCAGATCAGATCTTCTCTCGCATAGCACCGGCGGTTACTTCGAAAGAAGCGTGGGATGCTTTGAAATATGAATTTCAAGGATCTCCACAAGTACGATTGATCAACATGCAATCGTTGAGAAGGGAATATGAAAACTTAAAGATGAACGAAGGAGACAACATCAAAGTTTTCACCGACAAGCTAATTGATTTGGAAAATCAATTAAGAGTTCATGGAGAAGAGAAAGCAGATTATCAAATTGTCCAGAAAATCCTAATTTCTCTTCCAGCAAGATTTGACAGCATAGTGGCTATGATGGAGCAAACGAAGGATCTGACTTCGTTGCCCGTAACAGAGTTGATAGGAACTCTGAAGGCACATGAAAAGCGTGTGTCATCTCGCAGTGAAAGCATGACATAAGGAGCGTTTCATGCTTTATCACGAGAAGGAAAAGTGGTTGTCATATCAGAAAACAATTGGCGTGACAACAAAGGCAAAAAATGGTGTGAGTTTTATAAGAAAGAAAACCACACCGAATCAGATTGCTGGAGTAAACCAAAGAAGGATCACAGCAAAATATCAAATGATGAGAAGGAATGCTACAACTGCAGTAAGGTTGGGCATTTTGCAAGAGAGTGCCGTTCAAAGATATATGAACGAGCACATATAGGTCTTGAAGATGAAGATCTCGAAGATCATATGTTGTTTAGTGCAACAGAAGAAGCACTGATAATCACTAAAGAAGAGGTGTGGTTAGTCGACAGTGGATGCACAAATCATATGACAAGAGAAGAAAGATATTTCACAAGACTTGATAGAAACATCAATGTTCCAATAAAAGTTGGAAACGGAGAAGTCATAATAATGGCTGGGAAAGGAGACGTTTTTGTCTTGACAAGCACAGGAAAAAGAGCTATAAGAGATGTATTTTTGGTTCCGGGATTGGAGAAGAATCTGCTAAGTGTTCCACAAATCATATCTAATGGATATTGTGTCTTGTTTGTGAACAAGGGATGCATAATCTTGGATCCTATGGGGAAGAAGATTATAGAGATAAAAATGGTGCATAAAAGTTTTTCAATCACATGGAATTCTTTTTAAGAAAGTGCAACAACTTTCTATGAAGAAGAAGAAGTGGAGAATGTGGAAGACGTGTCACTTGAAGAAGACATGAAGGCATCACAGGTTTTAAAGAATTTGAAAGCAAATTTGGTGACCGAAACTCAATTAAGGGGGAGTGTTAGTTTATAATTGAGTTTAGTAGTATATTTTCTATTAATTTAATTACATAAGTAATTATGTATGTTAAGTTTATTAAAGAGTCGTAACTTATAAGTAATGGTAGTTATTATCTAAAGGACACAAGAAGGAAGAATCACAATTCTTCACTTGGTGACTTTTGTTATTTATTTAAGTTTGTTGTTGTCGTGATGTAAAAACATAAGTTTGAGATTAATAAAAATTCATCTTTCGTGTGTTCTCTTACTCTGTTTATTCGCTTTATTATCCTGTTTGCAAATCAAAACACCAACAGCCTAATGCTTCCTAAACCGGATCAGACCACATTTAAGGCATTTAAACACCCACGATTATCTCCCTTTGGTTTGACTGGTTTCAATGGTTTAAATAGATTCCAGCCAAGACAAACGCTTCCCAGAGACTATGGATTCTTACCCCAGATTTCTAGATACAAATTTTTCATACTGTGTGGCATCTCTCAATCCACCTGCAACCTCAAATCATCATCCATCTCTACTGAATCCTCTAAAGAGAGTCGTACGGCCAATTAGAGAATTATCCATCAATTAATGTAGAATCGATGGGATCGATATACAAAAGTGGAAGATGATGGTGAATATGTAGTTGGCCGTACAGTACAGCTCTCTCTGTTGATCCAAGTGATCATTAATGATGATTAGAGGGTGATTACGGAGTTGAGAGGCGAGATTTCCGTTAAATAGAACGAGTTAACTTAGACTTCGAACAGATCGGTATGGTATAAAGGAGGTCGGGTGTTATGATGAACATGTCGGAGACCATATTCCTTGTATTAATGATAAAAAGGAGACGAACGATTTAGATTTACGAACTAGTTCCGACGGGAATCCAGTTTGGTGTTCTAAACGCCGTTGTCTTGTTACAAATGAGAGAGGTCGGGATTATATCGTAGGGAGAGTTGGAGATAAAAAAGATCAAGGTCCCTTTCTTAGTGCATACTAAAGGGTATATATAGCGGCGGTTGACTTCCTGCTCCCCGGGATCCTGGGACCACGTGGCGCCTCCAGCCTATCTCTCGGGTAAGGTGCTTCAAGAGGCGTGTTTCGGTTTTTAGGCTGAAGGGTCATGATGAGCTCGGCGCCATACCTCTGTAGGATAGCGTACTGTTCGGCCAACTTCCCTCCACGTGTCTTTTTCTCCTTTGCTTACTCTGCAGGGTTGGTGAGACGTCAAGTTTGGAGCCATACCTCTATACGGGCAGCTCCAAACTTGACAGCTGCCTTCCACGCGTCTTCTTCTCTTTTGATACCTCTGTTCAGGCGAAGTGTCAGTGCGGACCCGGGGTGCGCCCCTGGGAGCTCGGTAGTTTCAGATAGATGCGAGCGCGGGGCTCCAGGTCGGTGTTCCCTTGGTCAAGGGTTGACTTTAAGCCGATTGTTTCGAGGAGGGCTTTTCACTAAGATGGACCTAACTAATTGGGGGTGCTAAGCCCACCTCCAACNCCTCCAACAATAGCCCCCCCCCCCCCCCCAGTTCGGTGGCATGAGGTGTGGTGAATGCCTCAAAGTTGATCTGGTGTTAGTTCGGCGCATCTTAGGTCGGTGCTTCGAGGTTAAGTTGTTGAGCTTGGTCTGTTATCGTTTGGGTGCGAATGTTTGCCCACTCGCGTCAACTTTCCCGAGGCAGCGGAGAGTGTTGACGCGAGATCCTGATGTCGTGCAAGGGGCTGAGGGTCGTTGTGGTGATGGAGATGATGCTTCGGAGGGCTCCGATGCTGAGCCTTAGGACTACAACTTCTACTTTTGTCACGAGGACGGGAAAACTCCAGTTATCGTGGACAGGGATGAGTGCGCCGAGCTGGCTCAGGCGATGATGTTCGGGCAAAATCATCCGCACTCCCTGCCCTTGGAGATGGCGGAGTCAGACGCCTTTCGTGCCGCGGCGCGGTTTGTGGCTCGTGTGAGGGTTTCTCATATATATAGCTGTTAATCTATGAGAATTTGCATATTTGTCTTTTGCTAACAGCCGATATTGATGCAGACGATGGCTCTTACTGCCTTTCTCGGGGAGGCCTATGAGAAGCGACTGGCCGAGCGGGACGCTTCGCTTAATTTTGAGAAGATGCGCCGGGAGGCCGGTGAGCAGGCCCAGTCGGTTCACATCCGCGGGCTTAAGAAGGAGCTGAGGGACGAGAAGGCCCGATCAGGGGCTATGGAGAAGGCTGCGGCGCAGGTACGAGCCCGGGCTTTAGAAGCGGACCATGTTTAGACCGAACTGGAGGCGAAGAGGGCTCGATCAGCTGCGGAGAGGGCTCGATCAGCTGCGGAGAGGGCTCGATCGGCTGCTTTGGAAGAGGAGCTCAGACTTTTGAAGGGGGAAAGGGAAACACTACGCTACAGGGTTAAAGGGCTAGAGGGTGCTATTGATCGGGCGAAGGCGGCCGTGGCAGCGGAGAGTGAACGGGTTACAGCAAGGTGGGAGGGGAGGAACCGGAAATGGGCTGCGAAGATGGAGAAGATCCGTGCCCATCTCACCGGTCGTGACCGGGCTTCAGAGCCTCATCTGCTGTTCAGCCAGGTGGTTGGCACAAGGGCATGCCTCAAGAGAATGGAAGCTGAGGATGGGATATCGGTGCCATGGTATCGGTATGCGAAGCTGGAAGAGGATGAAGGGATCTATGGTGCCCAACTGGACGAGATCGATTTTCCGGACTTGACCCCAGAAGATTTGGATATCCCTCTCGACCGTACGTCTGGCGTTCAGCTCGAGCGACTTATGCCTGTTGAGGCCCCTTCAGCTTCGAATCCTCCCCGAGGTCCTTTCGAGCCGCCCGTCGTTGACCCGGCCTCAGACGTCCATGCATCTGTTGCTGAACACGGTGCTACTGTACCGGCGGCTTCTACTGATCCGTCCGCCGAGGGTCTGATCCCGGGTGCCACCGTGGTGGTTGTCCAAGCTGATCCGACAGCCCAGGATCCGGTCCCGGTTGTTACTGCGCCGATTGCCCAGGCTGATCCCACCGCGTTGACCGTTGAGACCATGGTCGGGGCAGAGCAGGTTGAGCAGCCTTTTCTGGGTGAGCATGGCACCAACACGAGGATGGTGGGCTCGGATGATATAGGTGGTACCCGTGCTGACGGGGGTGAAGATTAGGCCGTTGGCCATTTATGTAAAATGGCGTTTTGAGCCCAACTTATTTGATAAATGTATTTGCAGTTTGAAATTTCTTTGTTTTTCTGCAACTGCTTGGTAGAATAGGTCGCGGACCATATTCCCTTGTTAATGTTGTGCGTGCTGGTCGTAGACCGTGCCCTTGTGTTTTTGTATTTGGTGCGAGGTATGGCTCGGCTTAAAATACTTAATGCTTGTGTACCTTTATATGTTTTTTGTTATTGCGAGGTGCAGCTCGGCTTAAGGCACTTAAGGCTTGTGTACCTTCTTTTTTTGGTGCGAGTAGCGAGCTCGGCTTAAGACAGTTAATGCTTGTGTGTCTGTTAGGGGTGCGAGCTTTGAGCTCGGCTTCAGTACTTACGGCTTGTGTACTGGGTGAGTGCGAGTATTGGAGCTCGGCTTAGTACTTATAGTTTGTGTGCTGGGGATTGCAAGAACTGGGGCCCGGTCCCCTTTTCTTTACTCTCTTATTTTTGGGAATGAGGGTGTGGGCCTTATTCTTTGGGGTATGTCGTGGACCGTACTATCTTTTTTTAAAAAAAATCTTTGAAAAGATTTTATTAGATTTATAGCTGAGCCCTGTTTAGGGGTTGCCTACGTACCCTTTAGTATAAGGGATCAATCCAATCGTAGTTCGTTTTTTTGCAAAGGTAGAAAGAGGGAAGCGGAGCCCGGGGGGATCAATAATAGTAGCGCTTGAGGTTCATTGAGTTCCATGAGCGCGGGATTGCGTCGCCGTTCTTGGAGATGAGGTAGGGGCCTTCCCAATTGGCACCGAGCTTGCCTGCATTTAGCTCGGCCGTATTTTCGAAGCGCTTACGCAGGACTAGGTCACCTTCAACGAAGAACCGGCCTCGGACCTTTTTGTTGTAGTACTTGGAGGCGAGATGTTGGTAGTTCTGGATTCGGAGGAGGGAGTGGTCGCGCTGCTCTTTTAAAAAGTCTAGCTCGCTCAGATGTACGATGTCGTTGAGGTCGGCCTGCTGTGTGAGCATAGCACGGCACGGAGTGGGAATTCTGACCTCAGAGGGGGAAATTGCTTCCATACCATGAGACAGGCTGAATGGTGTGCGGCTTGTTGCCGTCCTTGGCGTTGTGCGATGGGACCAGAGGACTCCATCTAGCTCGTCGGCCCACGAGCCCTTCTTGTCGTTCAGTCGCTTTTTGAGGCCGTCGAGGATGGTTTTGTTGGTTGCCTCAGCCTGTCCGTTGCCTTGCGGATATCTCGGGGTGGATTTACTTAACCTGATCTTCCACTTGGCGCTGAAATCTTCGAAAAGCACCGACGTGAATTGGGCACCGTTGTCAGTCACGATCTCATATGGCAGGCCGTGCCGACAGATGATGAACTTCCAGACGAATTTGCGGACGTCGTCCGCCATGACTTTGGCGTAGGCTTTGGCCTCGACCCATTTGGTGAAGAAGTCGATCATTACCAGGAGGAATCGTTTTTGGCGAGACCGGGGAAGGGGGCCGACTATATCCATGGCCCACCGCATTAACGGGTAGGTTGCCACTGCGGTGGTGAAGAGCTCAGTGTGGCAATGGATTAGTGGCCCATGGCGCAGGCATTTCTCACATCGGGCTACGAACTTTTCGCAATCTTGGAGCATAGTTGGCCAGTAGTGCCCTTGGTTCTGAATTCGCAGGGCGAGAGCACGGCCGCTGGAATGGTTCCCATCTGCGACTTCGTGTATTTCTTTCATTACGTCAATTGTCTCTTGCCCGTGGAGGCAGACGAGCAGGGTTCCCGATGCGCTCCACCGGAATAGGTTACCGTCCAGCATCGTGTATTGGGCGCACTTTTTCTTCAGTCGACGGGCGGCCCACCGATCTGGAGGGATGGTGCCATCCACAATGTAGAGGAGTATGTCTACTCGCCAGTCCGGTAGCTCGGGCTCGGGTGGAGGTGGTGGTAGATCTTCAGGAGGCGGTACGTCTTCGTCGAGGTCTGGGGCTTTAGGGTTGATCAGGCAGACCCCCTTAGGCAGCTCGATACTGGGGAAGTCAATACTTTCGATAGGGATTACCCGTCGTTGAGCTGGGTCCGAGGTGGAGGCCAGTGCTGCGAGGGCGTCTGCAGAAGTGTTATCACCGCGGGGAATCTTTGTCAGGGTGAACTCAGAGAAATCTGCTGACAAGCATTGGACCACTTTGAGGTAAGCGTCCATGCGGTCATTCATAGCTTCAAACTCTCCACTGAATTGGTTGGCGACGAGCTGGGAGTCGCAGTAGGCCTAGATTTTCTTCACCCCGATTGCCTTTGCCAGCCGCAGGCCGGCAATCAGAGCCTCGTATTCGGCTTCGTTGTTTGATGCCGGGAAGGCCAGACGGAAGGACTGCTCGAGCATCTCCTTGATCCGGGACTCGAGGCGTATGCCGATGCCTGAGCCGTGTTTGGAAGCTGACCCGTCGACATGCAGGCTCCACATCTCGGAGAGTTCGTCGATTGCTAGCTCGGGTGCCAGTTGAACTAGGAAGTCGGCTAGGACATGAGATTTGGCCGCGGTCTGTCCTCGGTATTTGATCTCATACTCACTCAGCTCGATTGCCCACTTCATTATTCTGACAGATCGGTTTGGGCTGTGGAGGATGGTCCTGAGGGGATAGGTGCTTAGGACGGCGATCGTGTGAGATTGGAAGTAAGGTCGGAGCTTTCTGGCTGCGACGACTACTGCTAGGGCAAGCTTCTCCAGAGTTGGGTGTTTGTTCTCTGCGCCGTCCAGAGATTTGCTGAAGAAGAAGATGGGCTTTTGGTCGCCCCGGTCCTCTCGTACTAGTACCCCGCTGACTGCCGACGTAGACACAACGATGTAGAGATAGAGGGTCTCACCCTCTTCGGGTTTAGCCAGGACGGGAGGAGTAGATATGTACTCCTTTAGCTGCTGGAGGGCTTCCTCACACTTGTCGCCCCACTCGAATCGCTTTTTAGCTCGGAGCAGCTGGTAGAACGGTAAGCATATGTCGGTTGAACGGGAGATGAACCGGTTAAGCGCGGCAATTCTCCTGGTGAGTCGCTGTACTTGTCGCGTGTTCTCTGGGGATTTGAGATCGGTGATGGCTCGGATCTGCTTGGGGTTAGCTTCGATCCCGCGACGGGTGATGATATACCCGAGGAACTCGCCTGACGTGACGCCGAAAGAACACTTGGTTGGGTTCAGCTTCATGTTGTATTCATTCAACGTTCGGAACCAAGACCGGAGATGGGTGACATGTTCGCTTGCTACTAGGGACTTTACTAGCATGTCATCTATGTATACTTCCATAGTGCGGCCGATCTGGTCGGCAAACATCTTGTTGACGAACCGCTGGTAGATGGCTCCGGCATTTTTGAGCCCAAAGGGCATCACCTTATAACAGTAGGTCCCACGGTCTGTGATGAACACGGTTTTCTCCTGGTTATCCGGGTGCATGGGGATCTGGTTGTATCCCGAGAAGGCGTCCATGAAGGAGAGCAATTCGTTCCCGGTAGTTGCTTCCCCGAATCGCTTCCACGACTTGGACGATTCGGGGAAGCGGGAAGCTGTCTTTTGGGCATGCCTTGTTGAGGTCGGTGAAGTCTACGCAGACCCTCCATTTCCCATTCTTTTTCTTGACTACTACCGGGTTGGCTAGCCAGTCCGGATATTTGACCTCGGTGATTGAGCTAGCCGCGGTCAGCCTTTCTATTTCATCATTGACGGCCTGTGCGCGCTCAGGGCCTAGCTTTCGTCGCTTCTGCTTGATTGGTCTGAAGGTCGGGTCCACGTTGAGCTCGTGGCTGCAAGTTGCTGGGTCGATGCCGGGCATGTCGCCTGTTGACCAAGCGAAGGTAGAGACTTTCTGCCCCAGGAACTTAACCAGCTCTTCCTTAATGCTTTCTTCTAGGTCAGCTCCGACGCCGACGCAGCGGGTGGGGTCGCGCGGATCGATGTTGACCTGGGTGACGAGATCCCGTCCTGGGAGATCCTGGTTATTTGGTTCACCGGGCTGATGCGCATTAATTGTTAAGTAGGCCGGCGCGGCGTGACGCAGCTTGTGCACGATGGCGAAGCAGGCGCGAGAGACCCTCTGGTTACTCCTAAGAGTATATGTCCCGGCCTGGTTGGGGAACTTGAGCCACTGGTGGTATGTCGAAATGACCGCCTTCATTGAGTGCAGCCACGGGGTCCTGAGAATGATGTTGTAGATCGGGGTGGTATCGAAGACCACGAACTTGACAATTTTGGTGATCCGGCCTACGTAGACCGGTAATTCAATGGTGCTGATTCCGTTGACAGTGTCTCTGGCGAAGCCGGTTAGTGGGATCGAGTGCGGCTTGATTGCGGCTCCGTTTAGATTCATCCTAGCGAGGGTGTCTTTGTAGATAAGATCGAGCGAGCTGCCCGTATCGACGAGGACCCGGTTGACGTCGCAGTCGGCCACGCGAACTTGTACGACAAGAGGGTCATTGTGGGGCTGGTGGACCCCGGCCGCGTTGGCCTCGGTGAAGCATATCCCCTTTTTACTTTTGTCATGCGCGTCGATCTCCGGGCCGGAGTGCCATTTTAGGGAGGCGTCGGCCTTTCTCTCGTGACGCTTGATGGATCGTACCGAGTCGTTACACGAGAGGAGCCCTCCCATGGTCATTCCTATTAAGGTCTGCGCTGGGGGAGGCGACCTGCCCCCTTCCTGGTCTCGAGAGGGGGACCGCCGGCGCCGGTCGTCGTTCTGGGCGCGGTTGTCGGGCCTCGCCCGGTTGTCCTCGCGACCTCGGTTGTCACGCTGCTGACGTCGGTCGGCATCCCGGGCTCGCGGGCGTAACTGCTCGGGTACACGGATTTCCCCCCTCTGATATTGGTTTAGCAGGACCTCTTGGAGCGCGCGGCAATGCGAGGTTGGGTGCCCCTTCCTTTGATGAAAATCACAGAAGGTTGTCCTATCGTACTGCTCCTCTGCCCGGGGCTCCCTGTCTTTTGGCTCGTCTGGGCGGTGCTCCTTCTGATTGGGGTCGCGCACGTACTTGATCCAGGGCAGTTTTGGCGCAGGGTTGGGAGAGAGAGCGGGGTCGTGCATGTTGAGGACGGTCGGTGATTCGTTGACGAGGAATGCTGCGGCTTGTTTCCCCTTGCTGCCCTGGTACTCCTCATCGTAGTGTTGACGAGGCTCTTGATACCCGTTATGAGGTCGCTCCTTTGGGACCGGAGCCTTATGTGGGGCGCTGCTCTTCGACTAGGCTGCCTTTTCTTCTTCGAGCTCGACGAAGAGTCTGGCGCGATGTAAAGCATCTTCTAACGAGCGCGGCCTGTTGAGCTTCATGTCGTCTTTGAAGGCCGAGTCAGCCCGCAAGCCTTTCCTCAGGGCGGGGAGCGTGGACTCATCTGTCACGTTGCTTTGTGATGCTATGGCCTTGAAGCATTCGATGAAGGACCTGAGCGATTCCTTCGCCCCTTGGTTTAGTGCCCAAAGATCCGCGCTGGACGCGGACTGCTTGATATAGATAGAGTAGTGCTCGAAGAAGATGGTCGAAAGGTCTCTGAAGCTGTCAATGGAGTGTGTTTTCAGCTGAGAGAACCATATGAGGGTCGGGCCAGTGAGGTTCTCTACAAAAAGCTGGCAGTGGGCAGCCTCGCGCTCGTCTGAGGAGAAATTGGTGCGGCCCATGGCGATGGTGAACGCTGTCAGGTATTGGGCCGGGTCGGTGTTCCCTGCGTATGGCGGGAGCTAGAGTTTCCCCAGGTGCGGGAGCGGGATGGACGCGATCCGTCGCGTGAACGGCGTATTTTGTGTCTCCCTCAAGACGCGGTCTATTTTCGGAGCCGCGCTGGTGGCTTGGTGAATCTTAGAAGACATCACACGGATCGTTTCCTTCATTGCCTCGAACTCGACGTCCCTGGCGCTCTCCGAGTTGGCACACCGAGGATACGCTTCGTTGGTTGGGAAGCCGTCTGTCGTCGGGGCAGACCACTCGGCTGGTCTTTCGGACTACGACGGTGAGTCGCCGAATAAATTTCTCTGGAGGCGCAGGGAGTTTGCCCGAGGGACTGGTTCTCTGATCTGAGCAGCGGGGGACCCGGTGTTATCTGACCGGTCGCGGGAGGCCGCTAACGTGGCGAACCGTTGATCGGTGGTTCGCGTGATATCATCTATTCTGGCGAGCAAGGTCTGTATTACTGCGGACAGGGTAGGCTGGTCTTCTGGCGTCTGAGGCGTATTCCGAATGGCGGGGCTGCCAAGATGGGTGAATCCCGGAGCCAGGGGCGGCATTGCGAGGGGTTGGCTTTGAGGATTTGATCCGTCGGCCGTTATCTTGACTGATTGCGAGGCGATTGTTGTTCGAGCCGATGGCGAGGCTAACGTTTTAGCCGGCGGCGAGGATGTTGCTTGAGCCGGAGGTGAGGCTGTTGTTTGAGCCAGAGGCGAGACTGTTGTTTGAGCCGGAGATAGAACGAGTTAACTTAGACTTCGAGCAGATCGGTATGGTATAAAGGAGGTCGGGTGTTATGATGAACAGGTCGGAGACCATATTCCTTGTATTAATGATAAAAACAAGACAACGGCGTTTAGAACACCGAACTGGATTCCCGGCGGAACTAGTTCGTAAATCTAAACCGTTCGTCTCCTTTTTATCATTAATACAAAGAATATGGTCTCCAACTTGTTCATCATAACACCCGACCTCCTTTATACCATAACGATTTGCTCGAAGTCTAAGTTAATTAGTTCTGTTTAACGGAAATCTCGCCTCTTAACTCCGTAATCACCCTCTAATCATCATTAGTGATCACTTGGATCAACACTCTCTACGGATCCAAGTGGATGAATGATGAACAAAGGTTGCTGGGGATTGATAGACGCCACACATAGGATGAAGAACTTTGTGATAAGTCTTGAACTCGATTTTCTAAGTGATGATGTAGAATCGTGGGATCGATCTACAAAGGTGGAAGATGATGGTAAATTTATAGACGGTCGTACGACTTTCTTTACGGATCCAAGTGGATGAATGATGAACGAAGGTTACTGGAGATTGATAGACGCCACACAGAAGATGAAGAACTCTGTGATAAATTTGTAGTCGATCTTCTAAGGCTTTACACGCAGAGAAGACAAGAGGCGGCTGGTTTTCTTTGCTAAGAAAATACCCATTTTATTGATTAGGGTAAAAAAGTGTGTCTACAAAGCTAGAAAGGAGTTTTATAATTAGTTCAGCAGCTCTGACCTTCTAGGGTCAAATTTAAACAGAAAATTACAAAACGCAGCAAAAAGGCATTAAACTAACACTACAAGAATACATGCGATTTCCGACGGCCTTTTTCGTCGGAAATCCGTTGGAAACAGCCATTTCCGACGGATTTTCGACGGAAAATATTTGTCGGTTCCAGCCCTTTCAGACGGAAAATATCCATCAGTTCCAGCTCGTCGAAAATTAATATCCGTCGGACTATTCCGACGGAAATGAGTCGTCGGAAAAGGATCGGAAAATTCCAACGGATTAACGACGGCGACGTTTCCGACGGATCTTATGTCGGGACAAAACGTCGGAACGCCGTCGGAAACCTGTCGGATATATTTCCGATGGGATTCCGACGGGGGAGAATTCCGACGGCTATTCCGACAAATGTTAGGTTGGAAGAAAACGTCGGAACGCCGTCGAAAACCCGTCAGATATATTTCCGACGGGATTCCGACGGGTAGTATTTTCGACGGATTACTTTCCGACGAATATTGGATTTGAGTTTTTGTTTGAAATTATTCAATTAATTATTATTTAATAATTATAAATAAATTATTGAAATGAAAAAAAATATTTTAAAAAAGGAAATTACTTAATAAAAATTCATTATCATAAAAAAAAAATTCATTACACAAACTTTTTTAATGTTAAAAAAAACATTATTAAACAGCTGGACAGTTGATGTCATCGTCGGGGTTGTTAGGACGAAAGAGATGGGGGAAAGCGGTCTGCATGATCTTCTTAAGCTCGGTGTGTGCGGACTTTAGCTCGTTGACCTCCTCGTCACGATCTTTCACCGTTTGGGTGAGCCTCTCGATCTCGTCTCTGTATCCCGAAGGAAACCGAGGAAAGGAAAAAGACGATTCCTGGGTCGGAAGTCCGCCTAACCCAGCGAATCGACATTTCACTATCTGAGTTTCCTATGAAAATAAAACATCAAAATAATGTTAGTAATGAAATTTAGAAGAAAAAAAGATGATTGAAAACAATTAGAAACTTACATTGAGGACAATGTCATTGATCTCTTCCTGAGGTAACTCGTTCGAGGATGACGACGATGACCCATCGAGAGTGAGCTGCGAGATTCCAACTTCTTGTTCCCGATCCACCTTCTTCTTCTTGCACTTCGCAACGAGGTCACGCATGCCGGGATCCGGTATCACACCAGTTTTTTTTTTGTTGGTGTGCCTCTGATCGATCAGTTTGAGGTAGTCATGAGCTACGCCGTCTCTCTTCTCCTGTAAAATGTTGTTAAATAAATAATAATAGAAACAAAATTAATAATTAAAAATTGAAATTAGACTTACCATTTCTATTGCATCCCGTTCGACGGTCTTTGCGCCGCTGTTGTGAATGTACATCCCCTTCCCTCTTCGTTCGCTCTTCCGGTTCTTCGTGTTTGTTTCGGAGAGCTTCTTCGTCTTCGGCTTGCTCCAATAATCGCAGAATCCCTTCCATATGTCGTCGTCGAGGTCCTTCGGCTTGTCCTTGTCGTGCCTCCACTTCTGCTTCTACTCGTACATGTGGTTCGAGTACGAAAGCGCAGCGTACTTGTCGAATTGGGCAAGTACTTCCCTCGTAAGGGAATGGTGCCACGTGAATTATTGCTACATTTTTTTTAAAAAAAACCGTAAGTTAGTATTCGAAATTAAAATTTACAAAATGAATGAAAAAGAATACAAATCGAAAATTTACTTACCGCGAAAGTACGGTTCCACAAGTCCTTCTCGTCTTTCGGCATTTCCGAGTACTTCTCGTGCGGTTTGTCCAACAAGTTGTGGAGCATCCGCAAGATCGACTTGGTTATCTCATGCGACAACTTAAACCTGAAAACATTTTAAAAAAGAATTTAGTTCGTTTAATTAGATTCAAAATCTTAATAAAATGAAATTATAAGCAAAATTTCACTTACCAAGTCCCTTCCTCGAACTTCGGGTCGAGGCGGATGCAATGGCCCCGATTGGGCTGTTGGACTAGTTGCTCGATGCTAATATGGCTCCGAGCTTTGGATTGTTGTGACNCATCTATTCTGGCGAGCAAGGTCTGTATTACTGCGGACAGGGTAGGCTGGTCTTCTGGCGTCTGAGGCGTATTCCGAATGGCGGGGCTGCCAAGATGGGTGAATCCCGGAGCCAGGGGCGGCATTGCGAGGGGTTGGCTTTGAGGATTTGATCCGTCGGCCGTTATCTTGACTGATTGCGAGGCGATTGTTGTTCGAGCCGATGGCGAGGCTAACGTTTTAGCCGGCGGCGAGGATGTTGCTTGAGCCGGAGGTGAGGCTGTTGTTTGAGCCAGAGGCGAGACTGTTGTTTGAGCCGGAGATAGAACGAGTTAACTTAGACTTCGAGCAGATCGGTATGGTATAAAGGAGGTCGGGTGTTATGATGAACAGGTCGGAGACCATATTCCTTGTATTAATGATAAAAACAAGACAACGGCGTTTAGAACACCGAACTGGATTCCCGGCGGAACTAGTTCGTAAATCTAAACCGTTCGTCTCCTTTTTATCATTAATACAAAGAATATGGTCTCCAACTTGTTCATCATAACACCCGACCTCCTTTATACCATAACGATTTGCTCGAAGTCTAAGTTAATTAGTTCTGTTTAACGGAAATCTCGCCTCTTAACTCCGTAATCACCCTCTAATCATCATTAGTGATCACTTGGATCAACACTCTCTACGGATCCAAGTGGATGAATGATGAACAAAGGTTGCTGGGGATTGATAGACGCCACACATAGGATGAAGAACTTTGTGATAAGTCTTGAACTCGATTTTCTAAGTGATGATGTAGAATCGTGGGATCGATCTACAAAGGTGGAAGATGATGGTAAATTTATAGACGGTCGTACGACTTTCTTTACGGATCCAAGTGGATGAATGATGAACGAAGGTTACTGGAGATTGATAGACGCCACACAGAAGATGAAGAACTCTGTGATAAATTTGTAGTCGATCTTCTAAGGCTTTACACGCAGAGAAGACAAGAGGCGGCTGGTTTTCTTTGCTAAGAAAATACCCATTTTATTGATTAGGGTAAAAAAGTGTGTCTACAAAGCTAGAAAGGAGTTTTATAATTAGTTCAGCAGCTCTGACCTTCTAGGGTCAAATTTAAACAGAAAATTACAAAACGCAGCAAAAAGGCATTAAACTAACACTACAAGAATACATGCCTTTTTGGAAACGTTTTTAAACATTTTTCTAAAAATCAAAACTAAAAACCCAATATTTATAGAAAACGTTTTATATAATCCTAAAATTATATATACTAATTTTCGAAATTATATAAAAATTCTAACAACCCTAAAAAATTCTAAATACCATTCCCTAATCTCATAAACCCTAATATTTCATTCCGAAAATCTAACAAATTATAAATACTAATCTAACACTTCTAATTAATATATAACAATGAAAATTAGAAAATTGGAGGTACTTACATGTTGGGATCCATGGGGATTGAAGGATTGAGGCTTGAGAAGAGGATTGAGAGGAGAGATTGAAGATTTTATGGCTGGGTTTTCGGAAGAACAGGAGAGAGAAGGGTGAAATCGTAAGAAGAGAGAGAGAGATAGACTAGAAAAATGGAAGAGAAACAGACCGATTCTCGGATATATTCGGATTTTCGACGGCCAGTTACGTCGGAAATCTGTCAGAATTTTAATTTTTTTTATTTAGGGTGTTCAGTTTCCTGCGGTCTCGAAAAAAACAAGGTCCGTCGGAAATCCGTCGGAAATTTAGGTGGTTCAATTTCCGACGGATGTGGGAATATACGGTATATTCCCTGCATGCGTTGTTATTAGCCAGTCAACAGACACGCGTCATATGTCCCAGATCTGTCAAAAATCCGTCTGTAATTTCCGATGGATTTAAGGTATATTTGGGGTTTAGGGTATGGTTATATGAGTTAAGACCCCTAATGTACATGTTTCAATCAAAAAAATAAGAAATTCATCAATGTTAAAGACTTTGCATGAGTTTATAACTTATACAACATCAAAACCTATACATTTCACATAAATCAACTATACCTTATATAAACTATTCTATCTAATTTTATAAATTCTATATAACACATTTCTATATACTGTCTGAGAAGTTCAAACTATTGTATATACATCATACAACTTTTTGTAACCAATTTCTAAACAACAAAAAACCTATACCCTATACCATGAACTACATTTTTGAACATCCGTCGGAAATCCATCAGAAATTTCCGACGGATTTATACTTCATTCGGCTAAAACTGGTTTCGGACTGTCTGCAATTTCCGACGGGTTCACTTTTAGCCGAAGGTTCAGACAGTCCGAAACCAGTTTTAGCCGAAGGAAATATCCGATGAATTTCCGACGGATGTATACTTCATTCGGCTAAAACTGGTTTCGGAAATTCTGGACCTTCTGCTAAAATTGAACCCGTTGGAAATTTCCGACGGATTTCTGACGGGTTCAGTTTTAGCCGAAGATTAAGACAGTCCGAAACCAGTTTTAGCAGAAAGAAATTTCCAACGGATTTCCGACGGATGTATTCATCCTTCGGCTAAAACTGGTTTCGGACTGTCTGGACCTTCGGCTAAAACTGAATCCGACGGATTTCCGACGAATTAGTACTTAGCGTTTTTTTAAAAGTTTAGAAATTTTAGAAATGGATCTGCACACTCGGCTAAAACTGAACCCGTAGGAAATCCGTCGGAAAGTCCGACGGGTTCAGTTTTAGCCGAAGGTTCAGACAGTTCAAAACCAGTTTTAGCCGAAGGAAATTTCCGATGGATGTATACTTCCTTAGGCTAAAATTGGTTTCGGAAATTGTGGACCTTCGGCTAAAACTGAACCCGTCGAAAATCCGTCGGAAATTTCCGATGGATTCTGTTTTAGCCGAAGGTTCAGACAGTCTGAAACCAGTTTTAGCCGAAGGAAATTTCCGACGAATTTCTGACAAATACAATTCACATAACTAATACATTCCACATAACAAATATCTATTACAAATACAAGTACATATTTTACAATGCCAAGTTTAAAATCCAAGAATTTCGCCGGACTGAGTAGATACACCGTAATTTGAAGTTGTCGAACTCCTATCATCCCGAAGAATCTTAAAAGCGTACCCCCTTGTATTATACATCACATGTGACTGTACGTTTGCTAGTGGAAAGCGCACAATTTCTTCTAACCACGTGGGAAATCTTTGACTGTTAGCCTTCTCGGTCGTCACCTGCACGAATTAAAAATAAATGAGTGAAAGAAATCATTCATTATATATGAAAGTAAAAATAAGGCAATTAAAACACTAATATAATCTCTTAACCAACGTCCGAAATCTTCCTGTTTGAGCTCGAGTAGCTCATCCTCTGTTTTGTTTGGATATGAATAACGTTGATAAGCCATATACAAGCTCTGACATTGAAACGATCAGCACGTTAACATATATATATATATATATATATATATATAATCAATGACTTAATAAGTAATTAATAATTTGGTTCAATATAATACCTCTCATATTCTTCAATTCTGTCGCAGTTTGTGAGAATACACATATGCAAATGATCCCGCTCATGTGATGAAAGTCTCCGCTTCTTGCCTTTTCCACTAAGTCGTTAAATCTCTAAGAATATATGAGGAACATCGACAGGATAGAAAGGTAGTACGCCTCCGTCATCATGTCGAGCTGCTCTACGACTCTTCGTTTTCACTTGTGATGGAAAGTAAAACTTAACAAAATGTGAGGATTCTTCATTGATGCTCTGTGCAACAATAGAACCTTCAACTCTGCTCAAATTTATTACCTTCTTCTTTAGATGAAACATATACCATTCAAAAGGATACATCCAACGGCACTGAACCGGGCCCCCCTAACTCTGCTTCTCGAGGGAGATGAATGGTTAGATGTTCCATAACATCAAAGAAGGAAGGCGGAAATATCTTCTCCAAATTGCAAATGATTACATGTATATTATCCGCAAGATTGCGAATACCGTCTGATGTAAGAGAGCGCGAACATTTATCTCGAAAAAGGCACCAATCCCTGCATAATATGGATAAAAAATGAATAAATAAATACTAAATTATATATTATGTAAAGTGTTAGCAAATAAATTTAATGATTGTACCTGCAATTGCTTCGTGGACATTACGTGGTAGAAGACATGCAAAGGCAAATGGAAGTAGGCGCTGCATCACCACATGGCAATCATGACTTTTCATCCCTGGAAACTTCCCTTCTTCATGATCAACGCAGTTCCGAAGGTTAGATGCGTATCCGTCCGGGAATCTAACACTTTCGGTAATCCAGTAAAAAAATGCGGCATTTGAAGGTTCATCCAAACGAAAAGCCGGGACAGGAGGCTTCCCGCTCCCTATCACATGTAGTGCTCTTCGAGAACAAATATCTGACAAGTCCAATCTAGACTTCAGATTATTCTTTGTCTTCCCTTGGACATTGAGAACGGTGTTCATAATGTTGTCGAAAAAATCTTCTCAATGTGCATTACATCCATATTATGTCTCAAAAGATGGTCCTTCCAATAAGGCAAATCCCAGAAAATACTCCTCTTGTGCCAATTATGTACGTTGCCACAACCATCAACTGGATGATGCCCCTTACCACCACAATCAACGGTTCTCTCTGCACCAAAATCTCTGAATTGAGTCAACAAATACTCTCCATCTAACTATGGAGGTGGACCATCAAATACTTTACAGTTTTTCCTAAACAATGTGGTGCTACGACGATAAGGATGATCTCTAGGTAGGAATCGCCTATGACAGTCAAACCAAGAGGTTTTGCGTCCGTGCTTCAATTGGAACGCATCAGTGTTATCTTGACAGTACGGGCACGATAACCTTCCGTGAGTTGTCCATCCTGATAACATGTCATATGCTAGAAAATCGCTAATGGTCCACATAAGTACCGAACGCATGATGAAATTATGGTGACAAGAAACATCAAACGCCTCAACACCTTGGTCCCATAACATTCGCAGCTCATAAATCAATGACTGCAAAAACATATTGAGTGATCTCTTCGGATGCTCTGGTTCAGGAACGAGAATGCTAAGGAACAAGAACTCCCTTCGCATGCACAAAGATGGCGGCAAATTGTAAGGTGTTACAATTACTGGCCACAAAGAATATTGCATGATGTGCTTCCCAAAAGGGTTGAAACCATCGTTACATATTCCAAGGTATACGTTCCTCGCCTCATACGCAAAGCTGGGATACGTATATTGAAAATGTTTCCATGCTCCTGCGTCTGACGGATGGGCGATTTCTCCATCCGTTGTATGCTCTGCATGCCATCTCATTGCTTCCGCTGTGCGCTCTGACTGATATAACCTCTTTAATCTCTCTGTTAATGGCAAATACCACATCCGTTTATATGGCACTAGCACTCTTCCACCTGTTTCATTATACCGAGGTTTGCAACAAAAACGGCATGACAAACGGTCTGCGTCCTCTCTCCAGTATAGCATACAGTTGTCGATGCATACATCTATCATCTGATACGGCAATCCTAGACCTTGAACAAGTTTATGTATCTCATAGTATGATGCCGGTGCAAGATTATCTTCTGGCAAAATGTATTTCACAAAATCAGTGATTGCATCCACGCACTCCTCACTCAAATTGAAATCTGTCTTTATACCCATCATCCTAGTTGCAGTTGATAAAGGGAATGTCCACCTCTACACCCATCATATAACGGTTGTTTAGCAGCGTCTAGCATATCAAAGAATCTCCGAGATTCTAAGTTAGTTTCTTCTCCTCTATCTCCTTACTCAGCAGCCGATGATATACTTTCACGAAATGCATCGTTCACCATCTGAACATGACCTACAGTACTTTCTACTTCCATTACGGGTTCTTCTAAGCTAGCATTATCCCCAATATATTGTTCACTAGTACTAGCATAAATTATCTACCATTATATCATTTTCTCCATGATAATACCAAATCTTGTAACCCGACATAAACCCATGACAATAAACGTATGACCATACTTCAAAAGATATTATCGATGTCGGCAACATCAGAATTTGTCAGAAATCCGTCGGAAATTGTCCGACGGATGGCCGTCGTCGGAAATCTGTCGGTAACAATGTCGGCAACATCAACATTTGTCGGAAATCTGTCGGAAGTTATCCGACGGATAGCCATCATCGGAAACCTGTCGCCAACATCATCATTTGTCGGAAATTCGTCGGAAATGTCAGACGGATTGTTGTCGTCGGAAATCCGTCGGAAATTGCCGACGGCTAATGTTTTCCGACGATGGATTTCCGACAGATAATACGTTCATCCAAATCCCATCGGAAATTTCCGACAAAATTATTGCCGTCGGAATTTCTGTCGGAAATGGTCATGTTTTCTTGTAGTGTAAATACTCAAAAGATTGTTCAAAAATAAAAAAAAACAAATACTAAAACAAAAAAGGAAAGCTTGTGAAACAGCTTGTAGCTTTCTCTCAAGCTCGAACCTTGATCTCATGAGTGTCTAAGAAACACTGGGCTGACCCATCTTACCTGCACAAACTTGAATTAATGAAAATATCTTGTTTTTGCTTAAAATGGGTTGAAATGAAGCTGCAATGGTCATTTCTGGTGCTGGTATGTTCCACTTGAGATGGTATGTTCCACTTGAGATTCTTGATAAGTGTTCCCACGTGGTTAGTTTCAAAATCGTCTTCTTGCTCTTTTTGCTCTCTATCGGCCAAATGACTTGTTTTGGAGATATCTTGGAGCTTTGATGCCTTCTCTGAGAGATTCTTGTTGTTTTAAGCTCCTTTTCCTGTCAAATAAGTATTCATACCTTGGTTGGTGTGAGTGGTGGCGTCTCTGATGCTCAAACAAGCAAAATCCTCCATTTGGTCTCCATCGGTGCATTAGAGCTCTCTCGGAGATGATTACGTTCTAGGCTGGTTCTGTACGTGTCTCCAAGCTCTAGTGTGTTTATGATGGCCTCTATAGCTAGATTAAACCCTTCCCTTAGTCTCCTGGTCTTGGAACGTATCATTGGGGGCCTCCTTAACCTAGGCCTTGGCTTGGTTTGATGATATCATAAGTCTTAAGGTTGATGGTTTCAAAATGCTTCTTGTCTAGTATTGGCTTCACTTGTATGTATGGTCTAGTTGATGGTACGATGTCCTCATCATACCCTCGCTCTTGAAAAGGTTTCGACCTCGAAACTGATTCAAATGCATGAAGATAGAGCAAATTAGTTTTATAACCAAAATGGTTTATAGATATACCTCCAAATTTGTGCTTGCTTGGTTTTGGTGTGTATGGTGCATCTGTTGGAGCTTATTTGATCAGTAATGTTAAAATGATACTTCTTCTAAGCTCATGGGTTGTCTTCTTGGTCAGAAATGGGTCAGATCCTTTATGGAATTGATTTTGGTCTGAAACTAGGGTAGTTGGTTCTCCTTTGTCTACTTGTTTCTCTTTTGTATCTGGACCTGTTCCAACACTTTTGACAAACAAAAGTGTATTATACCAATGTAAGGAGTCTTATAATCATATGAAAACATAGCAAAATTGATCATTAAGTCAGCTGTGGAGTGAACAATTACGTGTTCTCTGTTTGCCTGATGTTCACTCAAAGGACTTAGGCTCGTATTTGGCTTCTTTTCCCAAGCTTTTGGCGTGTGGTCTTGTTGCTATGAGCAGTATGTTCTTTGTGCCTTCTGGGAACGTTTCTGATTCAGAATGGTTGGTTTGGCTTGATAATCTCCTACTTCATCATTAGTTATTGTCGGGTTTATCAAGTTTGATCCATAATCTATTTTTGGCACTTTTGACATTGACAAGTGCATTATATTGTCGGGTTTACTAAAGTAACAGTTGAACCTAAGATGGGCTGCCTACGTACCCTCGAAAGAAGGATCAAGCAATGTGTAGTTCATATTACATCATTGTTGAAATCGAGCATAAAGGGGCTTGGTGATCTCTCTTTTTTTTTTTTTTTTTTTTTTGTACGCTTCTAGTAGTAGTAGCGTTTGAGATTCATCGAGTTCCATGATCGCTGGATCGGTGGTCCGTCCAACCTAATGAGTTCGTACACTCCGGGCTTGACGACCCTCATGATCTGATAGGGTTCTTCCCAGTTAGTGCCAAGTTTTCCTGCATTCTTCTCTTCGGTACCTTCGCAGACTTTTCGTAAGACGAGGTCGGCATCTTCAAAGTGGCGTCCTCGAACCTTTTTGTTGTAGTAGCGTGCTGCTAAGTTTTGATAATTTTGGATGCGAAGCAAGGCTTGATCGCGTTGTTCTTCGAGTGCGTCGAGGTTGTCGAGCATGATTTCATCGTTTAGACCGGGATTTTCCACGAGCATTGTCATGCGTATTGTTGGAATGCTTAGTTCGGCGGGACAGAGAGCTTCAACGCCGTAAGCCAGATAAAAAGGGGATTGTTCGGTTGATTGTCTTGGAGTGGTGCGATAAGACCATAAGACCCCATCGAGTTCGTCGGCCCATCGGCCTTTTCTGACATCCAAACGTTTCTTGAGTCCATCAATGATTGTTTTGTTTGTTGATTCGGCCTGGCCGTTGCTTTTAGGATATCTGGGAGTGGAGAAACTTAGTCGAATTTTCCACTTGGCACAGAAATCGCCGAACAATGTTGAGATAAATTGCGGCCCGTTGTCGGTGACGATTTCGTACGAGACTCCATGTCAGCATATGATGTTTTTCCAAACGAACTTCTATACGCCGAGGGCATGGATTTTGGGGTATGACTCGGCTTCGACCCATTTGGTAAAGTAGTCTGTCATAACGAGGATGAATTTTTCTGTGTGGTGGAACGTCGAAGAGGACCGATTATGTCCATTCCCTAGCGCATTAACGGGTATGGTGCTCTTGATGTAGTTAGCAGTTCGGTTGGGAGATGTATCATCGCGTCGTGCCTTTGACGTTTTTCGCATTTGGCTACGAATTTATCATAGTCTGCTTGCATGGTTGGCTAGTAGTAGCTCGCCTTTTTTATTTTTAGGGCCAAAGAGCGACCTCCGGCATGGTTTCCTCCATCGCCTTCGTGTATTCTTTTTATGACCTCGTGAATATCGTCGCCGGACACGCATTTGAGAAGGATGCCTGCCGCACTCCAGCGAAATAGTCCGTCACGGATAAGTATGTATCGAGCAGCTCGCATTTTGAGTCGCCGGGCTGCCCATCTGTCGATTAGGACTATCCCGTCGATGATATACATTTTGATTTCTTGTGTCCAATCAGTGGGTGTAAGTTCGCTTAATGGTTTGATGTTTATTGGCGTATGGAGGCCCTCTAATGGTTCCTCGGTTTTGTCGTCGGAACGATTTTGTGTTGGCTCGACGAGGTGTTCGGTTTCATCGTCTTTTTGGGACGGGCTTGGTTGCGGGATAATCTTCGTAATTATGCCTGCGAGTGGTGATATTGCATTCCTCTATCTTTCCGATGCTTGGTTCGGGTATACTTTTGACTGGTATCATCCTTTTGAGATGGGGATCTGAACTTGATGCTAATGCGGCAAGTGCGTCGGCCAGAGCGTTTTCCCCCCTTGGCATTTTGGTGAGATCAAAGTATTCGAACTCGGTGGCGAGTTTTTTCACGAGTTTGAGGTATGCATCTATTCGATCGTTCTTTGCGTTGTACTCTCCGCTGAATTGGTTGGCGACGAGTTGTGAGTCACAATAGGCACGTATGCGAGTTGCGCCGATAGCCTTGGCTAAGTGGAGTCCGGCGAGTAATGCTTCATACTCTGCTTCGTTGTTTGATGTGTTGAATGCCAGACGGAATGATTGTTCCAAGATTTCTCCGGTATGAGACTGTAGTCGTATGCCTACTCCCGACCCTCGATGGGACGATGACCCATCCACGTGGAGGATCCATTTTTCGGTAGCTGTAACGTCAGTATTGATGAACTCCTGTGGTAGCTCGATAAGAAAATCGGCGAGGACTTGTGACTTGAGGCTTGCCCGATTTTTATAATCGATATCATATTCGCTGAGCTCGATTGCCCATTTGGCGAGTCGACCGGATTGGCTTGGACTGTGCAAGATCGTTCGGAGTGGCTGATCGGTTAAGACGGTTATAGAATGTGACTGGAAATATTGTCTAAGCTTCTGAGCAGCGATGACGACGGCGAGAGCGAGTTTTTCGAGGGTTGGATATCGGCTTTCGGCGCCATCGAGCGATTTGCTTATGTAGAAGATTGGCTTCTGCTCGCCTCTGTCCTCTCGTACGAGAACTCCGCTAACTGCCGAGGTCGAAATTGCGATGTAAAGATAGAGAGTTTCACCATCCTCGAGTTTGGCTAAGATCGGTGGAGTGGAAAGGTACTCCTTGAGTTGTTTGAACGCTTCTTCGCATTGGTCGTTCCATTCCAAGTGCGTGTTGCCGCGTAGTAGCTGATAGAAGGGTAGACACTTGTCGGTAGATCGTGAGATGAATCTGTTAAGTGCGGCTATACGTCCGGTCAACCGTTGGACTTCCCTTTTCGTTGTCGGGGATGGGAGATCAAGGATTACAGAGATCTGTTTAGGATTAGCCTCGATTCCTCTTTGAGTGACGATATATCTGAGGAACTCTCCTGATGTTACTCCAAACGTACACTTAGTTGGATTGAGCTTCGTGCCGTACTCGTTCAATATGTCCAAACATGTGTTGAGATGCCTGACATGATCCTTAGCGATGAGCGATTTGACGAGCATGTCGTCGATATAGACTTCCATGGTTTTGCCGAGCTGGCTAGCGAACATGCGGTTGACAAGTCTTTGGTATGTTGCCCCGGCGTTCTTTAAGCCGAATGGCATGACTTTGTAGCAGTAGATACCGCGATCGGTGATGAAAGAAGTTTTCTCGCGATCGTCTGGATGCATGAGTATCTGGTTATAGCCTGAAAACGCATCCATGAAAGAGAGGAGTTCGTTCCCGGCTGTGGCTTCGACGAGTTTATCGATATGTGGGAGTGGGAAGCTGTCTTTTGGACAGGCTTTGTTAAGATCGGTAAAATCAATGCAGATTCTCCACTTTCCATTTTTCTTCTTAACGACGACTGGGTTTGCTAGCCATTCCGGATATCGAACTTCCGTAATTGACCATGCTCCAAGCAACCGTTCGACCTCGTCATTGACGTCATGGGCCTTCTCGGGTCCGAGTTTACGCCGTTTCTGCTTGATCGGTTTGAAGGTGGAACCGATGTTGAGTTCGTGACTTGTGATCTTTGGATCGATCCCGGGCATGTCGTTGATCGACCATACGAAGGTCGATACGTTCCTTTTGAGAAAGCGGACTAAGTCGTATTTGATCTCTTCATCGAGTTCGGCTCCGATTCCGACACATCTGTCGGGATTGAGTTCGTCGATGTTGACTTGGATAATTGTTTTTCATCTCCGCAGATCGGGGTTATTAACGGTTTTTTTGTGTCGATCACGCATGTGCGGGGTGTTGTCCTTAAATTGCACTTGTTGATATAGCAAGTTTGGGACATCACTTGTCGCCTCTCAGAGTGAAGACTCCAGATGGTGACAGAAATTTTAAGCATTGGTGATAAGTTGAGACGACGGCCTTCATCATGTATATCCACGGCGTTCTAAGTATGACGTTGTAGATGGCGGCTTTATCTAGGACTAGGAACTTGACCATCTGCACGACCCCACCAACGTAAACGAGAATTTTTACCGTTCCCGCGGTCATGGTATATCCGCTTGAGAATCATGTTAGTGGTTCGATGTTCGGTTTGATTTGAGCATCTGAGAATCATGTTAGTGACATCTCTGATCAGTATTTCGATGACTAGTGAGTCGTTGTGCGGTATATGCAGCCCTTCGGTGTCGGCTTCAGAGAATGTGATCGGCGTTCCGCTTGTCGTAGTTATGTTTTCGCATTGTGCGGCTAGTGCCTCTCTACTATATTCTTTAATTGCCCGGATGGAATAGTTGCAAGATTCCAACGCTCCCATGATCATGTTGACGCGTTTTCGAACTTGGGGGGGGGGGGTGTTGGTTTTCCGTTTGTTCCTCCCGATCTCGTTTCTGTTGCCCTACGTCGGCGACGTCTTTTGCTTGTTCGGGATCTTGTTCGGTTTGCCGTTATCACGATGACGTCTTCCGTTGTCATTGCGGCGGGGTCTGTTCGTAGGTCGGAACCCCCTTCTAACGGGATATCCCCTTTCTTGTATTTCATCAGCAAGAAATTCTGGAGATGCCGGCAGTCTTCGGTGGTATGGCCCTCGCGATTATGAAATGGGCAGAACGGTCCGGACTCGTTCTCGGACTCTTTTGAGTCGTCTGAACGGATCCACGTGTTCCAGTGTTGTTGTGATTGGACGGCAGTTACTGGTTGCTTTGGAGGGGCGTACTATTTTTTTTTTACGAGGAGTTGCTTTGGAGGAGCGTACTGCTTATCCTTTGCGGCATCTTCCTCTTCCTCGAGGATGTAGATGTGCGACTTATGCATGATGTCTTCCAAGGATTTCAGCCAGTTCCGTTTGATTTCTTTGTGAAAGTCGGACCGATACCAAGTTGCTTTGTAAAGGGCCTCTATCGCGGCTTCATCATCGATCGTACAGTGAGATACTACTTCTTTGAAGCGGTTCATGAAGTTGCGTAGAGGTTCATCGCTTTTCTGCTCAAGTGCCCAGAGGTCGGCGTTCCTTGTTTTCTGTTTCATGAACACGGTAAAGCGCTTGAAGAATTTCGTTGTAAGCTCGTTGTAGTTGTTGATCGAGTTGTGAGAACCAGTCGAGTGCGGTTCCGCAAAGATTCTCCACGGAAACGGTTCATCATGATTACGAATGAGGTCAGAAAGTGACGTGGGTCGGTGTGTCTGTCATATGCGGTAATCTTGACTCTCTCCAGGCGTCGGACTGGAGTATTGATGACCTGTTCTGTGAACAGTGTCCTCTATGTCTCCTGGACAACTCGATCGTTTTCTGGCGCTGAGCTCGTAGCCCTATGGACTTTAGATCGAATATCTTGAAGCTGAGCTCGGACATCCTCGAATTCTAGGCCTATGGATGCTTGATCGGTGATGCGGGTTCTAGGACTGGCCGTGGACTTTCTTGTTGGTAGGTCTACCGTATTTGGATTTCGGGTATCGTCCAGCTCGGGTAGGAGGTTCCGACGAAGATCATTTTCAGGGGTGATCGGGTTCTGGCTGAAAATTCCGATCTGGTTTCTGAGTTTGGCTTGTGAAGCCAGCAGAGATTCGAACCGCTCTTCGTTCTTCTTGGAGATTTCTGCGAACTGAGTCGCCATGGCTTCTAGGAGCGTGGTTACGTTGACTAATATCGGAGCTGTTGGTGTGATCTCCGGCGGGTTCGGAGGACTGTCCTCCTCTGTAGGTAAGTTCGGAGGGGTTCCTCTGGTAGGTAATAGATCAGTTTCCTTCGGGATGGTCCCGTTATTTGTTTGATCCACGTCGTCGGTGATGAATGTTGAAGTGTCTAATGGGTTCGTCATTTCCAAACTCAATCAATCGAGATCCGAAAGTATTGTTTTATATATCTTTCCCCACATACGGCGCCAATTGTTTATTCGTAAATCACACAAGGAGTAAAATATAGAACTTTGATCTGAAACTCGTTTTATTGATTGAATTCGGCGTTACAACAGAGGTTTGGTGAAAAAGAACTAAGGAGATTGAAGAAGTTTGAGATCGGCGCTTTGAAGGAGCTCCCTCTCTATTTTTCTGTCTCTCAGATAATTGTGCATCCTCTTCTTCGAGTTTGCCTCCTCTTTATTTATAGGATTTTGAGTCGGTTGTTTAAGAGAATCCCCATGTCACTTTAATCCCTCAGAAGTGTGATGGAAATTCGATTGAGTACAAGGTGAAGTGCAAAGGAGCCTCCAAACCATTCTCTAAGGCTAGAGTTCTACTTACTTCGGAGCTGAAAGAGAAAGGAAAAGAGTTTGTGGAGAGTATGTTGCGCAAAACTCTGAAGATAGCAATGTCAAGTTGTGGAGCTTGTTTTGAAGCAAGCTCTCATTCTTATCCTGCCTGAAGGGCGTTACAGTCAAGCTAATGACGTTAAACGAGCGCTTGGTGGGAGGCAACCCACTGGTGAGTTTGTTTTTGAGTCTTTTTATCTTTATTTTCTGTTTTTGTGTCTTGAGTGAATCAGATTGGAGCAAACAAAGAGAAACTGAACTGGCATCACGAAATCGCCAAGGTATCGATCGATACCCTGTTGGTATCGGTCGATACCCTGCGGGCAGTGATGAAATCGTTGAAAATTCTTGTGTCGACTTAAGCCTAGTATCGATCGATACCAGGCTGTGTGTCGGTCGATACCCATGTTCCATTACGGTAACTTCTTGTTCTTCATGATTCTACTCTTTTATTTTGTTTCTTTTACCAACATTGGGCTAGATAACACTGGGGACAGTGTTGTTCAAGTCTGGGGGAGGTGTCTGCTGACATTGTGTTTGTTTTTCTTAGAGTCAGTTGTTTTATCGAGTCAAATACGTTTTATTTAGTCAAAACTTGTTGGAAATGATGATCATGTGCTTGAATTGTTGTTTTGATTTTGTTTTTGAGTGACCAGTGTTGCAGGATCAACTCTAGATCGACTAATGAAAAATCCAAGGACTGACCAGTTGACTAGAAAACATCCATGTCTCTAGCACAGTTTTTCTGAAGCCTGAGCCAAATTTTTGCACTTCATCGATGTGGTTAGTGTTTACAGAGCTTGATTCATCATTCATATCTGACAAAGGAACCCATATGTTTAAAGTAATGGTATCTCTCTCCCCTGTTATAAGTTGATAAATAAGAGCATAAAAGATGAAATGATTTTCTTCTGAATAGAGGGCTAGAAAAATTTTCAGCGATCACATTATTCTACTTAAGAGGGAATGATCACACAAAGGTTGAAAGCGAGGTTAGGAAAATTTTCCGTGATACCACTATTCGCCTAAACCTTTGATACATAGAGAGGAAAGAACCGGGGATTCGGTGGCAAACACCATCAATACTCGCGTTTCGGACCTTGATATGTATATGCAGATCTGAAAAAAAGAGAGAACATAATAAGAAATAAATCTGGGGGAGAGAAATTGATACAAAAGTGTGAAAAAGGGTGATTTCTTGTCATGATATTGTATGGTAAAGAATCTAGAAGGTTCTTGAACATTGGCTGCAGCGATGAAACTGGTGATGAAGGCTTTATTTGAACAATGCTGCGAGATAATGTGTGAAGTCTGGAAAAGATGCGATTGTCTACAGAGAAGTACATGGTGGTTATATCAAAAGCTGGTTAGGTGACATTTGGGTGCTTGGGAAAAGGATCTCTGCGATGGTTCCTGAACAGGTGAGTCTCCGCGTTTTCAAACCTTTTTCTCTGGTTTAGTTTTATGTTTTGCTTGAGGGCAAGCAAAGAATAAGTCTGGAGGAGTTGATATATCATGGTTTTTACCCCTTTTAAGCCATGATATAAGTCTGTTTTATAGAGTCTTTATTCTATTTCGTAGTATTTTAGAGTCTTTTACAGGTTTTAGCACATTTGGAGCATAATTGGGGATATTGGAGCTTTCTGGAGCATTTTGGAGCAAAGCTGAAGTTCGTGTTGCTGAGTACCCGATTTCACGTCAAGCATCGATCGATACCTCCTTGGTATCGATCGACACTCATCGAGGCAGACACGACCCGCGACTTTAATGAAGAGTTGAAGAATTGCGACTTGGTCAAGAAATCTTTAATAATTACAAGAAGCCCCAAAACGTGATTTAGGTTATTTATAGGGGTTTTACAGCCACTCTGTTGGCTATGCTTTATTTTACTTTGATTCTAGTTTTGGTTTTTGAAGAGACAACTCTGAACTCATGTTCTTATTGATTTCTTTGATGATCTATTCAATCATGTTGCTTTCAATCTCCATGTCTGAGTAGATCCACTTTAGGTTCAGGGTTCTCATAAGGGTTTTCTCTGAATGCTAGGTTGATTTGTTAATTAGGATTCACTATCTGAATTAGTTCTTCACCTTAGGTTGTGTTCAAAGCTAATTCTAGGTTGACGAATCTGGAACTTAGATCTTAGGATAATTGATTAGGCACGAGAGTGCGATTAATTATCTGATAGAACCTTAGGTGAGCAAATTGATTATTCGCAAAGAGATTTGGTTTAATTGATTTGTGAACATATCAAACATGATATTAAAGCTGATTTAGACTTTAGTATTCGCAAAGAGATTTGGAATTCCTAGGATTTAGATTTAGATAATTCTCGCAACGACAGTTGGTTAATTATACCTTGGTGATTTGAGTTCAAAAACCACGCTAAATCTGAATCTTGTTAGTTAGTTTATCTGCATTCATTGATTTCCTGAGAAAAACCCTGAGCCTATCTTTCTCCCAATTGAATTACAACTCTTTTATTGCTTATTGTTTTTGTTTCATCTTATTTGTTTAGCTTGATTCGATACTATACAATCTATTGTGTGATTTCTCTGAGTCCTTGTGTTCGACCCCTGATATACTGCAGCAACTGCTTTAGTACTGTTTAGGGTATTAATTTGAGCATATCACGAGTTGCTTAACCAGAGAAAGCATTCCATTGTGTTAGATGTTAGCACTGTTAGGAACACTCAAAAACAGGTTAAAAGCAACATGGTGGATCAAACATAAATCCAAAGAAGTTCAAATGCAAAAAAAAATACTGACATAAGTTCAACAGAAAAGAAAAATAAAAGAAAAAGAAAGAAAAATACAAATGTGAAGATAGAGAAGACTAATCCTGCGTCTCCTCAGAATCGCTCTCATGGTCAGCAGCAGCAGCGGTATGTGAAGGTCCAGGCTGGGATGATAGATCAGCATTTGTGTCAGTCGTGGAACGGCAGCAAACAGCAGCCCAGATGCTCTTCATGCTTGCTATCATCAGTCTCTGGAAAGTAGCTGGCTCCATTGGGACGTCCGTGTCGTCAGGCCACTGTGGCTCAGGAATAGGCGGGCACGGTGCAGCCTGTGTACGTCCTCTCTGACGTGAAGTAGATGGGATGTCAGCAGCAGGTGGACAAACCTGTAGTCGAGTCGCAGGAATCGGAGTCAACAACTCTGCAGAAGGCTCAAAACGAAGCAGAGCAGGATCCTCAGAGATGCTTGTCAGATCCCTGTTAGGTAGCTGCACCAGAAAGCTCCCATCAGATCTGTTAAGAATCCACTTCCTCCCGGTCTTCAACCACTTAAGGTTCCTCAAAATGAGCCTCATCCATATACTGACGCGCAGTCACGATCCTGCAGCTCGTAGTGTTGATCCGGAGGTGCTGGAAGATAGGTGTCAGGAGACTACCAACTGACTCATTCTTCGTGCTCGTCCCCGTGAATGGTTTGGTCTTCAGAGAGACCAGATGATGCGCAAAAACAGCCCCAAGGTTAACATCCTCAAGCTCCGGCCAATCGAAATCCTCCTCAGGGATGATGTTCCTGACAGCCAGAAACATAAGCAGAAGCTCAAATACTCTCATCTTGTTAGGCTCCATCTTGCACAGGAGAGTAGTGCTCAGGATCCTAACAAAACAACGCAGGACCGGATGTCGTATGTCCATCTGAGTGGACGTCTTAGAGTCGTAGACACCGTTCCCAAACCATGCCCAAAATCCACGCATGTCAGGATGGGCAGCTGGAAGAGCAATCCTCCTGCGATCCCTCCGAAACCCATAGAGATCACAAAGATCAGGGAATAAAATCATGTACCTCACTCCGCGAGCCATGAAGGACAGGCTACCACCATGTGCGCCTCGCAGAACCTCATCTGAATAGCTAATGTGAGCTGTCGCCATAAACTGACTAACCAAGTCTGGGTAGAGATCATGCTGCTGTGTAGCCATCTGACAAAAACCGATCCGCTCAAGCAGACGAGTCAAATCTGAGTCGAGACCAAGCTGATGCAAATAAAATCCATCCACAAACCTGGTAGGCTCGATGGTAACACCCAACCACGCGTTATAGAACAGCGTGTCGAAATCGTCCCACTCCTCAGAAATGGGTCTATATGCGGTGTCATCACTCAAGGCATACGCCTTCTCCTGTCTATCCTAATCTTGTTCGCAGGCTATCTTGGTACCCTCTCGTCTAGGCCAAGGGTTCGGTTGGTGTGCTGGAGCATCCGTAGCAGATGGGTTAGAGCTCGATACGTCTGTAGTCGTGGCTCTCTTTGACCTAGATGTCATCTGCAAACAAGACAGAAAGATATAGCATAAATCCAACACCTCTCTCAAACACAGCAGATATTTATCAGCAGGCACGAAGGGTGTCGATCGATACCATGTCAAAGAGAAACTAAGGCATTTTCCAGTGCATCGAACTTCCACAATCCAAATCATCCAAAAGTAGAAACTAAGGGCAATTGAATGTAAGGTAAGGTGCGAAACTACTCTAGAGCATCTCAGCAAATGACCATTGTCAAGAAAAACAAGTGATAAGGAGTCGAAATCGCACAAACCTTAAACCTAGAAATCGGATTGAAAAGATGGAATTTTATGTGCATACCTTTGCTGATTGAAGAAACAAATGCTAGAAAGAGATAGAGGATGAAAATCCAATGAATCTAGGCACTTGAATCACCAAAATCGGTGAAGAAATGAGATAGATGCGATTTGAGAGGGAGATGGAGACGGTATCGATCGATGGGGAAGAAGGAATAGAAAGAGAAACCTGAGGGTTTTAAGAGAAAACTTACCTTCCCTCACGGTGTCGATCGATATAGACCAGTATCGATCGACACTCGTTGGCCAAATTCTGGTCTTTCTCCGCGTGGTATCGATCGATACGGACTGGTGTCGATCGATACCCCTCCTTTTAGTTTGCTTCACGTTTAAGACACAAGACACAAAACACAAAACAAAAACAAAAATAAAAATAAAAATAAAAGAGTTATGTACAGACTCACCAGTGGGTTGCCTCCCACCAAGCGTTTGTTTTACGTCACGAGCTTGACTTTACGGACGATCAGTCAGGAGAAGAATGAAAACTTGCTTCGAAACAAGCTCCACAATGTTGCATCGCCAATTTCAGAGTTCTGTTCATTATGCTCTCCACAAACTCATTTCCTTTCTCTTTCAGCTCCGAAGTGAGAATAACTCTAGCCTTAGAGAACGGTTTCGAAGTTCCCTTGCACTTCACCTTATATTCGATTGAATCTCCATCGCACTTCTGATGGGTTAAAGTCACATGGGGAGAACTTTTTACTCCTTCGCTCTTCACCTTCTTCTCTGCTTTAGCTGTTTTGATGTTTTTCTTGGTGATGACAGAAGGACCATCCAAAAAGTCCATGACAGTTGGCTCGTCAGGAGGCTCTTCCAAAAGATCAACTACCAACGTATCTCCTGTGACAACAGTGAAGCAAGAGACATGTGTGGGAGCTCCTCTAGAGGGAATGGCATCATAGTAGACCTTCCCGTCAATGTAAGAGAAAGAGATTCTCTTATTAGACGTGTCTATGATCGCGCCAGCAGTAGCCATAAACGGTCGTCCCAGGAGCAAAGGCACTGCAGATCCTTCGCTCATCTCCACAACCTGAAAATTAGTAGGCACCAGACAATCTCCTACTTTAACAAGCAAACCATGGATAGTACCGTATGGAGGTGAGGTGGAGGAGTTCGCAAATGTGAGAAGCATCGTAGGTGATCTTATATCAGCTCTTAATCGTTCAGAGATGTCCCATAAAATGACATTGACGCTAGACCCTGAGTCAACGAGAGACTCATTGAATTCAACTCCAGAGATGGAGCATGGAACCGCGAATTTCCATGGGTCTTTCCTCTGGGTCAACTGCCTCAGCGGTAGTGACTTGAGTCTTGCCTCGATAAAGAGTACTTCGACCTCTTCTAGAGTTTCTCTGCAATCTTTGAAGTGACTTAGCAGCGGCCAGTCCTCTAGAGCTTCTTCAAAAGTGAACGAGTTGGGTATCCTTCGTACCCTCTTCTCAAAGCCACGCAGCTGCTTTGGAGTGATGGGGGCTCGGAGGTGTTGAGGAATAGGATTTAGCTTCTTGGGCTTGCGAAGTCTTTCTTCAATCAAATCAGGTGTCTTCTCAATTTCTGGCTTAGTCTGCGAGTGGTATCGATCGACACTAGGTAGGGTATCGATCGATACTCGGGGTTCTGACACGTCTCGAGATAGGATTTGGTCGGGCATCGATCGATGCTCTATGGTGTCGGTCGACACCAAGAGATTCGCTGAATCCTCGTCGCCATCTTCTATAGGGTCGTCGAAATTTCCTGCATTCAACCCCTTTTCTACCACCGCAGTGATCTCTTCAGCACCTCTTACAATAATTGCATTGGCGTGTTCATTGTGTGAATGAACCATCTTTTCCTTGCTAGCTGCTGCAGTCTGAGTTACTTGAGTTTCCAGCATCTTCTGATGAATACTGAGAGCTTCGATCCTTCCACTCAGATCTTTGTACATAGCCTCCATCTTACCATTGAAATTCACTGTTATCTGTTGCTGCCCTTGAACCAGTTGTTCAAACATAACCTCAATCTTACTCTCAGGGCTCTTAGCAGGTATAGGTTGATAAGATGAACTCTCATAGTTCCTTGTGTATCCACTGCTCTGGAAAGGTTTCTGCCCAAACTGATTCGATCCAAAGTCGGCTCCACCAATATAGTTAACGTTCTCCACTTCATCTTCAGCAGCAAAGTGGACCGCTTTTTGGGTCTTTCCCATCAACAGATTGTGCATTGAATCCAACTTAGCATTCACCTATGCGATTCGATTGCTATCCAAGTTACCAGCTTGCTTCTTGCGCTCCATGTATATATTCTTGGTACTATTGCTAGATGCCAAGTTCTCAATCAACACATAAGCATCGTCGAGATACTTTGTGTTGAAATTCCCATTACTTGTTGCGTCTAAGGACATCTGATACCTCCAATCGATCACTCTGTAGAAAGTACCCAGCAGCTGAACCTGAGTGAACCCATGGTGCGGACAGTCTCTCTGATATGACCTGAAACGAATCCAAGCAGCTTTGAGTGCCTCTGTCGGACCCTGAGAAAACTGAGAAATCTTGTTCCTGGGCTCTTCGGATCTCGCATCATCATAGAAGTTATCAAGGAACGCAGTCTTGATCTCATCCCAAGTAGTCAGTGACCCAGCTGGTAACTGCTTCAGCCAGTAAGTGGCATCTCCACCTAGAGAGTATGGGAAGAGCTTGCAGAAAAGGTAATCATAGGATACTCCATGGCACTTGATGCTTGTAACCAAATCCTCAAACCTCTCAATGTGATCCATAGGGTGTTCATGAGAAAGACCATGAAAAAGATGCTGACCCACAAGAGTGTAATATGTAGGTTTCAGCTCAAAGTCATTCCTCTGAAATGGTGGAGGGCGAATCTTTGATCGATTGGCATAAAACTGATCAGGCCTGTTGTATTCACCAATCGTTCTACCGCAATTAATCACAGCGTTCCCTGCATTCACAGCAATTGCAGGGACAATGATATTTCCAGCTTCATCAAGTCGCTGCCCTCTCTCATTGTACAATTGACCCTTTTGGTCTCTCAAAGCTCCAGCAGCATCCTGAATCAAAATCATTGGATTGTTCATCTCTGCTGGTTTCTTTGCTTTCTTGTTTGTAAGTTCCAACTGTGCTACCTTCTCGTTTGAAAGATCAACTAGCGGAGTGTTCTTGTTCCTTCTGGTTTCTCGAAGAGGCATGCACCTGAAACACAAAATTCAAGAACGTAAGTAACTGAAATTCACGACGGGTATCGACCGATTCCACTAGGATGTCGATCGATACTCAACGATTTAGACGAAATTCTAAGCTAAAATCTAATGGCGAAATTGAGTCCCCGGCAATGGCGCCAAATTTGATATGCTCAAATTAATACCCTATTTAGATACTAAAGCAGTTGTTGCAGTATATGTAGAGGTCGAACACAAGGACTCACATAAATCACACAATAGATTAAATAGATTCGAATTAAGCTAAACCAAAAGATGTAATTGAAAGCAATGCGTAAATTAAACAAGATGTAATTCAATTGGGAAAAGATAGGTTCAGGGTATTTCTCAGGAAATCAATGAATGCAGATAAATTAACTACCAGGATTCAGATTTAGCGCGGTTCTTGAACTCAAATCACTAAAGTATAGCTAACCAACTCTCGTTGCGAAAACTATCTAAATCTAAATCCTAGGAGTTCCAAATCTCTTTGCGAATCCTAAATTCTAAATCAGCTTTTAAATCAAGTTTGATTTTTTCACAAAACAACTAAACCAAATCTCTTTGCGAATAATTATTTTGCTCACCTTAGGTTCTATCAGGTAATTAATCGCACTCTCACGCCTAATCAATTATCCCAAGATCTAAGTTCTAGGTAGCTAATCTAGAACAAGCATTGAACACAACCTAAGCGGAGAACTAATTCAGATGGTGAATCCTAATAAACTAATCAACCTAGCATTCAGAGAAAACTCTTATGAGAACCATGAACCTAAAGTAGATCTACTCAGACATGGAGATTGAAAACAACATGATTGAATAGATCATCAAAGAAAACAATAGAAAACGGGAGTTCAGAGTTGTCTCTCTAAAAACCAAAGTAGAATCAAGAGTAATGAAAGCTTAGCCATCAAAGTGGCTGAAAAACCTAATTATAAAGCTAAAACACGTTTTGGGGTTTATTGTAATAATTAAAGACTTCTGGGGCAGTTCTACAATTCTTCAAGACTTGTGAAAGTCGCGACTCGTATCTGCTTCGATGGGTGTCGATCGATACCAGGGGGTATCGATCGATGCTCTTGACTTCAAATCGGGTACTTAGTCGCTTCAATTCCATTTCGCTCCAGAATGCTCCTAAAAGCTCCAATATCTCCAATTATGCTCCAAACATGCTAAAACTTGTAAAAGACTCTAAAAGACTCCAAAATAATAGAAAGACTCCATAGAATGTACTTATATCATGGCCTAAAATGGGTAAAAACCGTGATATATCAATAACCAAAGGCAGAACCTTTGGCTCTGATACCAAAGATGATGTAAGAACTGGTGGTGGCTCTCACGTCAAGAGATAGATGCGGTGAATAAGGCAGACGGTCGCCCTCTCCTTGATTCGTATGGTGATTGAAGATGGAAACAATCTGACACGCAGGCAGTCGCCCTCTCGTATGGGATTAAGAGATGATGTGTTGATGGAGTGAGTTCACGACACAGAGGTTAGGTGAGTCTCTAATACGGTGAAGGATCTAAGCTTGCTTGAATCGCACAAACAAGACGAAGAACAAGAAAGTCTCTCAAGGCGGCGCTTGAAAAATAACTGCGTAATTTTATTGATAAGGTAAAAAATTGTTATGCCCATATATGACATTTAAATCAGGCAGCAAAAGATTTGTTGGTTCTAGTGAGTTGATGTAGATGTGGAGGGCCTTTTTGTATCTATTCCTCATATGTTTGATCCTATAACGCGTCATAGCTCCTTCTTGAACTGTTGACATGATGCTTAGAATGTCATTTGGGTCGATTTCCACATCAGTAGCTCACCATACTGTCAATGATTTGAAGTTTAATTTGATTTGATTCGTAATTTAATTTGTATTACTCCATCTTGGTTTGGTTATCCTATGTCCACGCTACAATATGCAAACATAGGGGAAGGTGTGGCGTTGGAGACAAGTTGAGATTCTGTGTCTTGAGATGAACTTATGTAACTTGAATTCAAATTCGTTTTAATCCAGTTACTTTTATTTAGTTAGTTATTTTCTGTTTATAAATACGAGGTGTTTATAAGAGTTTATCATTTTGTATAAAACTTTTCTTTTATTGAATTTATTAGAATACAGAGTTTGAAAATAACAAAGTGATTACAACTTAAAACTTTTAAAGCTTTTTTAGAGAGAAGCTAGAGCGATTCTTAGTGAGAGAAAGAGTGATTGATTGCTCGTGCCTCGTTGGTGATGCAAGGTCTTTCTTTTATAGGAGAAGGATGCGAATAATGTCTTGATACGTGTCGTCCATTGGATGGTGCCGACGCTTCGCATTGAGTGCGTGGATACGTGTCGTTCTTCGAGCGGTGCCGATAGTTGGTGCTGAGTGCGTGGATACGTGTCTTCGTAAGAATGGTGCCGACAGTTGGTATTTGTCTGTTGACGTGTCAATGTGGGCCCCACTTGTTTGGTAAATGTCTTCTTTTGTCGGATTATTCCTGGATAGGTATACTCTTTATTTTATTTTGTGATTAGGGACCTGTAGCGGTAATAAAAGCTGAAGTACAAAATAATATACAGAGTCTACTAGAATATACAAGAGTGAAATTATATAAATACTACTATAAGGTTTTTTTTTTTTTTTTTTTTTTTTTTTTTTTTTTTTTTTTTTTTTTTTTTTTTTTTTTTTTTTTTTTTTTTTTTTTTTTTTTTTTTTTTTTTTTTTTTTTTTTTTTTTTTTTTTTTTTTTTTTTTTTTTTTTTTTTTTTTTTTTTTTTTTTTTTTTTTTTTTTTTTTTTTTTTTTTTTTTTTTTTTTTTTTTTTTTTTTTTTTTTTTTTTTTTTTTTTTTTTTTTTTTTTTTTTTTTTTTTTTTTTTTTTTTTTTTTTTTTTTTTTTTTTTTTTTTTTTTTTTTTTTTTTTTTTTTTTTTTTTTTTTTTTTTTTTTTTTTTTTTTTTTTTTTTTTTTTTTTTTTTTTTTTTTTTTTTTTTTTTTTTTTTTTTTTTTTTTTTTTTTTTTTTTTTTTTTTTTTTTTTTTTTTTTTTTTTTTTTTTTTTTTTTTTTTTTTTTTTTTTTTTTTTTTTTTTTTTTTTTTTTTTTTTTTTTTTTTTTTTTTTTTTTTTTTTTTTTTTTTTTTTTTTTTTTTTTTTTTTTTTTTTTTTTTTTTTTTTTTTTTTTTTTTTTT
>PKML01009463.1:10203-35357 GCA_002933935.1 Eutrema yunnanense | reverse complement strand
TGTTTAAAATGAAAAAAAAAAAAAAAAGTAAAATTTGCATTGGTTGTCGCTTATTCATTGGCTTATTAAGTTTTTAGGAGAAAATTGCGCACATGGTCACTTTCGTAAAGCTTAGATAAATTAGATAAGATATCTGCGCAGGATGTCACTTATTTGAAGTTTCATTAGCTTTTTTGTCACTTTTTTGAAACAGCTAAAAAATTGTCACTCTTTCGCGTGAAATGACTATTATATCCCTATTGAGTCTACATCGTGTTTTGTTACAGTATGATTGTGTAGTTCCCTTGTTGGGTATAGGGTTCTCAAGGGGCTCTCATGGACCGATTTATTATTATGCTATTGGATTAATACTTCGATTAGAGGTCTTCATTCTATCCTTAATTGTTAATGATTTTGCTTGATTATCTTTACAATTGAACTTATATATTTTTAGAACTACAAATTTAAGGGATCCATATGCTTGACCTAGAGTAGACGAGCAAAACCGTCACAAGATACGAAAGTATATTTGTGGAGGGATTGTGAGCGTTAACGACTTTTGCATATCATCATAACTTTTTGCACGGCCGGAGACGAAAACTATCGGTCGAGTACTAAAGTTATCGGTGTGTAGGATGTATGAAAGTAGACTACACACAGTGTCCGTGTTCCAAGTTCAAGAACCAACGAACGACGAAAATTCGTCTTAAAATTATTACGTCTTAAAAATCTTAGCTGTGAGAGCAGAATCTCACAACCTCAATCCTTGGTTTTCAGGTTGTATGTTCTTGAAAGTAACTTATAAGATTTTGAGGGAAGAAAAGTTGTATCTTATTATGTTTGCCAAGAATTCGGTTCCTTACAACAAGGCTGGTGTTTCAAACTTATACCAGCTGAAAACGTAACCACCTAATTTATTATACACATTAACTATATAATTGAATTCGTAATCTTTTATCTTTAATATGGAGTAATTTTGTTTGACCAGGTTTGAACATGGTCAAGTGCATGCTCCTGTTTTCCTGCGATCTCTCTTTCTTTCCTCGTGCTCGGTTCTTCCAGCTTGTTGACTTGCTCTATCTCACGACCTCACTTACTTTAGCTTGTAAACAATCTCATGAGACCTCTTCATGGGCCGAGCCTTCTTTGTCTAGCCTGTTTATTCGTCATGTGCCTTAAATGCGGAATTTGGGCCCAACAGTTGCCCCCAGCATCCTTATTGATTTATCGTTGAGGATGCGATGCTGCAATCTCGGATCCTGATTGGCCCTCTAGTTAATGTAATATCGGTCGTCGATTGGTCTTTCGCCTGCTCAGTGCCGATATTGCAGAGATCTCGTATTAAGCGTGCGATTTTTAAGGGAAGTGCATGGCGAGTGGGCGAGTATGCGAGTGGGCGAGTGGGCGGCTCGTATAAATGAACGGTTCATGCTGCTTCAGCTTCCTACGTCGCCTCAACTTCCCACTCCCCAAGGTAATGATGTTCTTCTTACTTTTATTTTTAATCGAGTGGTCTTTATTTAAATCGTATGTTCGATTTATCCTTCATCACTTATCTTTTCCTGCAAAAAGTTCTTCGCTGGTTAATTCCGACAAAATCGCTTCTCCATCTTTATAAATTTCTTTACTTTTCTACTATGGCCTCCCCCTCGCAACCGAGTGCTCCGCTTATTCTCGCCGATCAGTTCGGACCTCACTCGAAGAGCCCGGTCTCGTCTGAGGAGCTCAAGACTATTTCTTCTCTATGCGGACTCGAATACTGTGATTTCATTGTTCCTTCGGATGGCGACTCCCCGGAGAATCCCCCAGAAGGTTATGCATGTGGCTATGCCGTATTTTTCTTAAATTGTCGCCTCATCTTTCCTATCCCGGCGGCCATCTCTGATATTATCGGCGACCTCGGGCTCGCCCTTCCCCAGCCCATGCCCAGCGCGATGAGAAACTTAGTCGCACTCTGGGTGAGATCTAAAGAAAGTGGAATTATTTTTAACGCCGAGGAGTTCCGTCAGCTCTTCAATGTCAAAGCAAACTCGAATCTTCGTGGGACTTACTACTTTCCGACAAAGGTTAATCGATATGTCTTTAGATTCAATGCAAGGGAGGATAAATGGTGGGAGAAATGGCTCTATTTCAGAATCTCCGAGAGGTCTATTGAGGGCGAATCGATAGTTCGGCGTTCATGGGCTCAAATTACCGGTTGGCATGAAACCTAGGAGGCCGGCTCGTATGCCATTTTTCAAGAATTCATTAGTTACTTTTTATTTTGCCCTGATTTGACTTTCCTTTTGCAGAGTCTATTGATTCCTCAAAGATTGTGACGGCTGAGGTCCGGCAGCTCATCGATCTTCTTAGAGAACATAACTCCGACTGGAAGTAGTTTACTCTTGCCAGGGTTCTGCAGGCTCGCTATCGTCCAACTCCCAGGCTATCTGTTGCGGCTGCTCTCCAGCTCGCAGATTCATAACCTTTTTTCCTTTTCTTTTCTCTCTTTTCGATTTTTTTTTTAAAGAAGAAGAAATCGACTCAAGCTCAGGTCCTTCGTCTCCATCGACTCAAGCTCAGGTTCCAACTCATGCTCGAACTTTGACTCAAGCTCCATCTCTCATTCCAAAACTTGAAGCCGTCGCCAAGTATTTAGCTCTCGCTGTGGTTGGATCTCCGGTAAGATCGATCTCAAGTGCAGAATACTACTCCTACAATTTCTTTGGTTAACCTGGTTGCCGACGGCAGCTCCACCGAGTCCAACAAGATGGTCCCTCATAGGAAGTTGGAGCGTCTCTCATACAGGGAGAGGATGCGGCTGCGCTCTGTTCCGACGCCGGCTGGTGCTCTTGACAAGAAGGTCAAGGAGGCTCTTGGTAAATTTGCCCGTGCTGACACCTCGCGTAGCGAGGACTCCAGAAAGGAGGATCACCGTGAGCCCGATGTTGAATGTGGTGATGGCGGTGATCTTCCTATGGAGGATGAGATCAAGGTTGCTCAGCGTGAAACGCGAGTTGGGAACTCCCAGAGATCGATCTCCAGGGTATCTGCTAAGGAGCCTAGTCACTCTGCCGAGCATCAATCTTGCTTTAAGCGATCTCGCGATGACGGATTCAAGGGTGAGGAGGTAGCGAAGAGGCAGGTAGCACCTCGCTCACAAAGTGGTGGAAGCAAGTCTCTGAATGCTTTTAGGTTCGACTTTGACGGTCCTGAGGCGATTGTTGAGAACAGTTCTCATCTTGCTAATCTTCTCAGGCGTGTTAGACATTCTTTCTGCTTCTTGCCATCTCTTAGAAATATGAAGAAACATGAAGGCTATACCAAGTTTGCGAGTGCGATGGGCCATGTAGCTTTAGTTTCCCCTTCTCTCTTTTGTTTTATCTTTGACTTCCTTGCTGAATTTCTTGAATTTCTTTTCAGGCGATTTCTGTTGCGAATGAGCTGGTTAACTCATTTGAGCAGGATCTCCGCTCTATTACTCAGCCTGAGGAAGTCGAGAGGGCAGCTAAGACCATTACTGACCTTGTCGCCGAACGGGATGAGCTGGTGGCAAGGCTTACGTGGAGTGAGGAGGAGATGGCTAACATCGCCCTCCTGAAGAGCCAAGTTAAAGAGCATACCATTTTGGCCAAGAAATGGGAGGACTCTACTCTGGAAGCTCAAGCTCGCGCCGACACCCTTCAAAATCGCTCCGAGTTACCGAGGGTCGAGCTGGGACTACTGAGGATGGCCTACGCTCTGCCAGCGAGAGTATAGTCGGCCTAAAGGTCCAGGCTGAAAAAGTCAAGGAGGACTCGAAGAAGCTTGCCAAGAAGCAAAAGGAGATGGTGAAGAGGGCATAGAAGGTTGCGAAGAGGGAGATGTCCAAGCAATATCACGCCATTCTTCTGAGGATAAAGGATAAATTTGAGAAGAAGAAGATCGAGGTTGACACCGAGACTCAGATTATGGAGTGTAAGTCCAACATCATTCTTCTTGACGAAATTATTAATCAGACCATCAACGACTTTGAGGCCGAAAAGAAGGGTATTGAGGCTGAGAAGCTGAGATTGGATGCAGAGCTCGCCATAGTCCAGGTATCCGATCTTTCATTGGGTAAACTCGATATTCCGCAGGTATCCGATGATTCGGTTACGTTACCTGCTGGGTTAAGCGCACAACCACTAAGTGACCAATTGGACCTTGGTTCTCATGAGCTTAGGAAGTACTTCCCGTTTCCCTTGGACCAACCTGTCTCGACGAGTAAACCAGATGAGCCTGCCAGCTAGAGACCTTTCTCTTCTCTTTATCCTTTTTTATCTTTCGAACTTGGTGCCTGGGGAGGCCTTTAAACCCGTATGTTGTTGAACTTTTAATGCCCGAGGGGGTTCTTTTTCATGTTGAACTTATGCTCCTTTTATGGAGGCTTTAATTTCACTTTTTTAACAATCTTTTGCTTTTAGAATTACTTACTATTTCCGCCATTTAGAGGCTGATACTTTTTAATGAATCAAAGGTAGTCTTTCAACCAAAGATCCGAGTCGTTCAGAGACCTTGCTCTCAGATCGTTTAGAGACCTCGGGAGCCGACCAGGCGATTTCAAGACGCACTGGTCAAAGCTGTTTAGAGGTAGGCATGCAACCTAAATAGTTTAGATGTAAAGGTCGTTGTCATTTAGAGACTCCAGGGGTTGTGACTTTGCAATTTATACGCAAAGTCGAGTCATGCTAGCTGGTATCATGCTTTAGCTCGTAAGGCTGTACATTTATCGGGATCAAGCCTTTCGTAGTTCGATTTTACAAGTGTCTTCCGCTTTAATGGTAATATTTCTTCAGGTTCATGGCATTCCATGAGTTCCTTTCAGGTGTGTTATCATGCACCCTGGCGAGTTTATACACGCCGTTCTTTACTACTTCGGAGATCCGATGTGGACCTTCCCAGTTGGTGCCCAATTTTCCAGCATTCATTTCGTTAGTATTTTCATATACCTTTCGTAGGACGAGCTCGCTTACTCGAAATCGTCGTTGTTTGACCTTTGAATTATAATAACGCGCTGCTGCGTGTTGGTAATTTTGAAGATTGACGAGTGCCCGATCTCGACGCTCGCCGATAACATCGAGCTGGTCGAGAAGCATTTTGTTATTTAGTTCCTCATTAATGGGGAATATATTTATCCTCAAGCTGGGAATTGCGACCTCGGCAGGGACCATGGCCTCAATCCCATAAGCCAAGGAGAATGGTGTTTCTGAGGTTGCTTTACGGGGTGAGGTCAGACAGGCCCATAACACTCCTAAGAGTTCGTCAGACCATTTTTCCTTTTTAGCGTCCAGTCGTTTCTTGAGATTACTCAATATCAGTTTGTTTGCTGCCTCGGCCTGCCCGTTGCCTTGAGGGTAACGTGGAGTCGAAGTTATCAGCCTGATTATGTGGTCTTCACATAATTGGAGGAACCGATTTGAGATTAACTGTGAACCGTTATCGGTTACGATTTCATAAAGGACTCCGTGGCGACAAACTATATTTTGCCATACGAATTATTCCATGTGGTTTGCCTTAATTTGTTGGAAAGCCCCTGCTTCTATCCATTTAGTGAAGTAGTTAGTAAAGACAAGCAGAAAACGACACCTCCGTTTTCCCGAGGTTACCAGAGGTCCTACTATGTCCATAAACCACCTCATAAAGGGGTATGGAGATGAGATGGAAGACAAATTTTCAGTAGGCTGATGTAATGTGGGAGCATGCCGTTGGCATCTATCGCATGTTTTAGAGTGTTCTTCGCAATCAGCTACCAAGGTGGGAAAAAAATACCCTTGTCTCTTTATTCTGACGGCTAACGCCCTTCCTCCTGAATGACTGCCACACGAGCCCCGGTGGACTTCCAGCATAATTGTGAAAGCTTCGAGTCCGTGGACACACACCAGGTAGGGGCCACTCATGCTTCGTTTGTAGAGGCGAGAATCGATTACACAATACCTTGAAGCTATGGTTTTGAGTTTACGAGCTTCCCACTTGCTGGGGGGGGGGGGNGGGGGGGGGGGGGGGGGGGCTCACCCCCTCAATATATTGTATAATCGCCTCTCGCCAATCAGTTCTCGCAACCATTTTTTCGCGGAGGGAATCATGCCTGGCATCAAGTGGAGCTTGGTCCGAGTCCTCAACTTCCCCTATTCCAAGAGGAGGGTCGTCCTCTATTAGGGCCATCACTACATCCAGCTCCATAATGTCGACATCGATTTCCATTAAATCTTCAACATCTTTTTCGATGTTAATGCTAGGTTTTTTTATTCCTTCCACTTGAATCACTCTTTTCACAAGAGGATTCGAGGTCGAGGCGAGAGCTGCCAATGCGTCTGCGATAGTGTTCTCACCTCGCGGGATCCGCGTCAGGCTGAAGACTTTGAACCGCTTGACTAGCTCTTGGACTATATCTAGATAAGATTCCATTCTGTTATCCCTGGCTTCATATTCTCCATGGAACTGACTTGTAATGATATGAGAATCGCTGTATGCACTCAAGTTGCGTATTCCTATTCTAAGTGTGAGTCGGAGACCTGCTATTAAAGCCTCGTACTCTGCTTCGTTATTTGATGCTGAGAAATCGAGCCGGAAAGACTGTTCCACGACCTCGTTGGTCGGGGATACGAGGTGGATTCCGACGCATGCCCCCTGTTTCGAGGAAGCTCCGTCCACGTAAAGTAACCAGGTTCCGGAGCCTGACTTAGTCATCTCGCTGCTCGCTGCAAGCTCGATGACGAAGTCAGCTAATACTTGCGCCTTGGCGATAGTTCGAGGTCGATACTCAATATCATACTCACTCAACTTAATAGCCCACTTGGCTAGCCTAACGGACTGGTTGGGACTATGTAGCACTGTTCGCAACGGCTGTGTTGTCATCACTATGATAGAGTGTGACTGGAAGTATGGCCTGAGCTTGCGAGCTGATACTACTACCGCCAAGGCCAATTTTTCCATTCGTGGGTACCTGGTTTCGGCGTCCACCAGGGACTTGCTTACGTAGTAGATCGGTTTTTGCTCAGCTCGCTCCTCTCTTACGAGGATGCCACTTACCGCGGCCTCGGAGATTGCTACGTACAAGTAGAGGGGTTCTCCCTCAACTGGTTTTGAAAGAATGGGGGGGGGGGCTCAGAGAGGTATGCTTTTAATTGCTCAAAGGCTTCCCCACACTTGTCATCCCAAATGAATTTTTTTGTTCCCTTTTAACAATTGATAAAAGGGGAGACATTTATCAGTCGACCTGGAAATAAACTGGTTTAGAGCATCAATGCGGCCTGTCAGTCTCTGCACCTTCTTTGCCGAGCTCGGAGGTTGCATTTTCAAGAACGCGCTGATTTGCTTGGGGTTCGCTTCTATTCCTCTTTGGGTTACTATTTAACCTAGGAATTCGCCCGAAGCAACTCCAAAGATACATTTTGAGGGATTCAGTTTCATCCCATACTTATTCAGTAAGTGACTTATGTGGTCTTCTTCTTTCAAAGATTTGACCAACATATCACCAATGTAGACCTCCATTGACTTGCCCAGGAGGGTGGCATACATCCTGTTCATAAGTCTTTGGTAGGTCGCTCTTGCGTTTTTGAGGCCGAATGGCATCACTTTATAACAGTACGTTCCTCGTTCTGTGATGAAGGATGTCTTATCTTGGTCCTCAGGGTTCATTTGTATTTGATTATATCCCGAGAACGCATCCATGAAGTTGAGGAGCTGGTGCCCTGCGATAGCTTCCACTATCCGGTCAATGTGAGGCAGTCGGAAACTATCCTTAGGGCATGCTTTATTCAGATCTGTAAAATCAACACACACTCGCCAAGTGCCATTTTTCTTTTTCACCACGACTGAGTTTGCTAGCCAGACGGGATATTTGACCTCCTTGATGAATCCAACACTTAGCAACCTGGTGACCTCGCTGTTAACTGCCTCGGTCTTATCAGGTCCAAATTTTCGACACTTTTGGCGCACTGGCTTATGACTTGGATCGACATTGAGCTCATGTGAGATGATGTTTAGATCGATCTCGGGCATATCGGCTATTGTCCATGCAAATGATCGATATTTTCTTTAAGGAAGGCTATTAATTGGTCTTTTTGGCCTCTGGAGAGGTCGGATCCAACTCCTACCTTCTGGTTAGGATGAGACTCGTTGACCACGACTTTCTCGACAAAGTCCTTGCGAGGTCCGATGGAGCCTTGGCCACTCTTCTTTATGGCCATGCGATATGCGAGCTCATCCTCGCACTGTAATTGCTATAATGTGCTTTCCTTTGCTATTTGGAAACCTCCCATATAACACACTCTGTATGCCTTTTGACTCCTCTTCACTGTTGCGACTCCATGCTGGGTAGGGAATTTTATACATTGATGGTAGGTTGAAGATACATCCCTCATTGAATGTATCCAGGTTCTTCCCAAGATGGCATTGAATGGGGCTGGCCTATCTATCACAGTGAATTAAACCATCCTCCTTACTCCAGCTGCTATTACAAGGAGTTTTATTGTTCCGAGAGATAATGTAGTTTCCCCGGAATAGCCGGTTAACACCATCTTATCCCCCTTGATTTCGTGATCTGGTATACCCATTTCCCTAAGAACGCTTAAGAGGATGAGTTCTACGGAGCTCCTAGTGTCCACGAGCATCTTGGTGAGCTCGTATTCACGTACTTCCAGCATGATTAGGAGAGCATCGTCATGTGGAAAATCTAGTTTAATGGCCTCGCTTTCCCAGAACGAAATATGTGTGTCAGGTCCCTTGAATGGGATTCTGTCACGTATATCAGTGTTTGATATATCATAGTTTTTACCCTGTTTAAGCCATGATATAAGTCCGTTTTATCGAGTCTTTATTCTATTATAGAGTCTTTTAGAGTCGTTTACAGGTTTTAGCACATTTGGAGCATTATTGGAGATATTGGAGTTTTATGGAGCATTTTGGAGCGAAACTAAAGTTTGGTGACTAAGTGCCCAATCGAAGCGTCAAGCATCGATCGATACCCCCTGGTATCAATCGACACGCATCGATCGATACCCCCTGGTATCAATCGACACGCATCGAAGCTGATTACAAGTCGCGACTTTAATGAAGTTTGAAGAATTGTAGAACTTGCCCAGAAGACTTTAATATTTACAAGAAGACCCCAAATCGTGTTTAGACTATTAAATTAGGTTTTACATCCACTTTGGCTGTGTGCTTTTCATTACATTGTTTTTGAGGATTTCTGAGAGAGGGGAGACAAGTCAGAACTCTGTTCGTCCGAGAGAAGATTTCGAACCTCTGTTTTATTCTACTCTTATTCTATTCTATTGATGATTTATTCAGTTATGTTGATTGTTTCATTCTCCATGTCTGAGTAGATCCCTTGTTAGGTTCATGGTTCTTAATAGGGTTTTCTCTGAATGCTAGGTTGATTAGTTGTTAGGATTCATTATCTGAATTAGTTCTTCACCATAGGTTGTTTGCAAAGCTAATTCTGGATTGATCACCTAGAACTTAGATCTTAGTATAATTGATTAGGCGCGAGAGTGCGATTAATTACCTGATAGAACCTAAGGTGAGTAAAATAATTATTCGCAAAGAGATTTGGTTTAGTTTTTTTTGTGAACAAATCAAACTTGATTTAATAGCTGATTTAGACTTTATGATTCGCAAAGAGATTTGGAATTCCTAGGATATAGATTTAGATAGTTTTCGCAACGAGAGTAGGTTAGCTATACTTTAGTGATTTGAGTTCAAGAACCGCGCTAAATCTGAATCATGTTAGTTAGTTTACCTGCATTCATTGATTTCCTGAGAAATACTCTGAACCTAGCTCTCCCAAATTGAATTTACAACCGTTTTAATTTACGTACCTGTTTTCAATACCATTGATTGCTTAGCGTAATTCTCACATCTATAATCTACTGTGTGTCTCTGTGAGTCCTTGTGTTCGACCCCTAGCTATACTATAACAACTGCTTTAGTATCTAAATAGGGGATTAATTTGAGAATATCAAATTTGGCGCCGTTGCCGGAGACTCAATTCGCCATTAGATTACGTTTGTGAATTTCGACTAATTAGTCGGTATCGGTCGATACTATCTAGTATCGGTCAATACTCGCCGTTCTCTTTTGTTGATATCGATCGACACCACTTGGTATCGATCGATACTCATCGTGTTACAAGTTACTAACGTTTTTGACTCTTGCTTTCAGGTGCATGCCTAATCGTGAAACCAGAAAGAACAAGAGCACTCAGCTAGTTGATCTGTCACTCGAGCAACTAGCACTTTTGGAACGCACAAATCGAAGAACAAAGAAGCCAGCAAAGATGAATGATATATCATGGTTTTTATCCTGTTTAGACCATGATATAAGTCCATTTTATAGAGTCTTTATAGTATTTTGGAGTCTTTTAGAGTCTTTTACAGGTTCTAGCACGTTTGGAGCCTAATTGGAGTTATTGGAGCTTTCTGGAGCAGTTTGGAGCAGAAGCTGAAGTCATGTTGCTGAGTACCTGATTTCGCGACAAGCATCGATCGATACCCCCTGGTATCGAATGATACTCATCGTAGCAAGACACGACCCGCGAGTTTTCCAAGACTTGAGGAATTGCAAAAGTACCCAGAAGTCTTTAATAATTACAAGAAGACCCCAACTCGTGTTTTAGGTTATAAATAGGATTTTACAGCCACATGTTTAGGCTATGCTTTATTCTGCTTTAGTTTAAGAAAGATTTTGGTGAGAGAGACAAGTCTGATTTCCCTTCGTCCGAGATCAGATCTCAAAACCTTTGTTTCTCTTTCTGATTTTATATAGAGTATTTATTCAAACATGTCTATTAATTTAATCTCCATGTCTGAGTAGATCTCTTGTTAGGTTTGGGGATTCTCATAAGGGATTTCTTTGAATGCTAGGTTGATTAGTTATTTAGGGTTCATAATCTGAATTAGTTCTTCGCCTTAGGTTGTTCTCAAAGCTAATTCTAGATTGATCACCTGGAACTTGGATCTTTGGATAATTGATTAGGCACGACAGTGCGATTAATTACCTGATAGAACTTAGGGTGAGGAAATTGATTACTCGCAAAGAGATTTGGTTTAATTGATATGTGAACATATCAAACTTGAAATTAAGGTTGATTTATTCTTAGGGATTTGCAAAGAAATTTGGGATTCTGAAGTTTAGATTTAGATCGTTTTCGCAACGACATTTGGTTGATTATACTTTAGTGATTTGAGTTCGAGAACCGTGCGTAACCTGAACCCCGATTAGTTAGTTTATTTTGCATTCTTTGATTTCCTGAGAAATATCCCTGAACCTATCTCTTTCCCATCGAATACAACTCGTTTTACTATTTTCTGTTTTAAACTGAATTGCTTAGCTTAGCTCGATTCTATATAATTTATTGTGTGATTTCTGTGAGTCCTTGTGTTCGACCCCTATCTAGACTACGACTACTGCTTTAGTACTGTTAGGATATTAAATTGAGCATATCAATGAACAACAATCAAGTAGAGTTGGTTCAAGATGCAGCTGGTCCTACAGGGACCTAGAGGGTCGTTTGTGCAATGAGAGAGGACAACGTCTGGATGCAGAGGGGAACATCATTCCACCTGCTCTTGTTGTCGCCGGGAATGCCGCTGGGAACGCGAACGCAGTGAATGCTGAGAACGATGTGGTTAATCGTGGTAGGACGATTGGTGAGTGCAACAGACCTGACCAGTTCTACGCAAATCGCGTTGCTATCCGTCCTCCCGCTTTTCCAAAGAATGACTTTGAGCTGAAACCCGCATACTACACTCTTGTGGGACAGCACCCTTTTCATGGTCTTTCCATCGAGCATCCCATGGTACATGTTGAGAGATTCGAGGATTTGGTCACTAGTATCAAGAGCAATGGATTCTCTTATGACTACCTCTTATGCAAGCTTTTCCCATACTCTATTGGTGGGGAAGCAACCTACTGGCTGAAGCAGTTACTTCCTGGATCGCTGACTAACTGGGAGGAAACTAAGACTGCTTTTCTGACCAATTTCTTTGATGACGCAAGATCCGAGGATTTTAGGAACAAGATCTCCCAATTTTCTCAAGGACCTACTGAGGCGTTCAAGGCTGCTAGGACGAGGTTCAAATCATATCAGAGGGACTGTCCACATCATGGATATTCTGATGTTCTGCTCATGGGATTCTTCTTTAGAGGACTTGATTGGAGGTACCAAATGACTTTGGATGCTTCAAGCAATGGAAACTTCAACACCAGGTATCCTGATGAAGCCTATGTCCTGATTGAGAACTTGGCGTCTAACAATAGCACCAAGAATGCTGATTTTGAGCGGAAGAGGCTAGCTGGTAACATGGATGGTTCACATATTGCTGACTTTCAAGCCAAGTTGGATTCTATGCATAGTCTTCTGATGGGCAAAACACAGAAAGCTGTTCACTTTGCTGAAGACGTTGAGGTATTCAACGAGGATGAAGTAGAGGATGTTAACTACATTGGTGGTTCTGGTTTTCAGGGTCAGAGAAATCAAATCAACAATAACTGAAACTTCAACAACAATTCGCAGCAAGGAGGGTCGAATCAGTTTGGCCAGAAACATTTCAGAACAGTGGGTATGTCATGAACTATGGGAATTCATCTTATCAGCATGTACCTGCTAAGCTTCCAGATAGCAAGATCGAGTCAATGTTCGAACAACTTATTCAAGGACAGCAGAAGCTCACTGTGGATTTCAATGGGAACATTGATGTCCTATATAATGATATGAGCGGAAGAATCGACGCTATCAATATTCAACAAAAGAAGCTGAAACTTCAGAGAGCTCAGACTTCAGAGGCTGTGAAAAGGCAAGAAGGCTTTCTTCCATGGAAAGTAGAAAACCCAAGAGCTCACATTAATGCAATCACCTTACGGAGTGGAAAAGAGGTCACTCAAGAAGTGAAAATTGACCCGATTGCAGATATTCTCGTTGATCTTGACGATGAGGATACCGAAATCGGTCCAGTATTGATCGACACTAACCAGCATCGATCGACACCTCTCGAGATACTCTCACGGGACAAATCAAAACCACGAGTATCGATCGACATAACTCCAGTATCAGTCGATACTGATCCCGCAACCGATTCCACTCCTAAGGTTTCGAAGGAAGTGCCTAATGTGGCCGCAACAAGAGTTTACACGCCGATGATCCCTTATCCCAGAGCTGCTGGGAAGACTAAGAAGGAGGTAGAAGACCCTATTAAGATTGGGAATTGCTTGATCCCAACTGATTTCATCGTCCTGAAGTATGAGGCAGAGCCTAAGGACCCTCTCATCTTAGGCAAACATTTCCTTGCAACAGCCGGTGCTTTAATTGATTGCAAGAATGAGAATATCGCTCTCAACATTGGTGATTTGGTCATGACTTTCCATATGGATAAGATGATGAAGAGACCAACCATAGATGGGCAGACCTTCTTTGTTGACACCTTCAGTGACATAGCTGAAGAGTATTTCCTGGAGATGCATCCTGAGGACCCACTAGAGAGAGCATTGGTCTGTTCAGCCACTTCAGAGGTCCATTCGTGTGATGAAACAGCCAGATACTCGAAGATGCTCGATTCAGCATTGCCAGTATCGATCGATACCCCCTTGGTATCAGTCGATACCCTGCGAATCGAATGAGAGATGGTCGAAAGTTCTAAGCAAGCTGCTGGGCTTGGAGATTGGAGTGCAGAGAACGCTCCTAAAGTGGAACTAAAGCCACTCCCATTGAACCTTAGGTATCGTTTTCTTGGTCCTAATTCTACATACCCAGTAATTGTCAATGCTTCGTTGAACAACACATAGATTACCTTACTGCTGAACAAGATGCGCAAGTATCACAAAGCTCTTGGCTATTCTCTTGATGACATTTCAGGTATATCACCGGACCTGTGCATGCATAGGATTCACATTGAGGACGAGTCAAAGACTTCGATCGAGCATCAGAGGAGGCTGAATCCGAATCTGATGGAAGTGGTCAAAAAGGAGGTGATGAAGCTTTTGAAAGCTGGTGTTATCTATGCTATTTCGGATAGCTCTTGGGTCAGTCCAGTGCACGTTGTTCCTAAGAAAGGAGGAATAACCGTGGTGAAGAATGAGAAGGATGAGATGATTCCTACTAGAACGATCACTGGACATCGAATGTGCATCGACTACATGAAGTTGAATGCAGCTACACGAAAGGATCATTTTCCACAGACATTCATTGACCAGATGTTGGAGAGGTTGGCTAGTCATCCCTACTACTATTTTCTCGATGGATATTCAGGTTTCTACCAGATTCCAATACATCCAGATGACCAAGGGAAGACGACCTTCACATGTCCCTATGGCAGGTTCGCATACAGGAGAATGCCATTTGGATTGTGTAACGCTCCAGCCACCTTTCAGAGATGCATGATGTCTACCTTCACAGACATGATTGAGGATTTCATGGAAGTGTTCATGGATGATTTTTCAGTATATGAATCATCGCTCAAGGACTGTTTGGCTAACTTGTGCAAGGTGTTGCAGAGGTGTGAAGAGAAACACTTGGTGCTTAATTGGGAAAAGTGTCACTTTATGGTTCAGGATGGCATCGTGCTTGGGCACAAGGTTTCTGAGGCTGGGATCGAGGTTGACTAGGCAAAAATCAAGTTATGACGAGCCTCCAACCACCAAATTCTGTGAAAGATATTCGAAGCTTCCTTGGTCATGCTGGGTTTTACAGGAGGTTTATCAAAGATTTCTCCAAGATAGCACGTCTACTCACTGCTTTATTATGCAAGGAGATCAAATTCGATTTCACATCTGACTGTCTTGCAGCCTTTGAGGAGATAAAAAATGTTTTGGTGAGTGCTCCTATTGTGCAACCTCCTGATTGGACTCTACCTTTTGAGATCATGTGTGATGCCAGTGACTTTGCTGTTGGATCTATTCTGGGTCAGAGGAAGGATAAGAAGATGCACGTCATCTATTATGCCAGCAGGACTTTGGACGATGCTCAGAGGAACTATAGCCCTACAGAGAAGGAACTACTTGCAGTCGTTTTCTCTTTTGAGAAGTTTCGAGCCTACTTGATTGGGAGCAAAGTGATTGTCCATACTGATCATGCTGCTCTCAAGTATCTGATGCAAAACAAGGACCTTAAGCCTCGTCTTTGTTGTTGGGTTCTGTTGCTACAAGGTTTCGACATCGAGATTAAGGACAAGAAAGGCATAGAGAACGGGGTCACGAATCATCTTTCGAGGATTCAGATCGATGCAGACGTCCCCATTGATGACCAACTACCAAAAGAATCCATTTACTTCATTGAGACTGACTTTCGGATGGGCTTCGCAGAAACTCAGCAATTCCCACGAATTGCGGGTCTTGGTATCGCTCGACACTCCTATGGTATCAGTCGATACCAGGCGATCCCCGAACCAGTTCTGACTGTTGAACACCTTGGTGTTTCAGAAGAGTATCTAGTAGCTGCATCCGATTATGATCAACCATGGTATGCTGATATAGCCAACTACCTCGCTGCAGATGCAGAACCAAAGCACCTCAAGAGCTACTATAAGAAGAAGTTTTTGCGGGACATAAGGCGATACTTCTGGGATGAACCCTACTTGTACAAGCACTGTTCGGACGATATCTACAGAAGATGCGTTGCTGAATCAGATGTGTCGAATGTTTTGTTTCATTGCCATGGATCCGATTACGCTGGACACTTTGCCACTTTCAAGACAGTGTCCAAGGTTCTTCAAGCAGGCTTCTGGTAGCCTACTATGTTTAAAGATGCACATGTTTTCGTTTCGCAATGCGATGCGTGCCAGAGGAGAGGGAAGATCAGTAAGAGACATGAGATGCCACAAAATTTCATCCTTGAGGTTAAGATTTTCGATTGTTGGGGCATTGATTTTATGGGTGCCTTTCCTTCGTCGTATGGACACAAATACATCTTGGTTGTTGTGGATTATATGTCTAAGTGGGTTGAAGCCATTGCTAGCAGAACCAATGATTCTTCGGTGGTTCTTAAGCTGTTTAAGACCATCATTTTCCCTCGATTTGGAGTACCTCTAATTGTGATATGTGATGGTGGCTCTCATTTTATCAACAAAATTTTTGAGAGGTTTCTGAAGAAGTATGGTGTGAACCATCATGTTGCTACTCCCTATCACCCTCAGACCAGTGGGCAAGTTGAGGTTTCCAACAGACAAATCAAGGAAATCCTGGAGAAGACAGTGAACGTTACAAGGAAGGATTGGTCTGTCCGGCTGGATGACGCACTTTGGGTTTACATGACTGCTTTCAAGACACCACTTGGGACTACACCGTTTCACTTGCTGTATGGAAAAGCATGCCATATTCCAGTGGAAATCGAGCACAAGGCAGCAAGGGCTACAAAGATGATGAATTTCGACATCAAAACTGCTGTTGAGAAGCGCTTGATCAAGCTAAATGAGCTCGATGAGATAAGGCATCTTGCCTATGAGAACTCGAAGTTGTACAAGGAGAGGACTAAGGCATACCATGACTAGAAGATCATTTCCAAGCACTTTGAACCAAATGATCAGGTACTTCTGTATAACTCTCGTTTGTAATTGTTTCCTGGTAAATTGCGTTCTCGTTGGTCAGGTCCTTTCACAGTCAAGGAAGTTAGACCACATGGTGCGATTGTCCTGACAAATCCTTTGGGAGAGGAGTTCATTGTCAACGGACAAAGGGTGAAACACTATTGGGCGAAAGCCGAGATTCCAGAAGGACGAATGATGCCTCTGGATGCTGCACCCACTGCCTGAACGACGGTACAATCAGGCTAATGACATTAAAAGAGCGCTTGGTGGGAGGCAACCCACTGGATAAACAATGAGCACAACGAAATCGCATGAGTGTCGATCGATACCCTTTGGTATCGGTCGACAACCTATGCGAATGAGGAAGACATGTATCGATATAAACTTGGTATCGCCCGATGCCAAGCTGTGTGTCGATCGATACCCAATGTTCCAGCACAGTAACTTCTTGTTTCTCATGATTCCATTTGATTCATTTGTTTTCTTTCACCAACTATAGGCTAGATAACACTGGGGACAGTGTTGTTCAAGTTTGGGGGAGGTAGTCGCTGACTTTGTTTTTGTTTTTCTTAGAGTCAGTCCATTTTTGAGTCATTCGTCGTTTTATTGAGTCAAAACTTTGTCTGAGACTGTGATCTTTTTCTTGAATCTATTAATCTGACCTTGTTTCTAAGTGATCATTGTTACAGAATCAGTTCTAGATCGACTAATGAAAAATCAAAATGCTGACCAGTTAACCAGAAGACACTCATGTTTCCAGCAAAATTCCTTAAAGTCTGACCCAAATTTTTTCACTTCATCAATGTGGTTAGTATCTATAGAGCTAGATTCCTCATTCGTATCTGACAAAGGAACCCATGTGTTTTAAAATAACGGTATTTTTCTCCCTGTTACAAGTTAATTAATAAGCGCATTAAAAGATGAAATGATTTTCTTCTGATTAGAGGGTTAGGAAAATTTCTAGCTATCCCATTATTCTACTCAAGAGGGAATGATCACACAGAGGATTGGAAGCAAGGCTAGGATTTTCCTATGATGCCATTATTCGCCTACATCCTTTGATACGTTGAGAGGGAAAAACCAGGGATTAGGTGGCAAACACCATCAATACTCGCGTATCATACCTTGATGTGTATATGCAAAGCTAAAAAGAAGAGAACATAATAATAAATAAGTCTGGGGGAGAGAAATAATACCAAAAAGTGTGAAAAATGGTGGTTCCTTGTCATGATATTGTATGGGAAAGAATCTAGAAGGTTCTTGATACTAATTCATAGCGATGAAACTGGCGAGGAAGGCTTGATTGAACAATTCTGAGAAATAATGTGTGTAGTCTAGGAAGCTGTGAATGTCTACGGAGAAGTACATGGTGGTTATATCAAAAGCTGGTTAGGTGACATTTGGGTGCTTGGGAAATTGGTCATTTCCACGTTTCAAGAACAGGTGAGTCTCTATGTTTTCAAACCTCTTTCTCTGGTTTAGTCTTCTATTTGCTTGAGGGCAAGCAAATGCTAAGTCTGGGGGAGTTGATATATCATGGTTTTTACCCTGTTTAAGCCATGATATAAGTCCGTTTTATCGAGTCTTTATTCTATTATAGAGTCTTTTAGAGTCTTTTACAGGTTTTAGCACATTTGGAGCATTATTGGAGATATTGGAGTTTTATGGAGTATTTTTGAGCGAAACTGAAGTCTGGTGACTAAGTGCCCAATCGAAGCGTCAAGCATCGATCGATACCCCCTGGTATCGATCGACACCCCCTGGTATCGATCGACACCCATCAAAGCAGATTACAAGTCGCGACTTTAATGAAGTTTGAAGAATTGCAGAACTTGCCCAGAAGACTTTAATATTTACAAGAAGACCCCAATTCGTGTTTACACTATTAAATTAGGTTTTACAGCCACTTTGGCTGTGTGCTTTTCATTACATTCTTTTTGAGGATTTCTGAGAGAGGGGAGAGAAGATTTCGAACCTCTGTTTTATTCTACTCTTATTATATTCTATTGATGATTTATTCAGTTATGTTGATTGTTTCATTCTCCATGTCTGAGTAGATCCCTTGTTAGGTTCAGGGTTCTCAATAGGGTTTTCTCTGAATGCTAGGTTGATTAGTTGTTAAGATTCATTATCTGAATTAGTTCTTCACCATATGTTGTTTGCAAAGCTAATTCTGGATTGATCACATAGAACTTAGATCTTATGATAATTGATTAGGCGCGAGAGTGCGATTAATTACCTGATAGAACCTAAGGTGAGCAAAATAACTATCCGCAAACAGATTTGGTTTAGTTTTTTTGTGAACAAATCAAACTTGATTTAAAATCTAATTTAAACTTTAGGATTCGCAAAGAGATTTGGAATTCCTAGGATTTAGATTTAGATAGTTTTCGCAACGAGAGTTGGTTAGCTATACTTTAGTGATTTGAGTTCAAGAACCGCGCTAAATTTGAATAATGTTAGTTAGTTTACCTGCATTCATTGATTTCCTGAGAAATACCCTGAACCTATCTCTCCCAAATTGAATTTACAACCGTTTTAATTTACGTACATGTTTTCAATACCATTGATTGCTTAGCGTAATTCTCACATCTATAATCTATTGTGTGTCTCTGTGAGTCCTTGTGTTCGACCCCTAGCTATACTATAACAACTGCTTTAGTATCTAAATAGGGTATTAATTTGAGCATATCAGTGTTCACCCTTCGTTGATGTTTCTTGATCGAATTTATGGAGTTGCGACACAACTGGGATCCTCCATGAATAAAGTTAATTCTTTTCTTCGTGCTGGGCGGAGGTAGATCTGTCTCCTTATCCTTGGGGGAATCTCGCCTTGTTGCGTCCTCGGATGAGCGCTCTCGCTTACAATCATCCTCAGCTGGCGATCTCGCCTTTTGCCATCTCGAGTTGGATTGTAGTTCTTCCCTGGATGAGGTTTCTCCAGCTCGACATTGCCCAGCTCTCCTGCTGCGAATTTCGCAGCGAGCTGCTTCTTCAACTCGTAGCACTCCTCAGTCCAATGACCCTTGATTTTATGAAAATCACACCACTTGCTGGGGTCATAGGGCTTGAATCAGTTATGAGGTGGGCTTCCTACTGAGTACGAATGCAACCCCTGAATTTGTCTTTGGTCTTGGGACTCTTTCGTCCCGAGTTTTTTAGGTCCATGGGAGTTTGTCGTCTGAGCTTGCTTACTTAAGGTTGCGGGTGCCTGCTGCACCTGCTTCTTCGAGAATGATCCAACGCGAAGCACGGCGTAGCGCATCATCTAGCGATACGGGCTCCCGGACCGTGAGTTCCTCAAAGAATTTTGAGGTTTTTAGCAGTCCGTTTTGAAGGGCTTTCAGGGCCGTTGGGTTATGTAGATCGGCAATTTTTGCCTTAACGACTTTAAAACTGTCAATGTACTTCCACAACGAGTCACATGGCTTTTGAGTAAGTACCCACAGATTGGCCTCCGAGGTCTCGATCTGGATAAATACCGAATATTGCTTCAAGAATGCTGCATGAAGATGGGTGAAGGTTTCGATCGAATTCGGCTTCAGTGAGGTGAACCATTCCAGGGCCGAATCGGTTAGACTTTCGGCAAAGAAACGACAGCGTGCTGACTCGAGGTCGCCACCGAGTAGTCGCACCCTTGAGAAGGCAAATTTGAAACTTCTCATAAATCCCTTGGGGTTGGTTTCTCCGTTATATCGGGGAAATCAGATGTTCCCGGCATCGCCGAGCTGGGAGCTCGCAATCCGCGAGGTGAATGGGGTCTTATTGACTTCATCAATCACCCTATCTATTTCGGGTGCTGAGCTTAGAGCGGCATGGACCTGCGATCTCATCCGCTAAAGTTCGACATTAGTTTCTTCATAACATTTCTTAATTGACTCAAACCCATGCGAGGCGCCGGGTCCCACACCGTTCTCGTTATTGCCCAGGAACCGGAGCAGGGACTCTCCTGCGAGCTGGGCATGGTCCCTGACCCTATTTTCAGGTCGCGTTTCAACCTCGGGGTTGTCCCGAGTTTCAACTTCATTGGCGCTCCCAGAACGATCCTGACAGACTAATCGGTCTGAGGTCGGACCTACTCCCGGGAAGGTCGTAATTGATGGAGTTCCTCCTTCCGCGGTCTGGATCGTGGAAGGAGTGAATATAGGGTCTGATATCATCGAGCTGAACCGCGAGGTGGTGGCTGAGCCGACCCTTCTGCTGGTCGAGGCATCGATACCGGAAAAGTTTAGCCTCGTTACTGGTGGAGGTGACAATCTTAATCCTCCCTGTCCTGGTGCAAACGGGGTTTGTGTCCCAGGTGGGAGGGCAAACCGCCTGATGGCGCCTGTCCGAGACGCTCTTTTGAGATCGTCTTGGCGAGCTGCCATTAGGCGATTCTGTTCTATGAGAACCGATATCAAGTTCAGGATCTCAGCTATTTGATCTGGAGCCGGCCGGTTTAAGACTGCAGGTCCCAAAGGATCAGCGGTTTCGTTAGTCCCAGTTGTGACATTCGCTCCCGAGGTGGTAATGAGAACGTTTGTAGTTCCATCCAAGCCTATCGGAGCAATGGTGTCAAGCTGGGATGGTGGAATGGAGGTATTTATAACTCCAGACGAAGCAATGAATGTTGTGCTTGTTGTGTCCGACATTATCTTCTTTCGAGTGATCAGTTTCGCAGGTTACAAGAATGAAATTGTTTTGCTCCTTCCCCACAGACGGCGCCAAATTGTGAAAGCAGAATCTCACAACCTCAATCCTTGCTTTTCAGGTTATATGTTCTTGAAAATAACTTAGAAGATTTTGAGAGAAAAAAAGTTGTATCTTATTATGTTTGCCAAGAATTTGGTCCCTTACAACAAGGCTGGTGTTTCAAACTTATACCAGCTGAAAACGTAACCACCTAATTTATTATACACATTAACTATATAATTGAATTCGTAATCTTTTGTCTTTAATATGAAGTAATTTTGTTGGACCATGTTTTAAATTGGTCAAGTGCATGCTCCTGTTTTCCTGCGATCTCGCTTCCTTTCCTCGTGCTTGGTTCTTCCAGCTTGTTGACTTGCTCTATCTCACGACCTCGCTTACTTTAGCTTGTAAACAGTCTCATGAGACCTCTTCGTGGGCCGAGCCTTCTTTGTCTAGCCTGTTTATTCGTCATGTGCCTTAAATGCGGAATTTGGGCCCAACATTAGTCAATCGCTTAATATAATCGACCGTGATTCCTAAATAGTTTCTAAATGCCTAGAGTTCCGTTTAATTTGTTACAACTTCGTTTATTTTAATCTTAAGTTTAGACTTTAGTGACATAAACCAACTCAAAATTATTTTCGTTCTAGTTTGATTTCAGCATCAGATTGATTCTTATTGAAGCAACAAAATCTATGTGGTTCCACTCCTAAGTACTACAACGCACATCTGTTAGGGTTATATATTTAAGACCTGAAGCTTAGTTAAATCTGTACGCATCACAAAGTTTTTCAGAACACATCGGAACGCAATGCCGAGAAGCTCGGAGCCAATTGGAAAGAACCCTACAAAGTCACCATGGTGGTTCGCCCAGGAGTATACGAGTTCGCTAACATGGTCGACATTTCAATTCCGAGATCATGGAACACAATGCATCTAAAAAAATACTACCACTAAACCATCTTATCTTATCCACGAACTATGAGATTGTTAATCCCTGCAAATGGTACGTAGACAACCAATCTTCGAAAAGGTTCAGCTGTCCCCTCTCTCTAAAAAAGGGGGGAGTGGGGCACATATACTCATGTACTCCCACCTTTGTAAGCGCGATCTTTCGCAAATCAAATTTTTATTTATTTTATCAAAATAGCTCTATCTTAAAAATAATCTTAGCAACTTCGTATGTTGCTGGCCACAACAACGAACTCACACAGACCTTTACAGACTTTAACCACTATACCCTATACGGATTATGGTTATAATACAGTCCATCACGGACTAAAACGCGATATATACATTAAATGCGTGTATATTCTAGACCAGAGGAAGGAAATGATATATCTTGACTAAACCACTCATAATTTTACCATGGACACGGGTACGTAAGCCGAGTCTACATCGCTAACCCTAAAACATAAGTAAAATCTAAATCTAGTAATCACTAGCTTCTCAGCACACTGGTCTTCGACATCTCAACACATAATACTAGGTGGGCTGATTCAAAACACACCACGCAGTACGAGATATCCAAACATGATTCGACATATTCCATTTAAACCAAATTAGGCTCACAAAAGCCAAGACAAATATCCAGAGTTCCATTCGAAACATAATATCGGATAAAGCCGTCCATGCACATGTTCGGGACAACAAAAACGAAGAACTAATTAACAGAACTCTAAAACAGAAATAAAAAGGGGTTACTCAAGACGAGTTGTTTCACCATCTTTGACAACGCTCAGATTGAGCTTAGCAATACCCATAATACGCTCATTGGACCCAGCAGGCTCGTTCACCCCGATATATGCCGCATAATTTTCAATCGGCTCGTTACCGAAAAGAGTATCCACATAATCTATCGAAACATGAGAAAATTTTAACTCGTCCCTTAGACGGTGGTAACTCTCTCGAATTCCTCGTATGCGCCACCCAGCTCGGCCTTCCATCCGGTCAACTTTCCCTCCTCGGCCTCAAGAGTCGGAGCACCCTCCATTTGTAGTTCTGCAATATGTTGCAGATTATGATCAACCTCGGCCAACTCAAGCTCCTTGTCCTTGGCGGCCTTCAGTTTCTCGATGCTCGCTTCCACCTTGGAAACATGACCCCGGATTTGTTTGAGCGATCCCTGATAACACCGAATTTTTACCCGTTTTACCGCTTATTTTAGAACACTTTAATAAGTGTTTCACTTGTTTTTACAAATTTTTATTGTAGTTTTTGCATATTTGTAGTTTTAAGACTCTTTTCAGGTTCCTTGGGCAAAACGACGCAAATTGGAGAAAAACCAGATTTTGGACAATTTTGGACCGTTCGACATCCGATGGAGATCTTTTCACCGCCTGATCATGCCTAAATTCGGAAACAAGATAGAAGGGAGAACCACCTTTCATACCCACTTGGTTGCAAGACAATCCAACAGTTAGATATCAAGATACATCCAATTGACTGAAGACATGTTATGCAGCCTCGCGAAAGAAGCAAGAGAATAATTGAAGTTTCAACCTTATAGGCCAACCACTGCGGGTCCAGAGCTCATGACCACGGCGAACACACTCCTGGCCGCGTCCAGAGGCTCTCCAGCTGCAGAGAAACCACCTTTGGCCGCGGGTCAAACTCACGCACACGCGGCCAGCCAAAAACAGCCCAAGACCATCTCGTTTGAAGCCCGCTTCAAGCCCACTTCGTTTTCTCTTCAAAGAAACCCTAAGGATGACAAAAGCAAGGGTTGAAGAGCTATAAATACATGTTTTACAGACCCAATTTTGTAGCCTCCATAGAACACCTTTTAGTTTAGTCTTTGCATTTTTTTTCTTAAGCTTTTGTACTTACTTTCGAGATTGGTGAAGAAGTTCTCTCCAGACTTAGTTCTTAAACTCGAGAGGTTCCTTCATCAATCTCATGCTCTTAACTTAATTATGCTTTCGCTTTCTTCAAACGTGTTCGAGTAGTTCTCTTGTTGGGCAAAGGGATCTCAAGGGGATCTCATGGATCGATTTATCATTTTAGATTAGGATATCGATTAGGGTTCTTCGTTCTATCCTTATTTTTAATGAATGTTTGCTTGATTAGCTACCTTGCAACTGAACTTCGATATTTTTAGAGCTACGAAAGTACTGGATCCATATGCTTGACCTAGGGTAGACGAGCAAAACCGTCACAAGATACGAAATTATACTCGTGGAGAGATTGTGAGCGTTAACGACTTTTGCGTATCATCATAACTTTTTGCACGGCCGGAGTCGAAAGCTACCGGTCGAGTACTAAAGTTATCGGTGTGTAGGATGTCTGAAAGTAGACTACGCACAATGTCCGTGTTCCAAGTTCAAGAACCAACGAATATCGAAAAGTCATCTGAAAAATCTTAGTCAATCGCTTAATATAATCGACCGTGATCTCTAAAAAGTTCCTGAATGCCTAGCGTTCCGTTTAATTTTTACAACCTCGTTTATTTTAATCTTTAGTTTAGACTTTAGTGACATAAACCTACTCAAAATTATTTTCGTTCTAGTTTGATTTAAGTATCAGATTGATTCGTACCGAACCAACAAAATCTATGTGGTTCGACCCCTAAGTAGTACAACGCACATCTGTTAGGGTTATATATTTAAGACCTAAAGCTTAGTTAAATCTGTACGCATCACAAAGTTTTTAAGAACACATCGGAACGCAACGTCGAAAAGCTGGGAGCCAATTGGAAAGGACCCTACAAAGTCACCAAGGTGGTTCGCTTAAGAGTATACGAGCTCGCTAACATGGCCGACATTCCAATTCCGAGATCATGGAACGCAATGCATCTAAAAAAATACTACCACTAAACCATCTTATCTTATCCACGAACTAAAAGACGGGTTGATCCCTGCAAATGGTACGTATGCAACCAATCTTCGAAAATGTTCAACTGTCCCTCCTCTCTAAAAAAGGGAGGAGTGGGGGCACGTATACTCATATACTCCCACCTTTGTAAGCGCGATCTTTCGCAAATAA
>PKML01009406.1:1027726-1063699 GCA_002933935.1 Eutrema yunnanense | reverse complement strand
TAGTGTTTTGTAGTGTTTTAGAGTCTTTTACAGGTCTTAGCACGTTTGGAGGATTAATGGAGTTATTGGAGCTTTCTGGAGCAGTTTGGAGCAGAGCTAAAGATCATGTTGCTGAGTACCTGTTTTCACGGCCAGTATCGATCGATACCCCCTGGTATCGATCGATACCCATCGCAGCAGGACACGACTCGCGAGTTTTCCAAGACTTGAAGAATTGCAAAAGTGCCCAGAAGTCTTTGATAATTACAAAAAGACCCCAGATCGTGTTTTAGGTTATAAATAGGATTTTACAGCCACTTGTTTAGGCTATGCTTTATTTTACTTTGGTTTTGAGACAAGTCTGATTTCCCTTCGTCCGAGATCAGATCTCAAGAACCCTTTGTTATTATTCTATTGATGATTTATTCAGTTATGTCTATTGATTCAATTGCCATGTCTGAGTAGATCCACCTTAGGTTTAGGGTTTTCTCATAAAGGATTTCTTTGAATGCTAGGTTAATTATCTGTTTAGAGATTTACTATATGAATTAGTTCTTCACCTTAGGTTGTGTTCAAAGCTAATTCTAGGTTGACGAATCTGGAACTTAGATCTTAGGATAATTGATTAGGCACGAGAGTGCGATTAATTATCTGATAGAACCTTAGGTGAGCAAATTGATTATTCGCAAAGAGATTTGGTTTAATTGATTTGTGAACATATCAAACCTGATATTAAAGCTGATTTAGAATTTAGGATTCGCAAAGAGATTTGGAATTCCTAGGATTTAGATTTAGATAGTTTTCGCAACGAGAGTTGGTTAATTATATCTTAGTGATTTGAGTTCTAGAACCGTGCGTAATCTGAATCCTGTTAGTTGATTAGACTGCATTCATTGATTTCCTGAGAAAAACTCTGGGCCTATATTCTCTCCATTGATTTACAACTCCTTTAATTTCTGTATTGCTTTTCGTTTACATCTTTTGATTTAGCTTATTTCGAATCTATACAATCTATTGTGCGTTTCTTTGAGTTCTATGTGGTTCGACCCCTAGCTTTACTATAACAACTGCTTTAGTACTTTAGGGTATTAAATTGAGCATATCAGTAGACTTGTTTGATACGTTGTAGACTTATAATCTGGATTTTTTTTTCTCCAGTATGCGATGGCCGACGAACGATAGGTCTGAAGAGTAAATGCGCGATGCGATGGAAGGGAAGTCAAGATTTGTTTATCAAAAAATTTGTGTGTAGATTTTTTTACTACTTGAATAATGGCAAATTTGTATACTTGGTGGCTGATTTAATTTTAGGATTTTGTAGATTTATTTGAATGGTGGCCGATTTGCTTGTAAATGTGGTTGATTCCCGACATATATGCTCTGTCGCCTCCTTCCGGCAAAAACGTGGTTGATTCCCGACATACGATATGGTGAACTACCACCATTACAAAACGAAGTCACCGAAATGTTAGACGGTTTTAAATCTACCGCCATGACAAACAAATCTACAAACCCAATAAAAATCTACCATTGCCAATACAAATCCACCGTCAAATAAATAAATCTACCGTCACGATAAAATAATTAACACTGATTAACACTACCACCAAAAGAAATAAGTCTACCGTTTGGTTAGATTAATCTACCACCATTGTAAATAAATCTACCAAAAAGGTCAAACTGAAGGTTATCTGAGTAAATACCAAAAATAAGTCTAACATCAAAGAAAATATATCTACCAACTAAAGGTTATCTGAGTAAATACCAAAAATAAGTCTACCATCAAACAAAATATATCTACCAACTCAAGGTTATCTGAGTAAATACCAAAAATAAGTCTACCAAAAAGTAGTGATCTTGTTTCGCAGCGAAGCTGTCTTAATCTTAGTGTAGAAGTTGTCCAAGAAAGTAGCTATGCATTCATCCGAAGCAGTCAACGACCCAGGTGGAAGTGACTTGAGCCATCTCAGCGCCTTGTCCGCCAAAGAGAAAGGGAAGAGCTTGCAATCGAGATAATCAGCTGGTACCCCATTCGACTTGGTAGTGCTGCAGATTTCTTCGAAGTTCTCAATGTGGTCCATTGGATGCTCTGCAGGGAGACCATGAAACATGTGATGTTTCACCAATGCAATCATATGAGGTTTGATCTCATAATCTTGCCTCGTAATGGCTGGTGGACGGATGGCAGCTCTGTCTTGGTAGAAAGCATGAGGCGTGTCCAAATCCCCAATGGCAAGTTGTTGTTGTTGTTGTTGCAACTGTTGTACTTGTTGTTGCAGCCTCTGGAGTTCAGCAGCTGCAGCGTTTTGTTGTTCGTCGTTCTGTTCATCCATGATGACGGGAATTGATCTTGCCCTTCGGTTCATTCGTTCTAACCTTGCTTGCTCTTCGTTACTGAGTTCGCAAAGGTTTTCAGAGCCCCTACTTCTGGTAACTCTATTCAGTTTTTCTAGTGGTCACCTGAAACGCAAAAAGAAAATAAAATAGAATATATTAGTAAATCTTAGACTAAATTTCAAATTCAGAATTGAAGGTAACGCTATTGGTCCCCGGCAACGGCGCCAAATTGATTTAGGTGTTTTACCACTCAGTCAATTAAAACTAAAGCTCACACTACCGCAATCATAATTAACGGTTGTCAATGCAGTACTTTAGGATTGAATCCACAGAGACAACGGTTACACTACAATTCTCACAAGATGAAACTAAGCTTAGACAAGATTATATTTGGTTTTGGAAATAGTAACGAACGAAATTTAAAAGATGTAAATTCAATAAAGGGGAAACGTTAGGTCAAGGGTTTGCTCTTAGGAATCCAGAGATCACGAATTAGACAACTATTCAAAGAATAATTAAACACAAGTTTCAAACTCAAACATAAATATTAACCAATCCACTATCATGCTCATGGCTACTAAACCTAGCACCTAATCCACTGTCGTGCTCATAGAATTCTAGGTCACCATTAAGGAGCGGGTTCAATATGTTCACAAATCACCTTAGCATCAACTGTCGCATGCTAAGGACGATTCGCTCGCTTATGTTCTTTTTATGCAACCTACTCCACTCTCGTGCTCATAGGTTAACTATACCCTAATCCACTCTCGTGCTCATAGGGCAAGCTGCACCCTAGTTCATAGACCTAGTGGTTAGCTCAAGCCTAAGCAATAAACACAACAATAAGCAAAAACCACAAAAGATAAATCCCTATTTGTGTCTATTTCAATGATTCATGGATCCTTTCGAAACCATAAACCTAACTATGGAACTACTCAGACATGGTAACGGAGAACAAGCAGAGAGATGAAGAACTCATAATATAAAAAGAGAGAAAGGGTTTAGAATTCTTCTCAATAGATGCAGAGATTCTTCTCCAAAGCTTACAATGATCAAGAGCAAAAAATTTGAATAGAAAATAAAGCGTAGCCGTCAAAGAGGCTAAAAATAGAGTATATATAGGCCCTAGGTCGAATTAGGTCAAAACATGCAGTTTCCGGGGCAAAACAAGAAATTCAGAAATTTCCTTTTTCTTCTCGCAAGCACTATGTGCATCGGTCGATTTCAGTTCTTCGGACAAGCTTGCATCGGTCGATTTCAGTCCTTCGGGGTGGCGTGCATCGATCGATTTCGGTTTCTCGGACCAGCTCGCATCGACCGATGCACTCCTTGCATCGGTCGATTCTGCTTCTTTGGGTGGTGCTGCATCGGTCGATGCACTCTTTGCATCGATCGATTTTGGCCTTCTCTTCACGGTTCTGTGCGTTTTTGCCCACGTAACTCCAATTTATTCCTTAGACGCCTTTTTACCTGAGATAACTAAATAAATAACTAAAAGACTCTAAAAACAAACTTTGACTCGATAAAACATTTGAAAGAAATACTAAACATGCGTTAGAAAACGACAAAAACCAAGAAAACGACATAAACCAAGCATTTCAGTATTCAACTTTGACCCTTGTTGACTTATAACCGAGGATCCACTAACCATCGTAGAGCTTGATTTAAAGGCATTTTCTGCATACTGACTTTGTGATGTCTCCCCTAGATGCATTTTCTTCTACAGCTCGTGATAGCTACTTGCAGATCCTTGAGATTCTCGGCTACGTAAGTATAGTCGTGCATTCGTATTTTTTATCTGCTTGCTTTGTTTTTCCTCGATCATAAAGCTCTCTCTTTTTCATGTGCTAGCCGAGCATACTCGTACCGTCCTCTATTATGAAGGCTTATGCAAGAGACATGAAGGATGCATTAGACAAGATTTCCGAGCGTGAAGCTTATGTAAGAGAATTCAAACTTCTTAAATAGAAAAAATTTGGGAAGGAAAACAATCGGCTTTCTAATCTTAAAAATGCAGGAGCTCGAGAAATGTGAAGCGAGTTTCCAGGTGGAACATTCCCTTGCTCAAGAGAAGGACGCCACTACTGAAGCTTCTCAAAGCTATCTAAATTAGTTCAAACAATTTAGCAGCATTCTTGGTGGGTAAATCAGTACAAAAAATAACATATATAAATAGAATAATTGGAAAAAAAAAATGACAAACAAAATCAAAGTAAGGCACTATATGAAGTAATAGCCCCAAAAATAGTTAAAATGTGAAAAAGAGAGAACGAACCAGAACGGATTTATGAGTGGCCGGGAATAGGAAGTGAGTCGGCACCATCCTCGGAGGAGGAGATGAGAACAACGTCGGTGAAGAGAAAATACGATAAGCGAAGAAAATCAACTCCATAAGGAAATTGATCTCCTGCATGAGCTCTTCCACTGTCTCGCCGGCCCCATTGTTGCAGTTTTTGTAGGTGCCACCATCTTGAGGGATGTACACTTCCGGACAAGAGATGCAACCACCTCCGTGTTACTATTGTATTCAATGTCAGAGTTGTTGTGGCAAGGGTGGTGTCTTTTAAACTTACACACCAGAGATTTTTGTACAACACAACAACTTAAAAAGTTAGAACCATTTCATTTCATTAACTATTAAATCCAAATTTAAATATTAGCTTATTTGTTTACCAATATATTATATATATAGGGTTTTTTCTTCCAAACGATATTAAAATTTGATGCCACATGAGTCAAATGGATTGAATCTGTCCCAAAATATGAACATAACTTATTTTTATTTTTCCACCAAGTTCATATCGAGCTAAGTAATTTTGGATAGAGAGGAAAAATACCCCGACAGTTCTATTGTAAATTAATAATATATGCATTTTATCCAGAAGGTAGATGTTGAGATTTGATCCTCTCTTGATAATCACGGAATTAAGCAATAAGTAATAGACACAGAGAATTAACGAGTTCAGATCACGGTGTGTGATCCTACATCTCGGCCTGGAGCTTTCCAGTAATCCACTATCACCAAGGATTACAAAGAATTAGGGTTACTCACAATCTCTATAAGAACAAGAAATATCTCTCTAGTTTCTCTCTAGAATTTCCAGGATACAGAAAACCCTCACACATGTCTGTCTTTATATAGACTAGGGCAATTACAAAGTTAAGACGATTTAAACCTAAACCAAAGCCCAATAGGAAAAATACATTCCTAATTGACTAACCCAAGTCGCGGGCCTAGTTAATACTCATGATTTTCATCACCAAATCCCAACAAACTCCACCTTGATGACAATCATTTCCGAGTATAACTTCTTTATCTTTGCATTCATGTGCCGCTCCAGAAAGAGTTCAGCACCTTAGTGCTCTTCTAAGTTGAGAAAACTCAAAGCCTTCTCAAACTTATCTACAGGAAGTACCTTTGTCAACATATCACTTGGATTCCTCTCAGTAGGGATCTTCGACAGCTTCACTTCACCGGAAGCAACAATATCCCTGATGAAATGCATCCTCCTGTTGATATGCTTCTTCCTCTCATGATGAACGTTGTTCTTGGCTAAACTCAAGGCACTCTGAGAATCACACCAGATCTCTATCGTGTCTTGTTTGAACATGAACTCCTCAGTCAAACCCCTTAACCAAATAGCTTCTTTCACAGCTTCCACCAACGCCATATACTCTGCCTCAGTTGTAGACAGCGGGACGACATGTTGAAGACTCGATTTCCAGCTTATAGCCGTCCCACCATAAGTGAAGACATAACCTGAAATCGATCTACTTTTGTCCAGATCAGATGCAAAGTCAGAATCACAGAAACTTTCAACCTTAAAATCCTTTGTCTTCCTGAATACAATCTTTCGATCCTGAGCACCTTTCAAATACCTTAGCACACACTTCACATCAGTCCAATGTATCATGATTGGCTTACTCATGAACATACTAACCAAGCCAGCCGCATACGCGAGATCACACCTAGTTCCTAACATCGCATACATGATAATCCCAATAGCATTTGAGTATGGAATATCATCCAAAATTGTCTCTGCTTCATCATCTTTCACAGCAGACAACTTGAAGTGCGAACCGATAGGTGTAGAAACTGATCTAGCTTCATCCATATTGAATACCTGCAGAATCTTCATGATGTAACCAGATTGAGACAAGGTGAGAACTCCACCTTCACGATCCCTCTCAATATCCATCCCAAGAATCCTTCTTACAGCTCCTAGATCTTTCATCTCAAATCTACTGCTCAACAAATCTTTCACAATATGTATCTCCTTCTTATCCTTTGAAGCAATTAGCATGTCATCAACATATATGAGTAGGTAGATGAAACAATTACCTTTGCTCTCCTTTATGTAAACACAGTGATCGAACTCATTGCTTTTGAATCCATGACTTACCACAAATTGATCAAAGCACTTGTTCCATTGCCTTGGAGCTTGCTTAAGTCCATACAACGCCTTTTCCAACAAGCAAATGTGGTCCTCTTTTCCTTTAACCACAAAACCTTCAGGCTGCTCCATATAGATCTCCTCTTAAAGTAAACCATGAAGAAACGCAGTCTTGACATCAAGCTGTTCTAATTCCAGATCCATATTTGTTGTAACCGATAGAAGAAACATGATAGAAACATGCTTCACAACTGGAGCAAACACTTCTTGATAGTCAATACCTTCTTTCTGAGAATAACCCATGGCTACCAATCTAGCTTTATATCTCGGTTCTTCTACCTCTGGGATACCCGGCTTCAACCTGTAAACACATTTGCAACCAATCACTTTTCTATCCTTTGGTCTTTTAAACAACCTCCAAGTCTTGTTCTTATCTAGAGAACTCTTCTCTTTAACCATACCTCCATTCCAGAAAACTTTATCCTTGCTTTCAACAGCTTCCTGATAGTCCCTAGGTTCTTTAAAACTTATCTTGACAGCATCGATTAAGGCGAAACTCGCTAAATCATAATCACCAAGATATTCAGGTCGCCTTGTTACTCGTTTAGACATGTTTCGAGCTAACTCCCAATCTTCTAGAGGTACATCATCTGTTTCTGAATCTCCAACAACTCCACCTGAAGATCCAACTTGGCCATCACCTTCAGTAACAGAAGTTGTAGCATCTGATCCTCTTCGGTGTCGATCGATACTCGGGATGGCATCGATCGACACCACCTCAGAAGGCTCACGAGACTTTTCTTTTTCGTGTCCGTGTCGATCGATACTTGGGGTGGTATCGATCGATACACTCTCAGAAGTCGGGCTCCTCTGCGCAGTTTCTTCCACATAAACTTTATTCCTCAAGTCTTTGAATATTGTATCTTCCACAAAGACCACATTCCTGCTAATCACACATCTTGATTCATCCAGGAGCCATACCTTGTACCCTTTGACTCCCTCCGGATAGCTTATGAAAATTCCCTTCATAGCTCTTGGTCTTAACTTCCCTTGATCTACATGAACATAGACCAATGACCCAAATCTTCTCATGTGTCCATAACCCGGCTTTCTTCCTAGCCAAAGTTCCTCAGGAATACTGCCATCTAAGGTTGATGATGGGCTTCTATTAATTTGGTACACAGCTGTGCTAACTGCCTCAGCCCAGAATTCTTCACCTAAACCACTTTCATCCAGTATACAACGCACCTTCTCCATTATTGTTCGGTTCATGCATTCCGCAACTCCATTTTGCTGTGGAGTATATGCACAAGTCATGTGCCTCTCAATCCCATGCTGCTTGCAAAACCCGTCGAAGTCTTTGTTCACAAACTCCAACCCATTATCTGTTCTCAGACATTTCACTTTCTTGTTTATCTGATTCTCAACAAGTTTCTTCCATTCACAGAACTTTGTAAAAGCTTCACTCTTAACAGACAAGAAGAACACCCACACCTTTCTAGTGTAATCATCAATGAGAGACATGAAATACTGCTTACTAGAGATACTTGGAGTGACCGATGGAGATCCCCAAAGATCTGAGTGAACATATCTCAGTGCTTCTCCTGAATTGTGTTTCCCAATGTTGAAGCTAAGTCTCTTGGTCTTCCACATTACACAACTCTCACAGAAATCCATCTCCCCAATCCTTCTCTTGTCAATGATGCCTCTTTTTATCAAGATCATCATATTCTTCATGCTCATGTGTCCCAACCTTCTATGTCACAAAGCTGTCTCGTCTTTGGCTTGTTTCCTGGTAACACTTATGTTTGACTGTCCTACCACAGTCTCTCCATTAAGCAAATACAAAGAACCGCATAGAGTGCCTTGAAGACCCATCTTCCCATTCTTATAGAACCTTGTTTTTTCTTTGCCTCCAGCATGATCAAACCCAAGCTTATCCAATGTACTTGTAGATATTAAATTTCTCTTCAGCTTAGGAATATACCTGACTTTCGTCAATGTCTTTACCGTGCCACCACATGCTTTTATATTGATGGAACCTATTCCTTTAACCTCTACAGAATAGTCGTCCCCTAGTAGCACTTGTCCAGAGTTGAGCTCCTCAAATGTATCAAACCAATCTCTCCTTGAGGTCATGTGATATGAACAACCCGAATCAATCACCCACCTCTCTAGATGCCAATTTTCCGAGACTGGTAACGCATCAACTCCTGCTGATTTTTCGATGACAACCGCTGCCGTGGCATCTTCATCATCGCTGCATTTCCGCTTCTTCCAAGCATAGCAATTAGCCTTCACATGTCCTTCCTTCTTGCAGAACCAGCAGGTGACTTTTGTTCCCGATTTTGACCTGCTTCTGCCTCGCTTCCCAGAATTTCGTTGATCTCTATTTTGCTGTCTCCCACGAGCCACATACGCTTCACCAGTGCTTTGTGAAGTCGATATTCCCTTAGCTTTAAGCTCAGTTTCCTTCGTTTTCGCCGCATTCACCACATCTTCAATAGAGATGGACTCTCTACCATACTTCAATGTCTCCTTCATGGAGTCATATTAAGGTGGCAAGGAACTGAGTAGTAGAATTGCCTGCACTTCATCCGCAATTATAACATTTACACTAGCCAACTCCAAAACAGTCTTCAAGTAGTCATCGACGTTTTGATCGATTGACTTAGACCCATCCATCTCAAATGTATAGAATTTATACAAAAGATGAATCCAACTTGGTAGAGTCTTGGTGTTGTATAACCTTTCTAGCGCTGCCCAAAGATCACGTGCTGTTGTGCACTCCTTTGTTTTCCTGAGGACATGATCTCCTAGATGGAGTGTCAAAATATCCATAGCATTCTCTGTTCGCTCCGCTTTCTTGACTTGTCCTGCTTTAAGTCTCTGTTTGAAATCCTCTGTTGATTCATCCTTCTTGATAACCAGCTTATCCGGCTCATTGGTCGGTGTTATTAGCTCGCCTCTCAAACCCTGAAGATTCATGTGAGCTAACATCCTTCTCTTCCACATAGAGAAATCACCTTGTCCGTCGAAGATGGCTATCTTCACCTTCGGCTTCTTTTCTGAAGACATCTCGATCAAACGAACCTCTTAACACGCTTCTGCTACCGTATCGATCGATACAAGATGGAGTGTCGATCGATACCAAACTTTTCTTCGTCTTTCTGCGAACACGTAACAGACGTATCGATCGATACAAGGAAGGGGTGTCGATCGATACTTGAGCGATATGCGTGATCTTCTTCTTCGCGCCGCAGACAGCTTTTTCTCCCGGGCTGTCAGATTGAAACCCTAAACCGTTTGATGCCTTGATTCTAGCTATCAATCCATATCTAAAACCTATATCCCTGCAGAACTTCTCTGTCCAATTGCTCCCAAACCTAAAACCTAGGCTCTGATACCATTTTGTTGAGATTTGAGCCTCTCTTGATAATCACGGAATTGAGCAATAAGTAAAAGACACAGAAAATTAACGAGTTCAGATCACGGTGTGTGATCCTACGTCTCGGCCTGGTACGTCTCGGCCTGGAGCTTTCCAGTAATCCACTATCACCAAGGATTACAAAGAATTAGGGTTCCTCACAATCTCTCTAAGAACAAGAAAGATCTCTCTAGTTTCTCTCTAGAATTTCCAGGATACAAAAAAGCCTCACACATGCATGTCTTTATATAGACTAGAGCAATTACAAAGTTAAAACGGTTTAAACATAAACCAAAGTCCAATAAAAAAAACACATTCCTAATTGACTAACCTAAGTCGCGGACCTAGTTAATACTTATGATTTTCATCACCAAAGCCCAACAGTGGAAAATCCATCTCACATTGTTGGTAAAATCCCACATTTCCAAGACCCATAAATTGGAAAATTCTGACAAATGCACATATCGGGTGCATCACTGGTTAATGACGAATCATTTGTACTATATTAGCTACTAACCATACTCCACTCTCTCACGACATCATCTAGAGTGTCCATATGTGAGTGATCAATGCCACTGTGTCGTCTTTCCAGGGAATCTAGATCCCTAGAAAACTTCATTAACAACATGCAAAGATTGATGATTGATGTTTAAAAACATGATTATTCTACGCCGTCCCACGAAAGTTAAGCATTGAGATTTTTAAAACCTTGAAAGGAAGAGAAAGTAGGAACAAAACAAAGGGTTGATTTTTTTACGTAAATGGTTTAGGGTTTTGAAGTTTGGAAAATTGAGTGGGGTGTTCCCTTGAACTTTTATTTAAAAAAACGTTTTGTTTTCTTTGAGTACTTTTGTTTCATTTGAAAATATAATTTGAGGTTTCTTTCTTTAGCGTTTTGAAATCTTATCTTTTATAATTGGATAAACAAAGGTAAAATATTGGAAAAAAATATTTAACGTTGAAAGTTAATGAATGAAGCTTAGACATTAAAAATAAATATTTATATGGATTTGACAGATTTATATTTGCTTATAATTTCTAATTATTTTCTTACGTTAGAATGGCGATAATATTGTTTTTAATCTTTAGTTTTTGTTTATTTTAAGTCTTTCTACAAACTTCTTAAATCAACAAGCAACTTCATGAATATTAATGATTTACCATATTCTCTCTATCAACACCCTAACTAAAAGTTGAAAAATTCTTCAAGAGTTTAATGTTTAAAAAACGATTAAGATCCACCACTACTTGTACTTTGTCGTTATCCAAATCGACCGTCTTAACCTCTCTGAATGCATCACTGATACTCTTAAACCTCGGTTCAGCCCATAAGTGGAACGGAACTCCCAATAAACAAACTCATATTGTGATTGTCTATGGATATTTGCTATCGAAAATTGGCTCCCATCTCATCAACAACATCATCCAGTAGTCGAAATGGAAATGCTCCATTTTCATGAATTCGATGATATCCTCCCCCATGTCAAAATCGAACTGGAACTGTCCCAACCGTAGGTCTAGAGCACCCACTTTCTCCTCATATATTCTAAATTCTAAATCATATAGTCCTCGATATTCTAAATTCTTCTCATCATAAACAATAAAGTCTTCATGTCGTGCATGTTCAGATTCATGCACCAGCAATCAAGGTTCTGGTGTAGCCTTCAATTATCTCAGAATTGTCAAATTGTGGGACTGCATGTGAATTTCATCTTTTTCTCTGAACCACCATGTTTCATCAAATATTTCTATGAAATTATCACCAAACAGATTTTTAACTGAAAATTAGTGAGTAGAGAAACAAAAAATGTGTATCCCAAAACCAAAAACTATATGTTATAAAAAAACCAACCAAATAGGGAATAAAATCTGTGAGATGTTGAGAATAATCTGTTGTGACTCTCAATTTATACCTAGCACTATCACTGATCATCATAATTCTGCATATTACATTTACTGCATATCAATTTATTATGAGCTAGTTCAATTGCAAACCAATATCATAATTTGTGATTTATTTATGTTCGGTGTCCCAATAAAAACTTCTATGAATATACAAGAGCACATTAGTGATTAAAAATTTTCAATTTTAAAAATGGATTATATTATATAATTCAGTGCAATAGGATATTTATTAAACTAATTAATGTCGATTAATATAAATATGTTAATTTATGCTGGGCATATTTTTATTTGATTATCTTATCAACATTTTCCTAATTCAAAGAACCAATATGTTTTTCAAAAAGATAAATTATTAATTTTTATTACTAAAATGTTATATAAAATAATATAAATAAACTGTCAAATTTATTGTTTTCGAGGTGTGTCTAAAAACAGTAATAATAATATTGTTTAGGAATTATAAACTATCATTTATGAATAAAAATAATAGTCTCGTCAAAAGGAACATTGTCGATGAATAAATGAAAAAACTAACAAGTGAACAAAACCTGATTATATACTACATAGAAAAACAAATATCTCATAAAAAATTAAATGAAAATTTACATTATTTTTAGTTTTTTCATGCAATCTAATAATCTAACCTTTTTTAATTTAAAGAACCCACATTTTTTAAAATGAGAAATTATTAATATTTTGTTTTTAAAATCTAATGTAAATTATGTAATTTAACAATAAAAATTAATTATTCTCAACGCGTGTCTAAAAAATGCAATAGATAGAAAAATTAATATTTTCTCTTTTTTAAAGCCCATTCTTTCAAATGCAAAAAAACAATGGGATTTTAAAAATAGAAATTACTAATTTCTCTATTTATTACATTCTTTAGAATCGTGTTGAAAATAATTAAATTCGATAGTTAAACTACATTAATATACATTAGATATTTAAAAATAAAAATTAATAATTTCTCATTTAAAAACTCATTGGTTCTTTGAATTAAAAAACTTAAATTATTAGAGCGCAAGATAAAAAACTTAAAAATATTGTAAATTTCCATTTAATTGTTTTTTTAGGAGGTAATTTTACCATTTAGTATATAATCAGGTTTTGCTCATTTGTCAGTCTTTTCCTATATTATCAACAATCTTTCCTTTAACTTAGCTTATCAGCCCCATGCGACAACAACTTTTATTCCTAAATCAAAGGTTATGATTCTTAAACATTATTATTATTNGGTGGGGGGAGGGGGGGGGGGGGGGGGGGGGGGGGGGGGGGGGGGGGGGGGGAATGTCCAAACAAAAGTTTAAATGTGAAAATGACCAAAAAAAAACTATATATGTTAGTGTATTTTTTGCCAAACAATATTTAAGATTTGATACCATATGAGTAAGTCGAATCCATTGAATATGTAACAAAATTATGAACAGAAAATATTTTTCCTTTTCAACGAAGTCATAGTCCATATCAGGCTATGTGATTCTAAATGGAGAGAGAAATACTTCAGCGAGTCTCTTGTAAATCAAAAATATGTCATCCAATTCTAAAGCTGGATAATCCATCACACACACCGTTAGTAATATCTCCACTTCTCAAAGTTCCATCTATTTTATCAGGTTAAAATTAGAGAATTTCGACTAATGGACATGTCGATTGCTTATATGGCTAATACAAAATATTGCAAGTAAAACCCAGAAAAATAACAGAAACGACATGCCATTTGTCCTAACTTAAAGCATACGCTAACAGTTTCAAGTTCCAAAATGATATTCTTATATTCCAAAGACATTCTGATTGTCTTACCAAAACCATTCGTAAGCATCCTTAATGAAAATGGAAACAAACATACGTAAACGTCATATAAAAAGAAGAAAAGCAAATGAAAACTTCCGAAAACCAATACTACACCTAACCTGCTCCTCCATCTACTAAGTAATTTAGATAACCCAATGAGAAGGATCCCATGGACCGACCAATTTACCATATAAACGATTTATCACCTCAACAATGCAAATATAAATCTAAAACATGCAGCAAATTGTTACGTCCTACGACGCACACTCATCACATAAAAGAATCCTATCAACAGTTTTTTTATGCCTTATGCATGCAAATGCTGCCTTGTGCATGCAAATCCACATGTGGATGCTAAATTCTGCTTTTTCAAATGGGTATTCAACGTTGACCCTTGTTGACTTATAACCGAGGATCCACTAACCATCGTAGAGCTTAATTTAAAGGCATTTTCTGCATACTGACTTTGTGATGTCTCCCCTAGATGCATTTTCTCCTATGGCTCGTGATAACTTCTTGCAGATCCTTGAGATTCTCGGTTACGTAAGTATAGTTTTGCATTCGTAGTTTTTATCTGCTTGATTTGTTTTTCCTCAATCATAAAGCTCTCTGTTTTTCATGTGCTAGCCGAGCATACTCGTACAGTCGTCTATTATGAAGGCTTATGCAAGCTAGCTGAAGGATGCTTTGGACAAGATTTCCGAACGTGAAGTGATGAATGACTTTTGCAAGTCTCGAGATCAATTACTCGATATATTATTGCTAGTATAAGAGGTTCAATCCAATGGGTAAGATTTCAAGGCAACAAGAATACAAGACACTTCTTAAGTTAAGCAAAATAAGCAAGAGATGTTGTTTAACTAGTGAATTAAGCAACTTAAAATAAGAACAATAAATAGCAACCTAAACAAGTTATCATGCAAGAAATATAAACGAATTCAAGGATGGGGTAATTGGTTCTAGATCATCCAAGGCTAATCTATGATGCTCAAAACTCAAACAAAGCTATCCCTAGGCAATGATCATTAAGTGTGATTAATCCTCTCTCAAGGCATTAATCACCATGCTAATTAGTAATCAAAGATCAAACTCTCATTTGTGAATTACCAATTAGCAAGCATTAAGTATAAACAATCAAGATCAACCAAATAAACACCCTAGACAACTACTCTCATAGGCTAGGAATGAATATCTCTTATTAAATAGTTCATCAAGGCATTTCATCAAACACCTTGTGGGTGTGAAATGCCCATTGATCTAGATTGGCTATCTCAAGCCCAATCTAGCATTAAGATCACTAATGAAGAAGAGAAACAAGATAATATAACCCTAAGCATCATAAATCAACCTTGGAATCACCCTAAACCTAACCCATCCTCAAACTCAAAGAACTACTCACTAATCATCATGGTTTCAACAAATCCCATAAAAGAATAGTTAAAACCCATGATCAAATGATTGGATGATTAGAAAATAGAAGATAGATAGATAGAATCAAAGAAAAAAAATACTCAAATGCATAAAATAAAAATGATCAATCTCTTACAAATCACTCTCAATCACTCTTAGAGAGGGTTTTTGCTTAAGAAAAGACTTAACCCATGAAAATTAGGTTTTTGGGTTTAAATAGTGAACAGTGGCGAACCGGGTCGACCCGGGACAAACCGTATACCGACCCGGTTGAGTTGGGTAAAAGTGTAACAGAGGTCAACACCGATGTTACTCCTCGGTGCAACATCTCGGTGTTGGACATGGGTTTGTGCACCGATGAAGCACATCGACTTGTGACCTCGGTGTAGAAGTGGAAGTTGCTTGATGTGCGTGTGAGACACACCGACGTCACACGTCGGTGTTGCACGTCGTTGCTAAGGATGATTTCCCCCGGGAGCTGCACCGATTTGTTGCACCGACTTGTGAACTCGGTGTTGAGGTGAAGTAAGCTTGGAGGAGTCGCACCGATCGGTTACACCGACTTGTGACGTCGGTGTAATCCCTTGAGGCTCCAACACCGATGTCACTGGTCGGTGCACTCCAAGAAAACAGGGGTATTTCCGACGGATATAAGCTGTCGGTTACAGTTCGTCAGAAATGCGACATCCGTCGGAAGCCGTCGGAATTTTCCGACGGATTTTGGGCGTCGGAAATCCGTAGGAATTTTCCGACGGATTTCCGACGGCGTACTTTCTGACGGATTTTCCGACGGACCTTTGGTCGGAAATGCCGTCGGAAGTCCGTCGGTTGGCCGTCGGGTATTTCCGACGGTATTCCGACGGATATATTACCGACAGCATTTCCGACGGATAAGTGATCGGAGGAATTTGTCGGAAGTCCGTCGAAAATATGTTCCGATGGATTTCCGACAGTAACTATTTCCGACGGAGATACGACGGATAATTGATCGGAAGTTGTCTCGGAAGTCCGTCGGTTCTTCGTCGGAAATAGGTTCCGACGGATTTACGACGGTAACTGATTCCGACGGTTTTCCGACGGAATTGCGACGTATTTTGAATTTTGAATTTTATTTAATTATTTATTTTTTTGAAATTTATAAATTAGAAATATAAATTAAAAATAGAAATAATAAATATTTAAATTCATTAAACAAAATTAAAAAATTCATTACACATTAAAAAAAATTGTTCAAAAAAAAAGCGTTAAAAGAAAATATTTAAGCGGTTGGAGAGTCCCCGGAGTCGTCGTCGGGATTATTATCCCGAAACATATGCGGGAAACATTTCTGCATCATCTTCTCCAACGAGGAGAGCTTCTTGTTGGTAGACACTTGCTCCGTCCGTAGCTCTTCGACCTGCTGGTCACGGTCTTTCACCGTTTGGTTGAGCTTCTCGACACTACAAGAAAACTGTGTATTTCCAACGAAAATTTACGACCGTTTTTAATCGATGTAACTTTACGACGAAATTACGACGACNTATCGATGTAAAATCGATGTAATGTATTCGTCGTAAAATCGATGTAAATATTTACATCGAGTTTACGACGAATACATTACATCGATTTTACGACGATTTTTAGTCCTCCTTAATATTACGACCGATTTACGACGAATCCCAATTTACGACGATCATATTACGACGAAACGGCAATCGTCGCTAATCCGTCGTAAACCATGTTTTACGACCGATTTACGACGATTCTATTAGTTGTAAATGGCAGTTTTCTTGTAGTGCGATTTCTACCCGGTACTCCGAAGGATAACGAGGAAGCGAGGAAGAAGATTCCTGGGTCGGAAGGGTGCCTAACCCAGCGAATCGACCTTTCACTTGCCGGGTTTGCTGCGAATAATTATAACCGTTAATAATTTAATAACGAAAATAAAAAGAAAACGAAATGAAATTAAAACTTACCTCAAGTACAATCTGGTTTATCTCTTCCCGGGATAAAGAGTTCGAGCACGTCGATCCGTCGATAGTGAGCTGCGATATTGATACTTCACGGTCCAGCTTCGTCTTCTTGCTCTTCTCGACAACATCCCGCATCCCCAAGTCCTGTATCTGACCGGTTTTCTTGTTGGTGTGTCTCTGCTCGATGAGTTTAAGAGAATCGGGTTCTAAAACTAACAAGATCTAAAAAAAAATTAAAGGAATTGATGAAACTTACATGGTTTTGAGATGAGAGTTGAGGAATTGATGAAGAAGAGTTGAGGAATTGAGGAAGAAAACCGAAATTGTAAAGAAGAAGAAGAGAAAAGAGATTTTCGGTAAGGAAGAAGAAGAGAGAAGAGGGAGAAGAAGAGTCGGAAGAGAGAGAAGAGAGAGAAGACAGAAGAGAGAAATAAGGAAAAAAATTTACGCTTTGTCGATATATATCGACGTCCGTCGGAAGTCCGTCGGATTTCGAAAAATAATTTCATTTACGCGGTTGATATTCCCGCGGTCTCGAAAATATCTATATCCGTCGGAATTTCGTCGGAAATTTCCGACGGATTTCCGACGGATTGAGGTATTTTCCTTGCATGTTTGTCGATTGGCCAGTCAACAGGCACGTGTTAAATTTTCCAGATCCGTCGGAAATTTCCGACGACGGATTTCCGATGGAAATAGGGTATATTTGGGGTTTTGGGTTTTTTTATATGATTTAGGAACATGTAATTTACATGTTTCATTCAATATATATATTAAGTTCATCAATATTAAAGGCTTTGAATGAGTAAAAAAAATATACAACATCAAAACATATCATTTCACATAAATCAACTATATCTTATACTATAACTTATTCAAACACTTCCATCAAATTTTATAAATTCTATATAACACATTTTTTGATGTATATACAAGGTTAACCTATTTTATATACATCATACAAGTATTTGAAAACATTTTCCACAAAAAAAAAACCTATACCCTATACCCTAAACAAGATTTTGAATATATCCGTCGGAAATCCGTCGGAAATTTCCGACGGATTCAGTTGCCTCGGCTAAAAACTCAATGCCTCGTTTGGGTTATAGCCGAGGGATTGAGTTTTTAGCCGAGGCAACTGAATCCGTCGGAAAGCCGTCGGAAATTTCCGACGGATTCAGTTGCCTCGGCTAAAACTGAATGCCTTGGCTATAAATATGTACTTATAATTTTTTTTTTTAGTTTCCGCTTTTGTTACATTTAATCATTGTCTAAGTTTATAAAACTTCGACATAACTGATATATTACACATTACAATTCTAGTTCAAATATAAGTACATATTTTACGGTGCAAATTTTATAATTAAACTACTGTCAATCCGATGATGAGTAAACTGATTCTCCTGAATCAGAAGGTTCTCCAAATTCGTCAAATTCTTCTTCTGAATCCTCAAATACCCGATCGTCTGCCTGTATGGTGAAATCAACGACAAGGTCGACCTCAAGGGAATGCTCGATTGAACCCAAACCTACGGAGCTTTGTTGGAGGGGTTCATGATCAGACATCCCATGAACTCTACCTCTCGGGTTTATCGATGTGACTGTAACCCACGGGTCTTGCTTGTTTGTCACCCGAGGATAGGGAATGTAGCATACCTACACCATGTACAAATTTAACCACGGGAATGCAACAAAACTAAATTTAAAATTAACGTAAAAGAAAAACAAACCTGGTCTGCTTGTGATGCAAGTACAAATGGCTCGTATCTCTGGAGTTTTCTTCTGCTATGTAATGATGTAACACCAAATTGGTCGTGTCGCACACCGCATCCTACTAATGGGTCGTTCCAGTCGCATAAAAATGCAACACATCTTAGACCGAGCATTCCCGGGTACTGAACATCGAAAATCTCACGTACGACATCATAGTATACAAGATCACCTGACTGAGTTGATACACCGTAATCTGAAGTTGTCGCACTCCTATCATCCCGAAGAATCTTAAAAGTGTACCCCCGTGTGCTATACATCACATGTGACTGCACGGTTGCTAGTGGAAATCGCACAATTTCTTCTAACCACGTGAGAAATGTTTGTCCGTTAGCCTTCTCTGTCGTCACCTGCACAGTTAAAATAAAAAAACATCAAATAAATCTTTCATTACATATGATGATTGCTAAAAACAAGGCAATTAAAAGACTTACATAATCTCTTAACCAATGTCCGAACTCTTCCTGTTTGAGCTCGATTAGCTCGTCCTCTGTTTTGTCAGGAAATGCAAAACGTTGATAAGCCATATACATCCTGTGAGATTGAAGCAACTATCACGTTAGTACATATATATATAATCAAGAACCCAATAAGTAATTAAAAATTAAGTTCAATATAATACCTCTCATATTCATCAACTCTGTCGCAGTTTGTGAGAATATACATATGCAAATGCTCTCGCTCTTGTGGTGAAAGTCTCCTCTTCTTGCCTTTTCCACCAAGTCGTCCAATCTCTAAAAATATATGAGGTACATCGACCGGATATAAAGGTAGGACGCCTCCGTCATCATGTCGAGCTGCTTTACGATTCTTTGTTTTGACTTGTGATGGAAAGTAGGACTCGGCAAAATGTGAGGTTTCTTCATTGATGGTCTGTGCGACGATAGAACCCTCCACTCTGCTCAAATTTTTCACCTTCTTCTTTAGATGTAACATATACCGTTCGAAAGGATACATCCAACGGTACTGAACCGGGCCCCCAAGCTCTGCTTCTCGAGGGAGATGAATTGCTAGATGTTTCATAACATCAAAGAATGAAGGAGGAAATATCTTCTCCAAATTGCAAAGGATTACAGGTATATTAGCCCCAAGATTGCGGATACCGTCTGATGGAAGAGAGCGAGAACATATATCTCGGAAAAAAGCACCAATCCCTGCAAAATATGGATAACAAATGAATAATTAAATAATAAAGTATATATTGTATAAAGTAGTAAATAAATAATTTCATGATTGTACCTGCAATTGCTCCGTGGACATTACGTGGTAGAAGACATGCAAAGTTAAATGGAAGGAGGCGCTGCATCACCACATGACAATCATGACTCTTCATCCCAGTAAACTTCCCTTCTCCATGATCAACGCAGTTCCGAAGGTTAGATGCGTATCCGTCGGAATCTAACACTTTCGGCAATCCAGTCAAAAAACTCGGCCTTTGAAGGTTCATCCAAACGAAAAGCCGGGACCGGAGGCTTCCCGTTCCCTGTCACATGTAGTGCTCTACGAGAACAAATGTCTGGCAAGTCCAATCTAGACTTCAGATTGTCCTTCGTCTTCCCTTTGACATTGAGAACGGTGTTCATAATGTTGTCGAAAAAATTCTTCTCAATGTGCATGACATCCAGATTATGCCTCAAAAGATGGTTCTTCCAATAAGGCAAATCCCAGAAAATGCTCCTCTTGTGCCAAATTATGAACGTTGCCACAACCATTAACAGGATGATGCCCGTTACCACCACAATCAACGGTCCTCCCTGCACCAAAATCTTTGAACTGAGTCAACAAATACTCACCATCTAACTCAGGAGGTGGACCATCAAATAGTTTCCGGTTCTTCCTAAACAATGTGGTGCTCCGACGATAAGGATGATCGCTAGGTAGGTATCGCCTATGACAATCAAACCAAGACGTTTTCCGTCCGTGCTTCAATTGGAACGCATCAGTGTTATCTTGACAGTACGGGCACGATAACCTTCCGTGCGTTGTCCATCCTGATAACATGCCATAAGCTGGAAAATCGCTAATGGTCCACAAAAGTACCGACCGCATGATGAAATTTTGGTGACAAGAAACATCAAACGCTTCAATACCTTGGTCCCATAACATTCGCAGCTCATAAATCAATGGTTGAAAAAACACATCAAGTGATCTCTTCGGATGCTCTGGTCCAGGAACGAGAATGCTAAGGAATAAGAACTCCCTTCGCATGCACAAAGATGGCGGCAAATTGTAAGGTGTTACAATTACTGGCCACAAAGAATATTTTCTGCCGTGCTTCCCAAAAGGGTTGAAACCATCAGTACATAATCCAAGGTATACGTTCCTCGCCTCAAACGCAAAGCTGGGATAAATGGATTGAAAATGTTTCCATGCTCCTGCGTCTGACGGATGGGCGATTTGTCCATCTGTTGTATGCTCTGCATGCCATCTCATTGCTCCCGCTGTGCGCTCTGACTGATATAACCTCTTCAATCTCTCTATTAACGGTAAATACCACATCCGTTTATATGGCACTGGCACTCTTCCACCTGTTTCCTTATACCGAGGTTTGTGACAAAAACGGCATGTTGTACGGTCTGCGTCCTCTCTCCAGTAGAGCATACAGTTGTCTATGCATACATCTATCATCTGATACGGCAATCCTAGACCTTGAACAAGTTTCTGTATCTCATAGTATGATGCCGGTGCAAGATTATCTTCTGGCAAAATTTCTTTCACAAAATCAGCGATTGCATCCACGCACTCCTCACTCAAATTGAAATCCGTCTTTATACCCATCATCCTTGTAGCAGTTGATAAAGGGGAATGTTCACCTCTACACCCATCATATAACAGATGTTTAGCAGCGTCTAACATATCAAAGAATCTTCGAGCTTCTAAGTTAGGTTCTTCTCCTCTATCTCCATACTCAGTAACCGATGGTATACTTTCACGAAATGCATCGTTCACCATCTGAACATGACCTACAGTACTTTGTACTTCCATTGCGGGTTCTTCTAAGCTAGTGTTATCCCCAATATAATGTTCACTAGTACTAGCATAATTATCCACCATTGTATCATTTTCTCCATGATAATACCAAATCTTGTAACCCGGCATAAACCCATGACAATACAAGTGTGACCATACTTCATCTATCACGATAAATCTACGATTCCCACAATTGGTACAAGGGCAATAGATTTTACAAGTTTTTTTTTGCTTTCTTCTGCATACCCGCAAATTCCATGAATTCCTGTAGACCTTCTTTGAATTCCTCCGTAACTAGGCCCGTGTCCGGAATTTGATGAGGCTTGTCCATCCATGATCGAAAATAATTATAAGGATTTGAAGAAGACATTTTCGTAAGGAATTAGATAAGAGAGATTTTTTTTTTTGTGATTATAAATGAAGTGTGGCAACCATGTCGGCAACCATGTCGGCAACTATGTCGGCAAAGTCACCATCTGTCGGAAATTTCCGACGGATGGGGGTCGTCGGAATTCCGTCGGCAGGATGTCGGCAGGATGTCGGCAACATCAGAATTGCTCGGAAAGTCGTCGGAAATCTGTCGAAAAGTATCCGACGGATTATGGTCGTCGGAAATTCCGACGGATGAGAAGTCCGTCAGAAATCCGTCAATAAACCGTCGGATATTTCCGACGGAATTATCGCCGTTGGAATTTTCGTCAGAAATACCCATGTTTTCTAGTAGTGGTGCTATACATCGGTGCTAAGGACGATTTCTCTTTGTTTCGACACCGATCAGTCACACCGATATGTCACCTCGGTGTGGAGTATGCCAAGCCTCCTCATGCTTTTGGCTTCCTCTCCTTGCTTCCAATCCGATCGGCTTCACGTCCCGAGTCTCGAGTCTTCTCCAAAGTACCTAAAATACATCCCGAAACATGCGAAACTTCCTAGGACCTAATGCAACATCCTAAACTCTAAAAGGGACCTAAATGCTAAACAAATCTATGGTTATGCATGTAAATGACTAGAGAATGCAAACTAAAATGCATGCTACAACATGTAAATTATGAGAATATCATGAAGCTTATGTAAGAGAATTCAAACTTCTTAAAGAGAAAAGTTTGAGAAGGACAATCGGCTTTCTAAGCTTAAAAATGCAAGAGCTCGAGAAACGTGAAGCGAGTTTCCAGGTGGAACATCGCCTTGCTCGAGAGAAGGGCGCCACTGCTGAAGCTCCTCAAAGCTATCTAAATTAGTTCAAACAATTTAGCAGCATTCTTGGTGGGTAAATTAGTACAAAACAAAAACATATACAAATAGAATATTTGGTTAAAAAAATGACAAACAAAGTCAAAGTAAGGCACCATAGGAAGTAATCGCCCAAAAAATAGTTAAAATGTGAAAAAGAGAACGAACCAGAACGGATTTATTAGTGGGTATAGGAAATGAGTTGACGCCATCCTCGGAGGAGGAGATGAGAACAACGTCGGTGAAGATTGATGATTGATGTTTAAAAACATGATTATTCTACGCCGTCCCACGAAAGTTACGTAAAATACTTTTCTGATTTCAGTTCATGAAATCAATCCCAAGATGAACTAGATTTCATTTAATCCTACCACAATCTATTTGCTATAAAAGAAGAAACACTAACCTTGATCCATACTTTGATTAGGCTTGTTATGAATTGATTTCTTCTTACCTTAACCTTTCACTTTTATGATCTCTTTTGATGGAGAAGAGATCTGAATCTTTCTGACTTTCGTTTCTCTCTGAAGTAAACTTTTCGTTTTCTTATGATGTTCAATAATGATGCTAAAGCATCTATATATAGTAGGAGATTACTTCATAGCTAAGACTTAATCTTAACCGTCCATCCATTACTTCATAGCTAAGACTTAATCTTAACCGTCCATCCATTACTTCATAGCTAAGTAATTTCATAGCTATCCATTCGTTACTTCATAGCTAAGTAACTTTGTAGCTATCCATTCGTTACTTCATAGCTAAGTAACTTCATAGCTATCCATTCGTTACTTCATAGCTAAGTAACTTCGTAGCTATCCATTCGTTACTTCATAGCTAAGTAACTTCATAGCTATCCATTCGTTACTTCAGATGATCATTAATGAAAGACTTTAATATCATAAGGTAAGGAAGAGGGTTATCAATACACCCAAATTCTAATACTGTTATCGAAACCGATCCATCACGGTGTTCGTCTTTTATATTAGAATTTCTCTAAGTTTAATATGAACTTGACCTTTAATATTAAACCTAGACACATAGGTCACATATAAGAATAAATATTCTTACATTCTCCCACTTGACCTTTGTGTCGACTTGATGATTTAATTAACTTTCATGCGCCTTTTTATATCAAGTCCACTTAACTTTTAACTATAACAATAAAATTAGAATCGATCGAATCATGGCGGTCACAAGTCATTTAATCGACATGATTCCTTCCATGTATCACAACCAATCTTAATTATATATATATATATATAGCTTCCTTTATGTTGATAAAACTTTAATTCTCAAGCTAGCCTTACGTTGAGAAGAACATTTATTCTCAAACTAACCGTATGTTATCTACGAACCTTACGTGTACACACTTTAATGATAACATACTTTATGAACCAGAAACATAACCATAAGTGAATTCAAAAGTGTCACACCCATAATGAGCAAACCATAACTAAAATAGCAAGGCTTTATCTATAATACCCATACCTTCTGCATGGCCAATAAACACTTTGGGTGGTGATCCTTTAGTTAACGGATCCACTACCATCATATCTGTTTTTATATGCTCAAAGGACACTTAACGTTTCTGCATTTCTTCTTTGACAGACAAGTACTTTAACTCCATGTGCTTAGCACCCTTTGAGTACTTGTCATACTTTGAAATTAAAGAAGACAGTTGCAGAATTATCACAATAAATTCTTAGCGGCTTCTCTATACTGTCGACAATCTGAAGCCCTGAGATAAAGTTTCGCAACCACAATGCGTGAATTGTGGCCTCAAAGCATGCCACGAATTCAGTCTCCATAGTGAAAGTAGCAATGACAGACTGCTTTCCACTTTTCCATGATACTGCTCCTCCAACTAATAGGAACAAATAGCCAAACGTCGATTTTCTGCAATCGACGCATCCGGCATAATCTGAATATCCAATGATCTCTAGATGATCGCATCTCCTATATGTAAGCATGTACTCTTTGGTGCCTTGCAAGTACCTGAGGACTTTCTTTGCAGCTTTCCAGTGGTCCATTCTGGGATTACTATGATATCGACCCAACATACCAACAACAAAGTTGATATCTGGTCGAGTACATGTCTGAACATAGTTCAAACTCCCAACCACCGATGCGTACATAATTCTTTCCATTTCTTTACGCTCCAATTCATTTTTAGGACATTGCATTTTACTGAACTTGTCCCCTTTTTGGATTGGAGCTATCTCTGCAGATCATTTTTCCATTTTATATCTCTCTAAGATCTTATTGATATATCCTTTCTGAGACAAACTTAACAATCCTTGTGATCTATCTCTAAGTATTTCTATTCCGATCACATAAGATGCCTCACCCATATCTTTCATTTCAAAGTTCTTAGAGAGATACTTCTTTATATCATGTAGCATACCCATGTCATTTGCAGCAAGCAAAATATCATCAACATATAAGACTAAAATCACAAAATTACTCCCACTGACCTTAATGTAGATACATCGATCAACGATGATCTCTACAAAACCATATGACATAATGGTATCATTAAATTTCATATACCATTGTCTGGAAGCTTGTTTTAGTCCATATATTGACTTTTTCAGCTTACATACCAGATGTTCTTTTCATGTGGCCAGAAATCTTTCAGGTTGGTCCATATACACTTCTTCCTCAAGCTCACCATTCAGAAAGGCGGTTTCACATCCATTTGGTGACGCTCAAGATCATGCTGAGCCACCAAAGCCAAAACAATTCTAAGAGAATCCTTCTTTGAAACTGGAGAGAAGGTCTCTTTGTAGTCGACACCGTCCTTTTGGGTGAAACCTTTAGCAACAAGGCGAGCCTTGTACCTTTCAATGTTACCTTTCGAGTTGCGTTTAGTCTTAAAGACCCATTTAGAACCAACGGTCTTGAAACCGTTAGGTAACTCTACTAAGTCTCATACTTTATTATCATCCATGGACTTTANACCTTAATGTAGATACACCGATCAACGATGATCTCTACAAAACCATATGACATAATGGTATCATTAAATTTCATATACCATTGTCTGGAAGCTTGTTTTAGTCCATATATTGACTTTTTCAGCTTACATACCAGATGTTCTTTTCATGTGGCCAGAAATCTTTCAGGTTGGTCCATATACACTTCTTCCTCAAGCTCACCATTCAGAAAGGCGGTTTCACATCCATTTGGTGACGCTCAAGATCATACTGAGCCACCAAAGCCAAAACAATTCTAAGAGAATCTTCTTTGAAACTGGAGAGAAGGTCTCTTTGTAGTCGACACCGTCCTTTTGGGTGAAACCTTTAGCAACAAGGCGAGCCTTGTACCTTTCAATGTTACCTTTCGAGTTGCGTTTAGTCTTAAAGACCCATTTAGAACCAACGGTCTTGAAACCGTTAGGTAACTCTACTAAGTCTCATACTTTATTATCATCCATGGACTTTATTTCTTCTTTCGAAGCAATCAACCACTTTTCAGAATTGTCACTTTTCATGGCCTTTTGGAATGAGTTTGGGTCTTCATCAATGCTTAAGTCACATTCATTTTCAATAGTGTACACCACATAGTCATTTGAAATGGCAGATCTTCTTTCCCTTTCAGATCGCCTTAATGGTTCTTGTGGTACACTATTCCCTTCCTGAATTGTGACATGTTCATCAACTGTACTTTCAACCAGTGGGTTTTGCACACCATCATGTTGTTCTATTGCGTCATTGGACTGTAATGCAACAATAGGAACAACTACCTTAAGTGCAATACCAGGTGAAGGAAGTCCAATTTTTATTTCTTTAATGTCAACCTTCCGTGATTCACCACTCCCACTAGTTTCACCGTTCTCAATGAACCGAGCATTGCCCGTCTCAACTATTCTCGTACTATGGTTAGGACAGTAAAAGGTATACCCCTTTGACTTTTCATGATAGCCAATGAAAAATCCACTGACAGTCCTAGCATCAAGTTTCTTTTCATGTGGGTTATATAGCCTTACTTCTGCTGGACAACCCTAGACACGTAAATGCCTTAAGCTAGGATTCCTTCCCGTCCACAGTTCATAAGGGGTCTTAGAAACTGCCTTACTAGGAACCCTATTCAGCACATACGTTGCAGTCCTTAATGCATATACCCACAATGAAAGAGGTAATGAACAATTACTTAACATGCTCCCAACCATATCCATTAAAGTACGATTCTGCCTCTCAGCTACACCATTCTGCTGAGGTGTACCCGGCATTGTATACTATGCACAAATGCATTTACTTTCAAGTAACTTTGCAAATGGACCTAGACATTGTCCACTTTCATTAAATTTTCCATAAAACTCACCACCTCTATCAGACCTCACAACCTTTACTTTTCTATCTAACTGCCTTTCCACTATATCAATAAACACCTTTAGGACATTCAATGATTTAGTCTTTTCATGCAGTAGATATGTATACCCATAACATGAGTAATATGTATACCCATAACATGAGTAATCATCGATAAAGGTGATAAAGTACTTTTCACTGCTCCAAGAAGGAGCATCAAAAGGGCCACATACATCAGTATGTATTAACTCTAATAGCTGAGTGCTTCTAGTGGCTGGTTTCTTTACAATATGTTTAGTCTGATTTCCTTTAATGCAGTCTACACATACATTTAGGTCACTAAAATCCAATGAGGAAGAATCTCATTCTTTACCAACCTCAGAATCCTTTCTTTGGAAATGTGACATAATCTTGATGCCACAAGAAAACATAACTTTCATCAGATGCACTACGCTTAACGTCTCGACTTTCAAGTATGAGACACATGAGTAGTAGCATCAGAATCTAACCACCAAGTATTATTAGGCACTTCTATAAGGTTCAATTCAGAGCAAACAAAAACATTATGTTTACCTTTCTTTTCGAACCATGCCTTTCTTTTTGGACAATCTTTCTTGAAGTGTCCCTTTTGCTTGCAAAAGAAACACTTCAATTTCCTTACGGATTTTACTTTCAGGTTCTTTAACGAAAGTTTTATCCTTCACTTTGTCCTATCTACTTGGTTTTCCTTTATTGATGCTGGCACTTCCAAAACCTACGAGATTCGCAACTTGAACCCTCATCTGCTTTATCTCCCTTCATCTTGTACCAGCATAGCCTTTAATTCCTTAAAGTTCCACTTTTCATTAATGGTGTTGTAATTCACCTGGAACTGGCTAAACTCAAAAGGAAGAGATTTCATGATGAACTGGACCAAGAACTGTTCACGAACCTCCATTCCTAAGGTCGTTAACTTTGCTGCCAAATTAGACATGTGCGTCACATGATCATGGATTGGCTGAGACCAGTCAAACTTTCTTGTAGTAAGATCATTCATTAAGCTTCCTACAATTGACTTATCAGCCAAATCCGACTGTGAACACTCCTTAATTTTCTGTAAGAATTCCCTCGCTTTCTTTGTCTTAGGCATATATGGCTTAATACTTTCCGCCATCGTCATTCTCATAAGGTTTAAGCTCAACCTGTTAGATCGCTCCCATCTCTCATATCGAGACTTTTCAGATTCGGAGCTATCTTCTGTAATGGTTGAGGGTACCTCTTCAGTTAGTATGGATGAGTCCAATGCCATAACACCCAGTGTAAACCGGATATGTTCGGACCACTCTCCATAATTGAACCCATTGAACTTTACGACAGAGTTAGCATATGCAAACAGATTTAATGAAGCTGCAATATTTATACATGCTTACCTATTAGTGCTTTGAGACTTTAATACAGATTCAAAGACTGTAATATAACCTTCAAAGCATGAATTTAAGCAACCTTTGGGCAATACTTAAATACATGCACTTTTATCGATGCTAAATTTATACTTTTATAACTAATCAAATCATACACAAATCAAATAAGCATGCTTCCTTTGGGTATACATACTATCGATTATAGTAAGAAATGATTAATCCTTTTCATATTACTAACTATATTCAATGATCACCTTTGGGTGATCTCCTAGAACATAGATAGTAAAACAATTGATCAATCAAAACCTTGATGTCATTTATAGCATAATCATGATCAATTGATAAATTCTATCATTTTCTCAATGTATATATGTGTAATATAACAAGGCCACTTTGGTGACTAACATGTTATATACACAATATAAATAATGAAAACATTACCGGTTAAATAACCTTATATTGTGCTAATATTTCATAACACAAATTTCCCTTTATTAAAATGCACAGCGGAAGCATTTTATTCCATAATAATATCAAAACAAATTTAAGCGTATTCTTAAACCATACGAGACGCCAACCATACAAAACCAAACCAGCGGTTTTAATTTCGTCTTTTCATGGTGCTCTCTTAAATTATAACAATTACATGCATGGTGAATTAAAAAAATCTAGTATGGCTCTGCTACCAAATGTAAAATACTTTTCTGATTTCAGTTCATGAAATCAATCCCAAGATGAACTAGATTTCATTTAATCCTACCACAATCTATTTGCTATAAAAGAAGAAACACTAACCTTGATCCATGCTTTGATTAGGCTTGTTATGAATTGATTTCTTCTTGCCTTAACCTTTCACTTTTATGATCTCTTTTGATGGAGAAGAGATCTGAATCTTTCTGACTTTCATTTCTCTCTGAAGTAAACTTTTCGTTTTCTTATGATGTTCAATAATGATGCTAAAGCATCTATATATAGTAGGAGATTACTTCATAGCTAAGACTTATTTTTAACCGTCCATCCATTACTTCATAGCTAAGACTTAATCTTAACCGTCTATCCATTACTTCATAGATAAGTAATTTCATAGCTGTCCATTCGTTACTTCATAGCTAAGTAACTTTGTAGCTATCCATTCGTTACTTCATAGCTATCCATTCGTTACTTCATAGCTAAGTAACTTCATAGCTATCCATTCGTTACTTCAGATGATCATTAATGAAAAACTTTAATATCATAAGGTAAGGAAGAGGGTTATCAATACACCCAAATTCTAATACTGTTATCGAAACCGATCCATCACGGTGTTCGTCTTTTATATTAGAATTTATCTAAGTTTAATATGAACTTGATCTTTAATATTAAACCTAGACACATAGGTCACATATAAGAATAAATATTCTTACAAGTTAAGCATTGAGATTTTTAAAACCTTGGAAGGAAGAGAAAGTAGGAACAAAACAAAGGGTTAATTTTTTACGTAAATGGTTTAGGGTTTTGAAGTTTGGAAGATTGAGTGGGGTGTTCCCTTGACTTTTTATTTAAAGAAACGTTTTATTTTCTTTGGGTACTTTTGTTTCATTTGAAAATATATTTTGAGGTTTCTGTCTTTAGCATTTTGAAATCTTATCTTTTATAATTGGATGAACAAAGGTAAAATATTGAAAAAAAACTTAACGTTGAAAATTAATGAATGAAGTTTAGACATTAAAAATAACAATTTATATGGCATTGACAGATTTATGTTTGCTTATAATTTCTAATAGTTTTCCAACGTTAGAATGGCGATAAAATAATTTTTAATCTTTAGTTTTTGTTTATTTTAAGTCTTTCTACAAACTTCTGAAATCAACAAGTAACTTCATGAATATTTATTATTTACCATATTCTCTCTATCAACACCCTAACTAAATGTTGACAAATTCTTCAAGAGTTTAATATTTAAAAAATGATTAACATTCACCACTACTTGTACTTTGCCGTTATCCAAATCGATTGTCTTAACCTCTCTGAATGCATCACTGATACTCATAAACCTCGGTTCAGCCCATAAGTGGAACGGAACTCCCAATAAACAAACTCATATTGTGATTGTCTATGGATATTTGCTATCGAAAATTGGCTCCCATCTCATCAACAACATCATCCAGTAGTCGAAATGGAAATGCTCCATTTTCATGAATTCGATGATATCCTCCCCCATGTCAAAATAGAACTGGAACTGTCCCAGCCGTAGGTCTAGCGCACCCACTTTCTCCTCGATATTCTAAATTCTTCGCATCATAAACATTAAAGTTTTCATGCCGTGCATGTTCAGATTCATGCACCAACAATCAAGGTTCTGGTGTAGCCTTTGATGATCTCAGAATTGTCAAATTGTGGGACTGCATGTGAATTTCATATTTTTCTACTTGTCTCTATCTTTTTCTCTGAACCACCATGTTTCATCAAATATTTCTATGACATTATCACCCAACAGATTTTGAACTGAAATTTAGTGAGAGAAACAAAAAATATGTATCCCAAAACCAAAAACTATATGTTAGAAAGATCCAACCAAATCGGGAATAAAAAAGTGTGAAATGTTGAGAATGATCTGTTGTGACTCTCAATTTATATTCTGCATATTCCTTTTACCGCATATTAATTTATTATGAGCTAGTTCAATTGCAAACCAATTTCATAATATACGATCATAATCTGTGATTTACTTATGTTCGGTGTCCCAATAAAAACTTCTATGAATATATGAGAGCACATTAGTGATTAAAAAATTTCTATTTTAAAAATGGATTATATTAAATAACTCAGTGCAATTGGATATTTATTAAATTAATTAATGTCAATTAATATAAATATGTTTATTTATGCTGGGCAAATTTTTATTTGATTATCTTATGAACATTTTCCTAATTCAAAGAACCAATATGTTTTTCAAAAAAAATAAATTATTAATTTTTATTACTAAAATGTTATATGAATTAATATACATAAAATGTCAAAATTATTGTTTTCAACGTGTGTCTAAAGACAATAAAGCTATCATTTATGAATAAAAATAATAGTCACGTCAGAAAACTAAGTCAAAGGAAACATTGTTGATGAATAAATGACAAAACTAACAAGTGAACAAAACCTGATTATATACTAGATAGAAAAACAAATATCTCATAAAAACAATTAAATAAAAATTTACATTATTTTTAGATTTTTTTCATGCACTTTAATAATCAAACCTTTTTAATTGAAAGAACCCACAAGTATTAAAATTCGAAATTATTAATATTTTGTTTTAAAAATCTAATGTAAATTATATTATTTAAAAAAAAAAATTATTTATTTTCAACGCGTGTCTCAAAACTGCAATAGATAGAAAAATTAATTGTTTCTCTTTTATAAAGCCCATTCTTTCTAATGCAAAAAATGGACTTTTGAAAATAGAAATTACTAATTTCTCTATTTATTACAGTCTTTAGAAACGCGTTGAGAATAATTAAATTCGATAGTTAAACTACATTAATATACATTAGAAATTTAAAAATAAAAATTAATAATTTCTCATTTAAAAACTCATTAGTTCTTTGAATTAAAAAAAACTTATATTATTAGAGCGCAAGTAAAAAACCTTAAAAATATTGTAAATTTCCAATTAATTGTTTTTAGGATGTAATTTTACTATTTAGTATATAATCAGGTTTTGCTCATTTGTTAGTCTTTTCCTATATTATCAACAATGTTTCCTTTAACTTAGCTTATCAGCCCCATGCGACAATAGCTTTTATTCCTAAATGAAAGGTTATGTATCTTAAACATTATTATTATTATAGTCTTCACATAGACGTTGAAAACAATATTTTTATACTTAAGTAACATTAATTTTTATTAAATTTTAGATATAAAATTATTAATTTTCTTTTTTAAATTAAAAACAATAAATTGCAAAAACTCCAAAAGATTTTCATTATTTTAAAAATATATTTTTGTTTTTTTGTAAATTTGTGTATTATCAAGTTTTGTTGTACTGCAAAAATAAACTTGATAATACACAAAATTGAAAAAAATATCTCATTAAAATAATAAAAAATTTTGGGATTTTTTGCAATCTATATATTATAAGATTATGTTTGTTTGTTAGTCTTGTCATAAACTCTGAAGCCATTACAGAGTATATGATTATCGGATAAATTATGGTTACAATTTTTTACGATGTTATTTAATAAAAATTGATGAAGGAAAAAATGATGTGGGGAGGGGAGTGGAGGATTAATTTCCCCTTTTTTAGGTTTTCATTTTTTCGACAACAAATACATCAACTTTAATGGATTTGTTTTCCAAAGTCCAAATCTTATTCACCGTCATGTGAATCATTCCTACATGAGACGCTTTTGATATAAACTTTCCCACAATACAATCCTTCCAAAGAGGAGGAACATTCTCGAAAACACAATATGGGACTTTAATCGTTTCAATTCGTCCACTTCTTCCACCACCACTTCGAACTTCTGCAATCCCACCTTTGCGTAAAGCACTGACGACCAAGATTTACCTTTACTCAGCATCTGAATCACTCCACCGTCTTCTCCCGAAATCCCCTTCGAAGTTGATTCACTTGAAACTACTCGCTGATTGTCCTCCGACACATTTCCCTGATTTTCCCTCAGCCCTTCTTCTCCAGCCTCCGTCGAGACTTTCTCTGATATCACCGGATTATTTTCCTCGAGGTGAACTTCCCCTACAACCTGTTGAGCTACCTCAGCGTTCTCCTCCACCGTCTTCCTTGCCTCATCTGACGGAGGGACCACATGTTCTGGCGCCGCCATGAGCCTTAGCGTGGGCAAAAATCCAAAAGAAACCCTAGCCTCCAAATCGCGTTCCTAATCGCCTTCGCTGACGTGGCTCAAAGTATCGTCCCTTATATCAAAAAAAAAAAGATCCATCTATTTTATCAAGTTAAAATTAGAGAATTTCGACTAATGGACATGTGGAGTGCTTAGATGGCTAATACCAAATATAACAACTAAAACCCAGAACAATTACCAAAACCATTCGTAAGCATCCTTAATGAAAATGGAAACAAACATACGTAAACGTCATATAAAAATATGAAAAGCAAATGAAAACTTCTGAAACCAATACTACACCTAATCTGATCCTCTAGCTACTCAGGCTCACCTGCAAGAAAGGAGGACTAAGTAATTTGGATAACCCAGTGAGAATCCTATGGACCCACTAATTTACCATATAAACGATTTATCACCACAACAATGCAAATATAAACCTAAAACATGCAGCAAATTGTCACGTCCTACGACACACACTCATCACATAAAATAATCCTATCTACAGTGTTTTTATTCCTTGTACACATCCACATGTGGATGCTAAATTCTGTTTTTTCAAATGGGTATTCAACTATGACCCTAGTTGACTTATAACCGAGGATCCACTAACCATCGTAGAGCTTGATTTAAACATAATGACTTTGTGTTGTCTCCCCTAGATGCATTTTCTCCTATGGCTCGTGATAACTTCTTGAAGATCCTAGAGATTCTCGGCTTCGTAAGTATAGTCGTGCATTTCGTAGTTTTTATCTGCTCACTCTTTTTCATGTGCAAGCCGAGCATACTCGTAATGTCGTCTATTATGAAGGCTTATTCAAGCGAGCTGAAGGATGCTTTGGACAGGATTTCCGAGCCTGAAGCTTATGTAAGAGAATAAAAACTTCTTAAAGAGAAAAATTTTGAGAAGGAAAACAATCGGCTTTTCTAAGCTCGAGAACCGTGAAGTGAGTTTCCAGGTGGAACATCGCCTTGCTCGAGAGCGCCACTGCTGAAGCTGCTCAAAGCTATCTAAATTAGTTCAAACAATTTAGCAGCATTCTTGGTGGGTAAATCAGTACAAAACAAAAACATAAATAGAATATTTGGTAAAAAAATAACAAACAAAATCAAAGTAAGACACCATAGGAAGTAATCGCCCAAAAAATAGTTAAAATGTGAAAAAGAGAGAACGAACCAGAACGGATTTATGAGTGTGAATAGGAAGTGTTTGCAAACATTTTGATAATATATAGATTGCAAACAATTTATGATGGGCATATTTTTATTTGATTATTTTATGAACATTTTCCTAATTCAAAGAACCAATCTGTTTTTCAAAAAGATAAATTATTAATTTTTATTTTTAAAAGGTTATATATATATATACATATATTTTTTTTTGTCAACAAAGGTTATATATATTAATATAAATAAACTGTCAAATTTATTGTTTTCGACGTGTGTCTAAAGACACTAATAATAATATTGTTTAGAAATTATAAACTAACATTTATGATTAAAAATGATTGTCGCGCCAGTAAGCTATGTCAAAGGAAATATCTTTGATGGATAAATTACAAAACTAACAAGTGAACAAAACCTAATTATATACTAGATAGAAAAAAACAAATATCTCATAAAAGCAATTAAATGAAAATTTACATTATTTTTAGTTTTTTTTCATGCACTCTAATAATCTAACCTTTTTAATTCAAAGAACCCACAGGTTTTAAAATGAGAAATTATTAATATTTTGTTTTTAAAATCTAATGTAAATTATGTAATTTAACAATAAAAATTAATTACTTTCAACGCGTGTCCCAAAACTGCAATAGATAGAAAAATTAATAGTTTCTCTTTTTTCAAATCCATTGGTTCTTTGAATTATAGAAAAAAATAGAGTGAAAATATCCAAAAAAATCTAAAATGTTAAATTTAATTTTGTTTATGACATAATAATTTCAATTTCGTATATTATCAGTTGATGCTGGTTTGTTAGTCTTGTCATATACTCATCAACATTATTTCTTTTGAAACAAGTTTTCTGACCCTAAATGAAAATTATCTTTATCCTTTTAATTAATTTATAAATATAACATTAAAAAGTTATTATTTGGAAACAAATAACAAAGAATCTATTGATACATTATATTAATAATTTTTTAAAACATATTTTTCAATAAAAATTTTGAATTAAGAGAATGAATGGGTTTATAGTTTTTTTTTGTTAACTTTTGAAAATGAAATATTATTAATATAATATTATGAATTAACTTAG